>JASDAS010000019.1:945000-1470000 GCA_033977485.1 Hydrangea macrophylla
CGCAGCCCATGTGATGCGGATCAGCTTTTTGCATGTGGTCCACTAGAGCCTTATAGCCGTTAGACACTAAAAGGGAAGGAGCGTGGGAATGGTTAGGAGCGTGAGACTTACTTGCTGGAAACACCTTGGGACAATGGCCACCCCCAATTTTTGGATCAAAATAATTACCATTGTTCTTTCTTCTTGGATGCAAATAGGCATTTTCCGAATCAGATTTTGATCCATACTTCAATGCAATCCTTTCGTTTGTACCACCACTAATAAATTCACCTTCTTCACAATCAAAAATGTGTATTTACTTACAAGAATTAATTTGAAACTCAGAATCTGATAAAGAGCTACCCTCTTTTGCTCTCCAATAAAAGGAACCAGGAATATTCTTTCCACTTTTATGCCCTTTGTTCCCAGCATAAGACTTCCTCTTGTTCATATGAGGAGTGTATGGGGGGTGATTAAGGGATTTCAAGTCCCTAATCTCAGTTTGGAGTTGCCTAATCAAACCATGGGCAGCAGCAAGTTCATTAGTACCTGAGGCTTGAGATTTCTGTTTGAGGAGCTCATTAGAATCTTGTAGCTTTAGAAATTGTGGTTCCATCATAGACTCCACATCATCCATATCTTCATGGCTAGATGAGTGCTCTTCCCACTCCTCAGGTAGTTCCAGATCATCTTCAGATATTTCATATCCCTTGACTTTAGACAAATCAGAGATTTCATCAACTTCCACTCCATTAACCTTTGATAGATCATACACCCCTTCATTACCCACTCCATAAACAACAGATTTTGATGGGTTTGAGATTAAAAAGCCCGTGTTATTGTCCTTATCCATGGATTCAGCACTCTTAGTTAGAACATTAAAACCCTTCCCAACTGAGGAATTAACATGATTCTTAGCTTCAGACTTGGAAGAACTAGTGTCCACATCTCTAGTAGAAGATCTTGAGACAGGTTTTGCAATGTTGAGAACTCTAACAACTTGATTTCTATTTGAATAAGTAGCATTTAGGCCTCGAAATGCTTTGTCTTTCTCCATTGAAAGAGACTGGAAATTGAGAAAAAGAAAAGAAGAAGGGAGGGGTAAAGAGTGGGAGAGAGAAGGAGAGGGGAGGGAGATGAGGGTGAAGGACAAAAAATCACAGTTAACCAAATTCTAGAGAGAGGAGGGAGCTTCTCTCTCTAGTCATTTTTAAGGCTCTGACTTTCTCTTTCTCTTTCCTTTGAATCTTCAGGAACTCTCTTATGAACAAAGGAGGCTAAGAAGTCTCTACCAGGATAGTTATTGCTAGCGGGGGTTCCAAGTAAATTATGAAAATATCTAAGAACTTCCCCTTTAGCTTCAACGCAATTGGTGGTAAGGTTTCCATCAGGTTTTTCAAGAACAATAATCCTTTTGAAATTTCTTCTTTCTTTTATGGACATGTGAAAATATTTAGAGTTTTTATCTCCCACTTCAAGCCATTGTAACCTGGATTTTTGTTTAAGAATTTCTTCTTCTATCCAAATGGCTTCATGGTATCTATCCAAACAAGGATTAAGTTGCTGTATAAGGTCATTGTTACTAGGGTCATGAAGAAGAGAGGATTGCAGAGATTTAAGGGCCTCCCTAGCCTTATCAGCATTGACTTTTTCTTGGCCTATAGAGTTTTTCCCCAACTTTTTCAATTCATGTTTGAGAATTCTAAGCTTTTGGCATATTTGATACTGAGCAGTACCATCAACACGTTGGCTCCAAGCATTAGTAACAATATCAGAGAAATGATCCAATTTAGTCTAGTAATTGTAAAATTTAAAGGCCCTTCCCTTCCTTCTTTGATTTTTATCAATATGAACTAAAACAGGAGAATGATCGGAAATACCTGGAGCCTGGAAATGAGCAAACGAATCAATGAAATTATCAAGCCAGGTCTGGTTCACCAGAGCTCTATCCAGCTTTCTTTGAGTGAAATCTGGCCTTCCATATCTTCTATTACACCAAGTGAATAGTTCTCCAACATATCGAAGGTCAACAAGGCAACAGTCATTAGTAATTTTAAGAAACTCATACATATCAGTATCCCAACCATTATTATTTTAAAAAATCTCCTCAGGACTCATAGTAACGTTAAAAACGCCAAGAGTAATATAATTAACATTAAGAGTACTCGCATGAATGGACCTTAAATCAGACCAGAGGTCACCTCTCGCATGGCCAGTGTTGTGTCCATAAACAAAAGAGGCTTCCACATAAACTTTTTTATCATCGCTTTTTATGCTCACATGGATGAGTTGGGAGGATATTTTAAGAACTTGTAAGTTAATTTTATCCGCATTCCAGCCAACCCATATTCTACCAGTAGAATTCGGGCTGCTATTGGAGACAAAACCCCAATTATTGAAGACAATTTTCCTAATGACATCCTCATTAGCTTGTTTGACTTTAGTTTCAACAATACTTAAAACATCAATATTGTTATCATAAATGAACTTAGCAACTTCAAATTGCTTAGAGGCAAGGTTAAGGCCTCTAATATTCCAGCAGCTAACAATCATTAAAATTGTCTATGGGACTGCTTTTTCTTACTTGAAGAACTCGACTGGGAGTTCTTCTTATTCTTAGACTTACCAAGACTTAAGGAAGGTCTCGGAGACTCATTAGAACTTGTAGGAGGATTTAGGATGTGGTGAGAACTAGTTCCTGCCCCCTTATTGTGCCCTGTAACAAATTCAGACATGGAAGAAAGAATCTCAGCATTCTTTGCTACCTCTTGTTGTTCCAGCCGGTTTCCAGAATGAATAGCATTAGGGCCAATAGAAGTTGTCATCTCAGATGTCGTAATAGGTTCAGCATGACCAGCTAGCCTTGGGACTTGGATTTCCTCCTGTTGCTCTTCTTCTTCATTGCAGAGAACTTATTACTCATAGCAATATCCTTAATGGTCTTCAAATTTGGCACAATTGTCATTGACTCTGATAATAGAGAAACTTGATATGGATTAGGAGCATTTAGAGAACTCTTAACAGAATGCTCATCATGATTAAGAGACATTGAAGAAAGGGGAGCTGAAATTCCTCTCCCTTCTCTGTCCTTATTAAAGGGCTACTCACATCAGCATCCGGACTCACTTTCACTCCCTTCTCATTCCCAGAGTTGGGAGCACTGTTATTTGGAGACAAGGAATTAGCAGGAGAAGAAGAAACCATTTTACCCTTTTCTTTGGTTTTCCATCCATCTTCTTCATTTTTGTTGTATTGAGTATTGCTGCCTTGAGCCTGAGGCCTAGTGATTTTCTGGGAAGTAAGAACCTTATCACAATTATGACCAAATCTCTTGCATTTAGCACATCGTATAGGAGTCCACTGGTACTCAACCCCAATAGTGATCCTCTCATTTTCAGCTCCTTCCACCTCAATATCAAAATTGTTCAAGAGTTCAAATTCAGCATTAACTTCAATACAAATACGAGCATAAGAAATTCTTTTACAGGTGGCTGTCATTTTATCAACATGTAGAGGCTTCCCTACCACACTAGCTATATGACTTAACCCCTCTGGAGTCCAGAATTCCATGGGGATATTAAAAAATGAACCCAAATAGGAATAGTGGAAGGGACTTCCTTATCAAGAACGAGGCCTGTTTGCCAATTTTAATGAGAATGGGCTGGCCAGCCACATGCCAAGGGCCACCTTCCAACACATTCTCACTTTCTTCCTTAGAATTGAACTTGAAAAAATAATAGCCTGAGTCAATAGCAAGCATTTCATTCAACCCTAGTGATACGAACCCCGCCAATAATGTGACGAAACCCGTAAGATGTCTCAGACCGTTCTACTGTCAGATTCAATGGAAATCGCGACCCAACACCTATAACAGATGCGAACCTTGGTATAAAGGATGAAGACGCCATAATCAAGGATGGAAAACTCGATTGATAAGTCCAGGTATGAACGCCACAGAGTAAATCTGATAAGTTCGAATAGTTCATCAAAGAACCAAAGAGAAAACTCTCACAGTATTATTAATGATCAAAAAACTGAATATTACAAACCCTAAACTGTTTAAATAGCTGAGGCTTATGGTTGGGCTCTATAAGCCTACGAAATATTATGGCCTAATATAATTCACCCCAAAACTAAAATAAAAACAAACTAACAAATATGAAAAGTTCCTAAGTTCCTAAGTTGGCATGCAAGCCTATAATTTATTCTAGAGCTTGAATCATGGACACCCAGCCTTGTGGATCACTAGTATCCTCATTTGGGCCACAAAGATTAGTCTCAACCCAAATTTGTTGAACCAGCCCATTGAGATTGTCCTTGAACCGTTTTGCTCGCGCCCTTGTAACTGGATCAATTGGCACGTGGTTCGGGTCCGCATTCCACCTTGTGCTGGCCACTATGTTCTCATCACCTAGCTTTCCCCAAAGCCTTGCAGTAGAATTCTTGACCAAGGTGTAGGGAAGTTTCCTAACTATGAAAGAGCCAACCAAGGTGTTATCCCAATTCTGAATTCCTAGAGATGGCAGTTCACTTGGTAAAGTAAGCAGCTTCCTGTTATCATCATTCTTTGGTTTAATGTAATTGAGTTTGAAGCTTGGATTAGGCTTCCCTTTAACAAGGGAGGCCCAGCTATCTTGCTTAAGAGGAATAGGAACAAGCTCAGCTGTCACATGGCCAGAGTAATAAGGCACACTGCCAGACTCCAAATTGGTCCCCAATTGGGGGAAACCAGCCTCCTTATGAGAGAAGCTGGTTTATAATCCTCAGCACCTGGTTTCAGACCGGGTCCATCTTGCACTTCACTGCTGGCAAGTTCAATGCTAGGCACGTGCGGGGCTTTGTGAATAGAACTAGGCAGCTTGGAAATGGAGTTTGCGCCAGACACAACGCCGGGATTTGCGGGAAAAAAGGATTCCCCCATGTGACTGTCCTTATCCTTGAGCGCATTATGTGGCTTAAAAACCTGACCATTATTTAAATAAGAGATATAATTCTCATAGCCTGCCACCTGGTTAACCATTCCATTGATAGCAGTATGTGGACCAAGCCACTTGCGGGTGGGGCAGACTTTAGACAAGGCGCCAAAAATTGCGTCTTTAGCAGGATAGCCCATGTGATTGTCCTTATCAGAAATTGTTTTTAAATTTTTAGTGCCATTTGCAATATGACCGTTAGCCACATCCGACACTGAAGCGTGGGTCTCACGTGCTAGTATCACTTTGGAATCTGAAAACGTTAAACTTTTTGGATCAAAATAGTTGCTTTTGGTACCCCCCATTCGTTTTTTGCTCATAAAATCAGTGTTCTTACTCAACCGAAATGATGGAAAATCGGAATCAGATTTGGTGCCATCTCTTTGCCCTTTCCACACATTGGATCCTTCATTCGGTATCTCACCCTCTTCATAATCTGATTTGGATCGTTCTTTGCTAGAATCTGAGTCTGAGAGAGACAATTTAGCTTTCCACACCAAGGATCCAGTGTTAATCTTCCCTCTACCTCCTCTGTTTCCAAAACCATGCTTCCCTCTATTCTTAGGAGTAATGAATGGAGATAACTTTTGGGTCTTCAACTCCATAATTTCATTCTAAAGTTCCCGAATCAATCCGTGCGCTCCTTCAAGGTCAATAAAATCAGTGGCCTGTGTTTTCCTCTTTAGCAACTCATTAGAATCTTGGAGTTTGTGGAATTTAGAAGTTCCCCTGGAGCCCTTATCTTCCATTTCATCTTGACTAGAGATGAGCTCTTCCCATTCCTCAGGGAGTTCCACTTCATCTTCAGAGATATCATAGCCATTGGCCTTAGAGAGATCATAAATACCTTCAGACTCATCATGGGGTTGCACAGATCCCTCATTTAGAACATGTACCATTCCTCCATGATTATCAGAAGAACTTATAGATCCAGTGGGTTTAGCCACAATGACTGGTTTAGTAACATTGAGAACTCGAACCTTTCCATCAAAGATGAAACCACTAGGCTGATTTCCATCTTTAAGTATCACTGAACCATCTCTTTTGAGATAGTATTTACTCTCTAGAGCTGGAGCAATAGTACCCAAAATAGATGAATCTCTAGTAGTATGTGGAACATTTGCTTGCTCTCCATGTGTAACCAAAGGATTTGAAGAACCAGCAGCCTTAAATTTAACATGATCCCTTGTCTTCTTATTAGATCCCATCTTTAGCTTTGAAAAGAAAGAGAAGAGACAAGTTTTAGAGAGAAGGAGGAACTTCTCTCTCTAACCCATTCTTTGAAGAGGAATTATGCCTGTTGCATTTCAAAACATATAACTGAGAACGAAACATACTACATGAGAAGTAGACTAACCCAACTGCTTGAATATGTGCTTACGTGAAACTGTGAAAGAATCACATTACAACCACATTGTTTTTATTGTTTTATAATTTATATGTATATTTTTTGTCATTATTTCAATGAATTCAATGACATTGAGTCTGCTAGCATCTGATCTCCTTTTGTTTGTGTTAGAATCATAGTTTGTCTCTTCTCGTTTTGGTTCTGGGCATGTAATCTTCCATATTTGGCTATGTTTGACTTCTAATTGCTTGTATGAGCAGTTGAAATTGATCCAAAAAAAAAAAAGAATCAATTCAGCTACATTTTGCTTTTATTGTCTTATTTTTTTTTTCCAACTATTTTACTCCTTTTTGCTAGTTAAGTATTATTCTACCATGTTTTAATTATTCTTTGTGACTCAATACAATGAATTCCTTAGTAGATGATGTCTGTATATTTTTGTATTCAGCACATGCCGAAAAAAAAATTAAAGAATAGAAGATGTTGAAAATTATTTGGTACCTTTACCAAATATAATGGAAGACCAATGTGTAGATATCGATGTAACACCATATTTTTCCATTGACAAGGTGAATATTTTACCATTTTTAATACATTAATAATTAAATTTAAATTATTCTTACATTGTCTTTTTTATAAATGTGTAGGTATTTGACTCGCGATTAGAGCTTATCCATTGGGCTCAAGATGTTGGTATTGGATTAAATATGGTTGTCGTAATTACAAACTCTGATGCAGAGCTTATGTTAAAGAAGCCAAAGTTGAAACGATTAATTTCATATAGAAGTAGTTTCAACTAGGGTGGTCCAAGTTTATTTTGCACTGATTTTTTGTCAATTACGTTGGTTTAAGTTTATTTGTAAGGGTTAAATACATTTTATACCCTTGTAGTTTGTTACCTGTGTCAGTTTGGTCCCTGTAATTTAGAAAGTGTTTTTTTTTATTTTATGGAAGAAAGTGTTACTTTAGTTCCTATAGTTTCATAAGTGTGACAAATAAGTCCAATAAGTCCTTTAATGACAAATAATTTTGTCACTGAAAGTAAAAAAATTTGTCACAAAAAAGTGTTTTGAGGGACTAAAATGGCACACTTATGAAACTACAAGGACTAAAATGACACTTTCTAAACTACAGGGACCAAATTAACACAAAGGGCAAACTAGGAGGGTGTAAAATATAGCTAAGCCTTATTTGTAAAATATAATATGTAGTGCAATAAGTGAGGTGCCCTTACTAATTAAAGCAAAAGGTAAAAAGTTAAGTTTTTAACTTAAAATTAGGTGCCCTAATTAAAAACTAAATGTGCCCTTACCGGCACTCTTAGGTTAAACTAGTAATACCTACTTGTTGATACTATTGGGCTTGTAGCTACGATAAATCTTAGCTATCCAATCACAGGTCCTAAAGTAGGAAGTACAGACCCCCGATGCATGGTCAGTGGTGGATTTGTAACTTTAGATCCCATCCATATTCATTAGAATCAACTTTAATTACTGCTTTTATTTAATTAGTTAATTCCTTTACATTCATAGTTTAGTTAATAATAGTAGTTCAACTCAAGAAATCAATCAAACTTCTGTTTTCTATAGCAAAATAGATTTAGGTTTTATTAATTAAAGGACAAAAACAATCAATTTCTGTGGGTTCAATCTTTACTTTCGCACAGCAAATCTTAGAAAGTAAAGCATACTTTTCATCTTGATTTTGACGAGATCAAATTGCTAAAAGCTAAAACTTACTTGTCAGCAAATGTGTGTTTAAGGGTTTAAGGAAGGGACCCAACAAAAGGGAGGGTTAATTGCTTTTGGGTAATATTTAGGACATAACCAAAACCCACATACCTAAGTCCACACCCTAAGGTGGACAAATGGGAAGAGAGAAAGAGACTGTGGGGTCCACTAGAGTGATGTGAGCAGGGGTGTGTATTTGGGCATGTCCCTAGCATTGCTCATTGCATTTTAGCCATGTGGTGTGGTTAGGCCTATTTTTACTTAACCCCCTTGTAGTTTTGGACTAAGTAAACTATTAAAATTTATAGAAATTTAGTGATAAGTCCCTACCTACCTTAGCCATGCATTAATAGGGACTCTCCCCTTTCTTAATGTATCAATTATATCCTCACCCCCTAAACGTGTGTAGTAATAGGTCCCTAGACCCATTTTATCAGCCATTTTATGGACATATTTACCCCTATATATGTATCAGATGTATATATATACATATATGTCATTTAATAATCGTGAATCTATTATGGAAGGTCAATCATAATAGATTTTGCATACAATTCAAAGATTATAGCACAGTAAAACCACTAGTTATTGTATCCAACTGATTTCCACAAATCAAGGAAATCCATTTTTTTTTTATAACCGTGGGTGTCCGGGCCAGCTTGCGCGCACCTCGACTAATCCCACGAGGCCAGGGCGTCCGGGTGAATCACCTGTGGCCACCCCCTTGAGATTCGAACTTGAGACCTCTGGGTATAACACCCAGAGGCCTTGCCATCCGGCCACAAGGGAAGTGGTTAAATCCATTTTTGTTTCTGCATATAGTTACAGGATCAATATTGTGTGGTTTATATGTTCGAAATTTCTCCTTCTAAAACTGCAAATTAAAATTTCCCAATATCGTCTCCGGTGACGATGTGTATTCCAATGATTCCAGCCTGTATGATTTCTAAGAAGACCGGTGACCAGCTATAAATTCATATCGTAGTTCTCGAAAACGCAGTAAGAGGAAGGAAAAGCCCGATCAAATAAGTGCTTTGCCAGATTCTGTACTATGTGTCATCTCCTTTTTGCCCATCAAGGACGCCCTTAAAACGACATCTTGTCGAAGAGATGGCAATACCTCTGGACATCTACGCTCAATCTCGACTTCTCTCATCGCCCCTATAGAATCTCTAAACGTGAATTCGTTTCCTCCATCAAAAACACCCTAGCTTGTACCAGTTTGGTGGCGGCGGATTCCAGCTGAGTTGCGGTGGTAACACACTATGATTTTTCACACGTTTGTTTGTAATTGCATTTTTTTAAATTTTGTTATGCTAGACACTTATTTTTAATTATATCCTGTTAGCTAAGCATTATTGACCTTGCATGTATCCGAATTCATGAAAAGTGCGATAATTATCCAATCATGTGATACTCCTATCCAAGAATTCAAAGTTCACTGTTAATGACAGATTTTGATTATTCATCATCTTTTACCCAAAAATGTTGTGAAAAATCACTCTTTCAAAGAAAAGGTCCAAGGTTTACACTTTTAATCAAGTAAAGTTGAAAGAAAAGGTCCAATCATCTTTTATTGAGAAATATTTTCACATCCTCATTTTCAAAGAAAAGATTCAAAATTCTTGAGAATTGTTTTTGAAAGATCTCATTATCTAAAGAAATGCTTCTCAAATGAATTTCGAAAAATTTTAAAATACCCAATCCTTGAAGGGGTAATGAGGATCACAATGAAAGGAGAAGTTATCGTACTTGACATGGGTGGGGATTTTATGTGCTTATGTGTTGAACGTGTTAGGATTAGAATTTTCCTTTCTTTAGCATATGCAGTAGGCACACACACACGTGCATTTCATCCGTGTGCCATATGTGCGGTGCATGCATTTAGTTGCATTAAAATCATCAAAGCATGTATATTCTTGCTCTTTTGTCACATCAATCAATATCATTGAATAACATGTCACATACATATTCCCAATATCTTTATTCCCAATCAAAATCAAAATGATCCAAAAAGTTTGTCAAAATCCGTCCCTGTTCGAGCCTCTTGAAAACCAATTATGCATGCGGACCTTTTACCTATCTATGTTATCGGATTTGTAGAAAGAGTGGAACAACTAGATCCCCCAGTAAGGACACTTCTAACCATCTTGGGATCATCTTCCTTGACTTTAGGAGAATATGAACCATCATTTTGAGACCAATCCACCAATAGCCCACAGAGCTTTGGAAGAAAGAGTGAACAAGCTATAAGCCACTATTGAGCAAAAAAATTTGAGGGTGAAGCAATTGGAGAAGGTAACACAGGAGCTCTGTCAATTACTCAAAAAGAAAGTGGATTTGAATGAAATAGTGATGAACAAATTGGATAAGGGAATAATGAATCACCTAGCGAATCCCCAAAGCCCATATCCAAGCCCAACCAATCACCAAAGCCCATGTCCAAACCCAACCAATCACCAAAGCCCATATCCATGCCCAACTAATCACTAAAATCTACGGTCATACCCGGCCAATCTCCAAAAACCCATTTCCAATCTCAAGCCCATATCCAGGCCCAATCCCCTCTAACCCAAAAGCCAACTCAAACTCAAAGTCGAATCAAAAATCAAGCCAAGCCCACAAACCAAGAACCTTCTCCAACCTTGGCATACCATTATTCACAGCCCTTGATCACCTCATCAAGAAAGGCCACCTCAAACCCCTAGACCCAAGGTCACCACCAAACCCCATACCCCACAACGATAATTCATCATTGTACTGAGGTTACCATCAGACCCATGGCCACAAGATCGATTCTTGCACAAGACTTTGCCATGAAATCCAAGAACTCATTGATTAGAAAATCATCACTCCTTCACTGAATCCACCAAGTAACATTTGGCATGACTATCATGACTTGAAAGCCTTTCGTTCTTCAACCTCTCAATCCCAGCCATTGCTAAGCACCCTCAAGGGATTTGTTGCCTTCATGAATGTGCAACAACCAACTGGCCCTGACCCAATCAACAAATTTGAAAAAGACATTAACAGCACTTGGTATGAGTTAGAGGAGGGACTATTCTTCTAAAGAGTTGGCTATAGGGGTGGATAATGTTTCTGCAAACACAGGTGGCGAACCCGAAGGTTCAAATGATACTAGTGAGGTGATAGTGTTTGGAAATACAGCTATTGAAGCAAATGTGCATGTTCTTGGAAATATAACAAATTGAAGATCATCTGTGACACTCCAATTGAGACCAAAGTCAGGTTTAGTCCAATCTATAGTCGAGCCATGTCCGAGTTAGAGTCAAGTGTTAAGTATCCAAGTTGTGTTTGTTTTGCTTGTCTTCCATCAAGTCTGTTGTCGAGTCTTTAATGTAGTTCACAGCTGGTTGAATAAAACGTCATTTTTTAAATGAATGTGCCTAGTTGTGAATAAATGGATTATTAAACCAAGAAAGGAAAAAAACAAAATAAACCACTTTTCAAATGATGATGGAAAATATTTTGTTGATAAATGTTTACATTGAAAACGGATCCCCTAAGAATAAAGAGAATTCTGTGCTATATCCACAGAGGAGTAGAGAATTGATTAGCTTTACTTTAAGAATTTAAAGATGCTCTCGCTCAATCTTGGAAAGATAGACTCAGAACTTCTCGAAGCTTGCTCACCATCCCCTTTTCTCAAATACCAAGCCTAAAAGATGAGCTCACAGTCCAAAGCCATAAAATTGGTCCTTGATGGTAGCTAGATATTTTAAATGAACTTCTTCAAAAAAAAAAGAAAGAAAAAGAAAAAGAAGCTTGCTAGGATGAAAACCTGAAAGGACGCCTAGGCAAAAGTTAGAGCAAAAATAAGATGCGTGTTGATTTCAAAATCTGAATCCTAGCTAGGCAAAATTATGAAGAGAATAAAAGATAGTGAGGTAAAGAGAAGAAAGGAAAGAGACAAGAGAGATGAGGATGAAATAAGATTGAGAAATTCTTAAGCACTTCAAGGTACATCATTGGCACATGAATTATCTCAAGGCTTTGTGTTGTTCTAAACAAAAAAAAAAAAAACAAAAACAAATTGGAAGTGAAAAGAGTGATTTGAAAGTATCAATTAGTCTCAAAATTTTGTGACATGCTCAATGGCTAAGTGGGCCTAAAACAATGCAGAGATATCTTTGAGAAAAACAAAGAGAGATTTAGAGGGCTGATATTGCTTTGTGAGTATGATAAAGTATGATTAAAACACAATGTGTGTTATGAGGATTGTAAAGATTGACTGGCTAGTGAATAGGTCAAAAGAATCAACCGTCACAAACACACAAAAAAAAAAAGAAAAAAAAAGAAAAAAAGAGAAGAAAATAAAAGGAAAAAGTAGTTTGTGTTCTCATCATCCTGTTCAAAGGCTATCACAAGCGATCCATTTCAGAAAGAGCACTCATTGGACCCAAATAAATACGTGGCACAAAAAGCCCACCAATTCTTAAAGTTTTATTTTTTCAAAACCTCCAGAGTACATGAACTATGTCTTGACCTAATTCCCACTAGGGGATACGTAGGCAGCCTGCACGGTTCGGTCACAAATATGGTCGCACCACATGAAATCTTTCTTTTAAGCCTTGGCCTAACAACTTTGGACCTAATTCCCGCTCGGGGAAAAGTAGGCGAACCCTCCAAGTTTCTCGTTCTGCGAACTATAGGCAACATCTTTTGTGCCTTTAGTTTCCTCATTCCAGACTAGGGACAAACTCTGTTTGCCCGAACCCATGTTCCCTTTAAATGATGGGTTGGCCCATTTCATCCCACCCTATTCATGAAGATTGCCTCTAAGCTAAGAAAAACTACACTTCGGGCATTTTTGTGTTGTCATCTTATCAAAATCCATTGGAATAAGCCTACATGCTTTCTATTACATCTCCTAACTGGGGATAAACTTCATTTGCTGAAAGCCCCATTTTTCCCTATAAGCGAGTCCCCCTAGTCTCTTTCAAACTAGGGGCAACCATTTTTTTTTGCCAAAATCCCTCAATGATAGAGGTAAGTTCTCAAGTAATTGAGTTTGTTTTGAAAGGATTAAAATAGAGTGCCTATCATTCTATAAGCTAAAGCACTAATTCGAAGCACACTGTAGATAGGCAAAGAATCAGCTAAATCGAAAAGGAAAAGTTTTCAAAGTTTAGATTTATCAGCAAAGTACTGCCATGATAAGTTGACGAATAAATGAAAGATGAGATGACACATTACACATTATTCACGAAGAAAGCACATTGATTCAGAATAATGTCGTAACACCCTATATTTCTAGTAATTATTAATACAAGAGATTCTATATACTCCCTTGGATCATACTTGAAATCTTACTTTCAATCAATCAAAATCCTTTCAAGCGATCAAGCATTCTCAAGTTCAAGCAATCGAACTTTGTTTAATCAATCGAAACCCTACCAACCTGAATTTATTAACGTGTTCCCCACTTCAATCGATCAAACCCCTTTTTAATGGATCAAAGCTGGATGATCTATCCTCGATCAATCGAACCAGCTTCAATCAATCGAACGTGTGATTATCAAAAATCCCATGTTTCATGCAAACATAGGCACCTGCCCACCCCATCCCTCTCCCCTATATATACATTATGCTTGTGTGTTTGTGTGTGTTTACAGAACCAGAGAGTAGAGAGGAGATATATATATTGTGTTGGGTTTGTGCCCTCAAGCCATTACTTTATATATGAGACATTGACAGTATAATGGATATTAGCTTTACATTTCATTGTGTATGTTAATTTCATGAGATGATTGTTAATCCTTAAGTATCATAGTAAATAATTTGTGTATATATGAGATGTATACAATGAGATACGAATTACTATTCTTTGATACTTAGAATTTGTCACAGTAGATGATGAGATTGGATATCTCATCAGGTTTACACTGTAGCATATTGACTTCCATTGGATGGAGTGATGAATCTCAATCACCAGAGTGTAACTCTTAGTTAACATGCTAGTGCTTATAGTGCATTGATGGACCTGAGGATTCCTATTGACGCTTAAGGCTGTCAACAGTCGATAGGAACTCATAACTTGTATAAGGTACGTGTTCTTAATCTTGAGATGATTATGAACACAGACTGTGGATATGACTACTTTGACTTACCAATCAGTGAGGTCTATAAAAGACCAACACTTGGGTATCTTGGATATGTCATGTTCACAAGATATTTAGTATTCAATGAATGTATTAATTATAGAAGTTAAACTCACCCCATTGAGATCCGAATGATTATATCTTCGAGGCGCTTATGGAAGCATGACTGCAACCCAAATTCATACTGAAAAGAAAAGACACAATATTAGATAATCATCAGAACATGCTAGAAACTAGTCTTTTTCTAGAGAGAGAGAGAGAGAGAGAGAGAGAGAGAGAGAGAGAGAGTGTGTGTGTGTGTGTGTGTGTGTGTGTTTGTATAACCAAGATCTTGATTTTAGCATTAACATGAATGAATGAGTAGCCACACAGTGGACCACAGACACCCAACTAGGACTGCAATATCAACTTGAATTTACATCCTAGCTAGCTTTATCATTGTCACCCAAATATTTAGCACAGATGTACTATATCGGCTCAGGCTTGGGTTGAGAATGGGTTGAGATTCCCAGTTGTACTCATGTCTCTATCCATGCTCTGTCTAAAATCAAGTATGAGCTGGTGATTTTAGCAGAGACCTGACCTAAACTTAATGAATGGTTAAGTACTAGGCCTGTTTATATATTTAGTTGGCCTTGGGGCCCGTTCGAGTTGCAGTTCTACTCACAATAATAATTTTGGTACCATATTTAGGTATTTTTGTTGCATTGCACAATAAGAAATCAGTTCGATATAATTGCATGCCCAACTCCAAACAAAGAATGCGAGCTGGAAAGCATTCTGTAAAAGAACAAAAAGAAAGAAAAACTTAGAAGTCAAAATAAGGCAAATGGAAATGTTGAGTTGAGGGTATAAAATTCAAGGTAAGCTAGAGTGTACGTATGAGATTATACATACCGTGAAGAGAACAAAGTTAATTAAGAAAAGAATGAGGCGTGGTCGGTTGAACCAGAATAGGTCATCCCCTGGCTGAACCACTGGTGTAGGGGATCACATCCCCTCTCTCTTCAATTCTCAGTCCCAAATTTGTTATTATCACCTGTAGTTTTGCTCCCACCATGAGGATTATCTATAATGCAAATACAATTCAAATCATATGCAAATATATATATATACATAAAAGACATAAAACTCCACCAAAAATTGAAACACTATGGGCTTTCTGTGCTACTATATTAGGATTTTCAGGATTTGTCTGAATTTCAATTTTGTTGGTATTATTACTTTTTTTTTTTTTTTTTCGGAAAGTGGTAAATATATTCCAAAAAGGATGTACAAAAAGTACAAGGGCAAACCCCAGGATAATACAGAACAGCGCTGAAACATGAAGACATGGGACAAAGCCCTAACCTAAATCCAGGTAGAAACTTGGATCAACTAACATACAAGACCATTACAGGAAGCAGACAAAACAAAGGACATTTAGGTCCAATTCTGAATAATGACATCAATATTAGGATAAAACTTCCATTTGACCCTAATTTGAGCTAATATCTGAGCAACTAAATCTTGTAGTAACACTTCCTTAGGCTTTGATGTAAGTTTGAAAGTTCTGTTATTCCTTTCTTTCCACAGGCCATACACAGCAACTCCAAGGCAAATTTTGGGGATGACTTGATGAATTCTCTTCCCTTTCCAATGTTGAGACATCCATAGAACTGTATCCTCCCAGCCATTACCATTCCACCTCATACCACACCTGTGCATCAAGTCCTGCCAAATAAAAGTGGAATAAGAACAAGCAAAAAACAGATGATCATGTGTTTCCATTTGACAGATGATCATGGTATTATTACTTATTATTTGAGTTTTCTTGTGTTATGTAATAACTATGATCCAGTAAGAACTTCCGGTCTAAAACTCTGTTAGTGTGCAGCAACTCTTTTGTCCAACAAGGTAGGGAGAGATCATCCCCCTCAACAAAAGCACGTACGTTCTAGTTTGAGAATATTTTGTGAGTGGTTATTCTCTATTTGGCTCTTTTGCATTTGCTATTTTGAACTTAAATTTCTGGTACCATACTTGAAGGAGGTATTAAATCCTATTTTTACACTATTTGATAACCCAGTTAAATGGTGAAAATAAAAATTTTTAGCACTTCTTTTATTACAGTGCGTTTGATAATGTACCACTTAATTGAAAAAACTACAAAAAAATTACTAAAAACTTTAAGTGAAAAAATTCCACTAAAAATAATTACTGAATGCAATCTATTCCAGTACACAAAATAATGTTTTCAATATTACAAGCTCAACCGCTTATAATTTTCAGTACTTAAAATTCAACACTTAAGTTTAAGTACTTAATTTTCAGTTTTTTCAAACAGAATAGTTTTAGTGTTCACTTTCTTTTGGGATTTCGGGTTATTGGATATATATATATATATATGTAATTGCTACTATTTGCTATTTCTTATAATCTCCATCATATTACTGGTAGATTTCTTAAAATTTCATGTAGTACCGTTTTTGGGTGAACCACATTTAATCCTTGTGTCTTTTGTTGATTTAGCTAATTTTATTCTTCCACAAATTTTGTTATCATTTACTCCAGTCAATTCTACCAGAATTTATTATTCTTGCTTTTGTGCGCCCAATAGAGTGACGTCGTGTTTAGGTTTACTTACACAATAATACTCAATGCCGCCTCACTAAAATGAGGATGGATATAGTAAGAATCAAAAACTAATTTACTTTCGATCCTTAGTAAAATTTTACTTCAGTGTCTTAATTTTATTGAAGAAGAAATATATATATACTATTTGGTTTTGTACATAGTAGTTTAGCATTTCCTATGTGTATGTGTGTGTGCATGTATAGAGAGAAATGCTAATCTCTAAAGTACCTATTCTAAGATAAACAAGATGTCACTGACACATAATTAGAAGGGTAAAATACACTTATACCTCCTGTGATTTCGTCAATTTTCACTTTTCCCCTTGTGCTTTAAATTTTGACACTAATACCCCATGTGGTTCATTTCAAAGTGTAATCGTGGATTTTTCTACTCAATTTAATAGTTTAGAACTTGCGAGCCATAGTTTGAAGGATAAACTGTCTCTTTTGCCCATGGAAGTCACATTAAAAGGGAGATTATAAGTCTTAACCATTTCCTTGGGGTCAAGCACACGACAAATGTGGCAACCCTAATTTTTCTAAATGCTTTTAATAAATATTTTATTTTTAAGCATTTAGTATTAAAAATGTGAATGCATTTTAGTGACATATGTAGTAAAATTTTTGGAGAGTGTTTAGAGGTTTTATAAGTATATTAAAGTGTGTTTTTAACATTCAAATTAAGTACTGGGGTCATGGGTACCCATTGGGCTACTCATTTTAGTACTTTATATTGCATTTTGGGCACATGTGATGTCTTTTTTGTGAGCTCATAAGACAAAAACAGGATTTATATGTATGTGTTATTTATATATGTTGTGTGTGTATATATAGTATATTATGTGTGTAGCATATATACATATATAAAACCCTAGCCCCATACTTAAAAAAAATGGAAAAAAAGAAAAGAGAGAACAGACCATGAGAGAGAGAGAGAGAGATAGAGAGAGAGAGAGAGAGAAGAAGAAGAAGAAGAAGTAGAAAGGAAGGAATTAAAAAAGAGAAGAGATCACTGGCTCACATAGGATTCGTTCGCCGTAATCTAGTTGGTCACCAAATCTTCATGGGATTTAGTGCAAAAATCGGTGAGTTAAATATTTTGTGTATAGGGGTCTATATATATACACGTGTGTATATGTATATACACGTGAAAATCAGGGTTTTTAATCGTTGTTCATGATCCGTGTTCAAACCCTACAATATACGTACGTATGTGGATCGAAATTTATATTGTTCTTCGTAATTTCGATATCAGTGCTTTTTTTTTAATATCCTATGTTTATAAGTTGATAAACATGTATGTCGGATCCAGGGAATAATATAGGGATTGAGGAACATAATCCGAATTGATTGCATATTAGTTCCTAAAATTTAACGGTGGATGAAAATTCTAAATTTTTTTTATAAAATCGTGTGTTTAGAATTTTAACATTCTGCAGACTTTTCGTTCTTTAAGTTTTTTCTGATTCCGCACCGTTTGTGCTACAAATTTAATTTACAGTAGTAGTTTTTATAAGGTTAAAATGTGTTTATCGGCTAAATTATATTTATGGGGTGATTTCGTGCTCGTTTATACGAATTAACGTATTTACACTTAGAGATGTAGTAGTTCTCATGTATATTGGGCTTCGTGGTTTTGTAACTGTGTGAGTGTCTAAGTTGGTTTATGTGTCTGCATGAACTCGTATTTGTTATTATGATATAACGTGGAATTATCATCTAATGTTGGGTTTCATGAATTGGTGGATGTGTGCTCACTGTGTAAATTTTTTTCAAATAAAAGTTAATATTAGGAAATCCTTTAGTGTTCACCACTGCTCCTTATGAATTTAGGCAGTGATTTCGTGGATAACTCGTCCTTGTGTGATTACAAGATGACTATGTGGATGACCCCCGTCTCTTCATTATTTTAAGCCTTTATGCCCGATTTGTTGGTCTATTTCATGTGTATCTAGACATTATTTTATTGACTTCAAGAACGTAAGGACTAGCCTTTCGGTGGATACTCAAATCCCAGTGATACTCCATGGGAGTTGGGATCGGAGTGAGAGTTAGTATTACGTTAGGAGACACATAGAATATATGTGTAGGCTGAACCATGGATGGGTGGCCGAGGTGGTGAACATAAGGTGTGTAATTCAATAAAATATTTTGTCGTGTTTCAATTTGCGGCTATACTATTGTATTGTAATTCATTATATCTTATTGTAGTCGAATCTTAGAAATTAGTATATGTTTAGGAATCGTCATATCAAACAACTTTTGTGTGTATTTGTTAGCTTAAAACATAGCATTCTATGTGTAACGTAACGTTTTCAAGAACGTTGTGATTTAATAATAAACAGGATCAGATTAGTAAATTAGATAATGGTCACTTAACTTCACAGTTGATGGCCATTTGGCGTAAACTGAAGTAAAACGACAATTTGAGCAACTTTCGTGTTTTACACTTTTCCTAAAAACTTCGTATTGACATTGTTTTAATCTACTTTCAGAATCTATTGAATATCACATGTTTAAGAACTGAAGTTTAATAATTGATTTGTGACTTATGTGTTTAGAATTAATGAATGGGAACGCTTGACTTTCTTTGGAAATTTTATTCTGAGCATCTTTCGTGTATTAAGTTTTGTCTAATTCCAGCTCCTAATTCTTGGAGATAAGTTCATTTTTATAAGCAACATCCAAATTTTGGTTTTTCGATTATTGTACTAACTTCTATTTCTGCAGGATGGTAGGCCCACTAATGTATTTGTAGGTATTTCCCTACCATAGCTAAGAAGGATAAGTATTTATCTAGTTAGTTCAGGTAGGAACTACATGGCCGCCACATAAAAAGGAAAACTACCATTTGTCCTGTTATGTGAGTAAAACTACTTTCCTGTCCGATCTCTTGTATGTGTTGTTGTGTTGGTTTTAAGGGACCGTGAGCGATCCTTAAGATTGTGTGTCGTTATTCAACTCATACTAGTATTGTTTACAATATTGAACTAGGGGCGTAATGCATTCGGGGGCGTTTCTTTCTGAAACGTAGTCGAATGTATGTGCATGTTTGAAGAAACATTGGATCCAACCCAAAAACTTAAGCTATTAGGTGGAGAGGCCCAACATGCATATCTAGTCATAGTCAACCCTATATTTATTCAATGTAGGACATATTATCTAACATAGTAATGGGGAAGGTTTTTTGTGGAGCTTCTGTCTGTGTGAAGAGATTGTTACTGTGCTATTTCTTGTCAAAGTTGTATTTATTTTCTCATTGTGCTTGATTTTATTTCTAGCAATGTGAGCCATATTTATGATATTATAATATGAATTGTATTATTGAGATTGGAAACGGTGTAATGGCTCTTGACCAAAGGATGTGTAGAATTTATTTTATTCGCTGAACTCTGTACGAAGATTTTATTTAATGAAAATGGTGTTTCTTTGTAAATTAAAAAGGGAATAATATTTGCAATGGAACACTATTTCTTTTATGATGGAAATGAATATTTGAGAATACATGTTTAATAATCAAGAGTTTAATTTAAAATAAGATCATGTGAATTTATTTCATGGTTATTAAATTTTATTTTTAATAAATTTTGTTTTCATATGCGAATATATATACAAATATTTGTTCATGACTTTGTTTAAAGGTTGTTTGATGATGATATAAATCTCGCAAAGGATATTTATGATTTTAAATATAGTGAGTAAACAGGTATTTGTTCATAGTTATTATGTCGTGTTGAGTCATATTGTGATAGCATGTGTCTGTTGCCATGATTGTTGCTTGTTTTGAAATCGTTTGAGTATGGATTGGATTAATAATTGTCAGTTTTACTCTTTTGATGAAAATAGATGTGATTAGATGTACAAAATTATGGTTGGTTGTTTTTCCCAAATAGAAAGCCGAATGTTTGATTGACAAACTCATTGGGGAATTTGATTTTCCTGAAAATGAAGAAATAACACACCAAATTTAAAGAAAAATTGTTATTAAATTAAAAACAGTGATTGCGGAAATTTTGTTCATTCATGTTCATGTAAAATGTGATTCCAGACAACTTTCATGTAATAGAGTTTTTCCCAATTCTACACCGTTTGAGCAGAAATTTACAATTACTGTAGCAGTGAACAAATGTAATGAATATTTTACGATATGGAGAATATGATTTCTTATTATGTGCTTCATTTATGCTAATATTGAATGTTTAATTGGTTAGGTAAGTGTACTTGAAATAATTGGTTGTGAATTTTGATAAAAGGTAAACTAAATACGTTAAATAGTATATTAGTGATCTTGTAATTCAATCGGAAAAATATTGTGGAACGATTTTTATGGGTAAATTGATAAAACCCTATATTGTGCAAAATTGGAACGCATCTAAAAGATAGAGATGTGATTGGACTATGATGAGACGGAACTATGTAATAAACGTGAATTTCACAAAAATGGGAATAATACGAACGATAATCAATAATGGCAACATAATTCCTTTAGTGTTCACCACTGCTCCTTATGATTTTAGGGGGTGACTTCGTGGATGACCCGTCCTTGTGTGATTAGACGGCGACTACATGAATGATGCGTCTCTTCATTATTTTAAGCCTTATGCCCGGCTTGCTGGTCTATTTCATGAGTATCTAGACATTTTTCTTATTGACGTCAAGAATGTAAAGACTAGTCTTTCGGTGTATACTCAAACCCCAATGATACCCCATGAGAGTTGGGACTGGAGTGGGAGTTAGTGTTATGTTAGGAGACACATGAGATATATGTGTGGGCCGTACCATGGAGAGTGGCCAAGGCGGTGAACCTAGGAAACACAGATAAATTTAAGGCTAATAAATAATGAAAATGGATTATTTCATAAGACTGATAAGCGTTGAATAATGAACGAGACGTTTAAGTTAGAATGTGAACTGTTTGTATGTTGAATTGTTTGCTTGGTTTGTGATCATTCGATTTGCAGGATGGTGGGTCCACTAATCGTTATGCTGGGGCAGCAGGGCTGGCTCACCATATTAAGGATGAGTAAGTGATTGAGAATTTCTTTGTGGGTGGAGCACACTGCCACCGCGTGACTGAAGAAAACTACCGCCTGACCTCACTCACGTGTGGAACTTCAGTTCTGACTACAACTGATTGTGTGTATGTGGATTGGTGTGTGTGTTGAAAAGGAAGGGAGTCCAGTGGATTCCCAGCCTCTTTTATAGTTATTTTATGTTGACCCATATCACTATATATAGATTCAGGTGCATAATACATTCGGGGGCGTTTCTATATGAAACGTAATCGAATGTATGTGCAGGTTTATTAATTGGAGATTTTCTGTGGAGCTTCTTTTTGGGTGAAGAGATTGTCACTGTGTTGTTTATTATTAGAGTTGTACTTATTTTTGTTGTACTTGATTTTATTTCTGGTAATGTGGGCCACTGTTTGGGAACGTTGTAGTTTATCTGACCAATGGATGTATAGATTTTATTCACTCAGCTAAACTTTGTAAAGAGGTTTTTATTTAATGAACATGGTGTTTCTTTTGTAAATCGAAATGATATAATGAAACTTTACTTCTTTTATAATGAAATGGATGTTTGAGAATACAAGTTTAATAACAGAGAATTTTTTTTTGAAAACAAGATCACATGTCCTTATTTAATGAGTATTAAATACCATTTTCAATAAATTATCTGTTAGCATGTGTAAGGGTGTCACTCTCGAGGTTCTGGTAATTGAATATTAGTTCAGATACATGGCCTGGATTGAATATTTGGTTATCCAAAAATTGGGGTGTGACAACATGTACCATGAAGACCCTAAAAAATGTCAAAGTTTCTTCCTCGCCCAATTCGAAACCCTAGGTTTCTCCTCAAATGGATTAAAGTAAGCTACTTCTGTTCTTAACATTTTTGTGATAATTTGGGGGTAATTAGGCCATTTCAGCTTACTTCGTTAGCAATTTTAACAGTTACACTTTAGACAGAACCAGAACCATAGGGAGGTATTAGTGTCAAAATTTAAAACACAGAGGGTTAAGTGAAAACTGGCAAAAAAACACAAGGGGTGTAAGTGTATATTAACCCTAATTAGAATTAGGGCATTAGAGTAATTTTTTAACAAAACTAATCACTTAACTATCCTCAGTGTAAATTTACTCTAACCCCGTAGTTAAAATGAGATGGCAAAGATTTATCCATTTGAAAATGAGTAATGCTATACTTCCCAAATCCAAATTTTAAATAATGTGACAGTGGATCGACTGAATTTTGACTTGAGGATGTTGAAGTGACCCCACAATAGTCAGTGAGCCCACTAAATTTTGATTGATACCACATCATTTGAGATGAGAATTTGAGATTTGAATTTGGAAAGCATAGCATTACTCTTTAAAAATAAACCCATTAATGCCAAATGTGCATATCATGGTTATAAGTGCGGATGAACTTACAATCAGAGGGATAAATGGCAGCCATAGATATGAGTACCATCCTGCTCACAGGGAAAATAATAGTAATTACTTATTACTATTAGGTATTCAACTTATGCACTTGGGTGTAGAAACTAAAAACAATATAGAGTTATGGAGATGCGATTTTTCCTTGTTCCGTAGCTTTATGAGTTTGTTTTTTGTATTTACCTACACTACCCTCTAACATATTAATTCGAAGAAGTTTAAATGTAAAATCACAAAAAAAAAAAAAAAAAAATTCTTGTATTTTTCATTTCCTTCCTATTTTTCTTAACCTTTGAAACCAAACAATGAAAATTATTGTTCTTTGTGTTTTTTCGGTTTCTTACCTATAAAAAGAAAATCAATTTTCCTTGTGAAGAATATGGGGAAATGTAGGAGGCAAGGAGCCATAACTTTTCATAAATGAATTGTTTTCCTTCCTCTTCAATTTCTCTTCTCTTTCCAATTTTTAATTTTTTATTTATTTTCTCTCTCTCTCTCTCTCTCTCTCTCTCTCTCTCTCTCGGATAGAAGTGATTGACATGGAATGCCAAGTGGCATACCAATGTTTTGTTGGAATGCTAAAGTTTAGTGGTGGCTTACCATGAGTGCTGGTCAAAAGGAACAAAACTGCAATGAACCATGTTGTTGGGCTGCAAAAGGATAGGAAAATTAAAATGAAGTTTTAAACTCATTTAATTACAATTTGACAAAAAAAACTCATTTACAGACTCCAATGAACCATGTAGTTAGTGGGCCCGTTGAACTTTTATTGGTACCACATCATTTGGAATAATGATTTGAAATTGAAAGCTTAGCATTACTCTATGGTAATTAATATGACTGGTCACTCAGACAATCAAGGGCTAAAAAATGAGAAGATTGCACGAACTAACCTTATCCCTACCACAAACTTGAAATCTTCATCACGTGACCTGCTGATGTATTTCTGGAAGTCAAATTTCATTTGACTTTGAGGTGCTAAATGCGCCTGAAATCAAATAAATTTGACATTAGAGCTCCCTTTACATACAGCTAGGGGTGTGTTTCGGCCGGATCGGATCGGAAATAGGGGTTTCGGAAAAAATTTCGAAATTTTCGGAAATTATTTCGGCGTTCCGATTCCTATTCCGAATTTTCATTTTCCGTTTCGATTCCGAAATTTCGGAATTTTCGGAATCGGATCATTTTCGGAAAATTTCGGAATTTTTCGGAATCGGATATTTTCGGAAAAATTTCGGAAATTTTCAGAATTTTCCGATACAAGCTTAGTGCTTGGACTAATGTGGATCAAGTTGGGACTAATTTATAGACTCACACTCCTTATCCTTTTTCATGGCTAACCGATGTGGGACAAGTAGTGTAAGGTAATTTCGGAATTTTTTCGGAATATTTCGGAAAATTTTCGGAATATATTTTTTGGCATATTTTCGGAATTTTCGAAATTCTGAAAAAATTCCGATTCCGATCCGAAATTTTTCGGAATTTTCGGAATTCGGAATGTATTTTTACTTGCCAAAATCGGAAATTTTCGGATCGGAATCGGAATTTCCGTTCCAAAACACACCCCTACATACAGCAATAATAACACTCATCCCTCATGACATAAGCTTAAAATACAGAAAATCGCATGTGATAAGCAAAATTATAAATGGAACTCTAACAATGCTAATGGTATATGCAAAAATACCAGTACTATAATGGGTGCACCACAGAGGGATTCTAGAGAGAAAAGCTCATCCCTCTCTCTAGAAATTTGAATGTCATCTTTTGAGTTTTTTTGCTTTCTCTTCCTTTGATATGGATAAACATAAATCTGTGAGAGTGTTAAATGTTTCAAAATCTCCCCATCTCAAGGCTAATAATGATCTGCACTCTAACACTACTTCTACTCAACCCCCGGAAGGTTACCCTATTCATGGTTCTCACAGAGATGAGTCTGTTGGGAAGGACTTTATTATTTCAAACCCATCTAGATCTGTTATGTATGGGTTAAGTGATACAGAGATCCATGATATCTCAAATGTTAAGGATGTCAGAGTCTCAACTTCTCCTGGTCTCCTATCTAATGCATCAAGGGGGGCTTTGGAAGTGTATAATGATGAAGCCCTTGAAATTCCAGAAGATTGGGAAGACAACACATCAAATAGGTCTCGGGTTGAAGTGGAAGAAGGTGAGTTGGCCAATTGTGAAGAAGAGGGGAACACGGATCATGAGTATCAAAATAACTTGCTAAAGTATTCAAATGATTACTTAAGGAAAAATCTCAAGGAGGCTCAAGCTCATATCCAAAAACTGATGAGTGAGAAAGAAGATTCCAAAGCCAGGCATGATGTGAACTTCACCTCTTCTGGTTCTAGGTATGGGAATAGTGCTGGTAGGACCCCTTACAGATCTGGTGGTAGAAGAGGAGGGCTCAAATCTGGGTCTGATTAGAGGAAGCATCAGTTTGATCCGTTTGATATATGTGGAACGGAAGGGAGTTCAAGTGATGACCAAGCTATGAAAGGAGGAAAGAAATCTTGGATAGCTAAAAACGATAAATCCAACTCTAGCTATGTGATTTTTGATGCACCTTCCCAAGCCATTGGGCCGAGTCATGTTGATTTGTCTTCAAAGATTGGCCAACAATCTGGTCAGTTTGATTCCTGTGGTGTTTTAGTTGCGAACATTGATGAAGCAGCTCACAAACAAAATCATACACCGACGAAAATCATCAATGTTCATGATAACTCAGGGT
This sequence comes from Hydrangea macrophylla, assembly GCA_033977485.1. NCBI lineage: Eukaryota > Viridiplantae > Streptophyta > Magnoliopsida > Cornales > Hydrangeaceae > Hydrangea > Hydrangea macrophylla. Next base: position 970,948 of record JASDAS010000019.1, read on the forward strand.
TGAGAATTCCTAGTGAATCTATTATCTCTCCTAGATCTGTTAAAGATGGGGATATATCACTTTTTGATCCAAAAAGTAAGGTTGTTGATTCAAAAAAGGTGTTTACTACGGCTGGGACCCACGGTCCACCAAACTTTTCTTCAAAAGTTGCTGGTACACCCATTCTTACACGCCAACTAAGTGATCCTACTCTTGGTAAAGCCTTAAATTCTGCTGACTTCCCTCCTTTAGGCGCCACCTCATCCACAAAACCCGGCGCATTGTCCCCTTTTGACCCCCACGTGACCAACCTTGATCAAAATAGCCGCCCACTTGCCCCTTATTCTATCATTTCTTCTCCCTGCTCACCTGATTTCGGCAATATTTTAGCACAACCTGCCAATTGGGCCTCTATAGGCTGCCCACTTTTACCCGCAAAACCCGGCGCCTTGTCCAATCTATGTGCTGCGACTAATGCAGCAAAAGATGCGTGTCATATGGTAAATCCAACATGTGTGTTGGCCTCTAAAACACTTGACCAGCAACGCTTGGACCAAGCTGCTCATTCCCCTCATGTTTCCCAGTATTCTATTCCTGTTGAAAGCTCTTTCACAAATGTGGAGCCCTCGAGTGACTTGGCTCCAACTAATAATCCGAATCAAGATAAGGCAGATGCTAGGCCTCCTCAATTTAAATCCTGGGCAGCTTTAGTCACTCCACAAAGCTCTCTAGGGTTCAAGCTCAAGTTTATTAAACCAAAAGCAGACCCACGAAAACAACATCTAAGTATACCCAAAGATGTTTTTGTGGAAGGTAGTTTTGCCTGGCAAAACACCTTGGTAGGCTATTTTTTAGGGAAGAAGTTACCTTACTCTTTTGTTAAGAATGCAACTTCCAGGTTATGGGGGAAACAAGGCCTGCATGACATGGTGGCCACAGACTCTGGCTTTTTCTTTTTTAAATTTAACAGTGAAGATGAGTGTATGGAAATCCTTGAAGGTGGCCCTTGGCATGTGAGTGGGCAGCCAATCATTCTCAGGAAATGGCAAACAGGTCTAACTTTATCTAAGGAATCTATATCCACTATTCCAGTGTGGGTTCATATTTATAATATTCCCCTTGAACTCTGGAATCCTCTAGGGTTAAGCCACATAGCAAGTGCCATTGGGAAACCTTTGCATGTTGCAAAAATTACAGCTCACGGAAGAAGAATCTCATATGCAAGGATTTGTATTGAATTGAATGCCGACCAAGAACTCCTTAAAGAGCTTGTTATTTATTTTGAGGATCCAATCACAGGAGATATTGAGCCTATTTATCTTCCGGTTCAATACCAGTGGACTCCTATCTGGTGTGCTAAGTGTAAAAGATTTGGGCATGATTGTGCCAAGTTACCTAAGGCTCCAATTCTTATCCAGAATACCACTTCTATTACTCAGACCCATGCTGAGAATGCTTGGAAAACCAAGGAAAAAGGAAAATTCATCAACACTGATACCAATATAGATTCTGCTTCTTCCTCTAAACTGGTTGAACCTACCCCTGATTCTACTGTTGGAAATAATGTTGGGCAAAGTTTGCAAATCTCCCCCAATCCTATTTCAAGCCCCAAGATAATGGCTCTGGATAACAATATGTTCTCTTCACTTGTTGATTCCAATGTTGAAGACCAGGACCCAGGAAATCTTCAAGCTTCAATGGAGGATGGGGACAGGCTAGTAGCTCAAGGTACCCTACCAGAAGAAACTACGGCTGTGGTAGTACAGAACCGGAATGTGGATTCTATCCCATTACATATGGTTGATATGGTGGATATGGAGACCATTAAAGGTCAAGCTGAAATGCATTGTGAAATCAACTTAGAGCAAATTTCTAAAAAGGAAATAGATGGTCTTATGGTACAAGAACTAGGGGAAGACAGAAGCTCAAAATCCTTTGCTATCTCTGATCGGTTCTTGTCCAGTCCTGATAAGGATATTCAAGCACACACCATCGACCCAGGAGAAGAATTCCCCAGGATTCCCAAGGAGATGTAGGGAAGCAACTCCTGCCTGAGGCCAGTTGTTCACTCCCTATGACTCCCAGTCCTTATCTTCAAGGCTCAGGTATTGTGCATCAGAAGAAGATTAAAAATTCTGGATCTTCAGGTAAGCGTAAAAAATCCCATAATCGTCGTTAATGATTATTTGTAGCTGGAATATTAGGGGTCTCAACCAACCCTATAAACAGTTTGAGGTTGCTAAGTTTATTTATGAAAATAATGTTGATGTCCTAGGGATTATCGAAACTAAAGTTAGGAAGTCTAATGAGGATAAAATAAAACAAAATGTTTTTAAGAATTGGGATTTTATATCTAACAGCTCTCTTGACTCTGTGGGGAGAATTTGGGTGGGATGGAACCCTGATAAAATAAATCTCACTGTCCTTAGGTGTTCCTCTCAAATTATTCATGTTAGCATCGAAAATGTAGATCATAGCATCCAGTTTGATGCCTCTTCTATTTATGGTTCTAATACAGGACAAGAAAGGATGGAATTATGGTCTGAATTAAATGCTATTTTCAACTTCAACATCAACTCAAAAACTAACCATGTCCTTCTTGGTAATTTTAATGTGGTTCTAAACACTAATGAAGTTTCTGATATGAACTTTGGTATGAATTCTGATATTGTTGATTTTAATAAAATTGTTGATTACCGGTGCTTAACTGATCTAAGATACTTGGGAGAATTTTTCACCTGGAGTAATAGAAGGTACGGAAGACCTGACTATACTCAAAGGAAGTTGGATCAGGCTCTTGTGAATCAAACTTGGCTGGATAACTTCAATAACTCTTTTGTCCATTTCCATAAGCCAGGTATATCTGACCACTCGTCTCTTGTTCTCTACCTTGATAACACTGTTAAGAGAAAAGGTAAGAATTTCAAGTTCTTCAACTACTGGACTCAACTTGATAATTACCCTGTCACTGTGTCTAATGCTTGGAATACTAGTGTCAATGGAACTGCACAATTTCAATTGTGTCATAAGCTTAGATTACTTAAACATGACCTGAAAATTCTTACTAAAAGTTTCGTTGGCAAAGAAAAACTTTTAGCTGATCAGGCTAGGGAAGCTCTTCAAGTTACACAATCCGACCTCCTTAGAGATCCCCACAACCCTTCCCTTATATCCAAACAAAAACAATGTATGCCTGAGTTTCTTAAAGCTATTTGGATTGAGGAAGAAACTCTTAAGCAAAAATCTAGAGTGCAGTGGCTTAAAGCCGGGGACAAAAATTCCAGATATTTTTTCCAACATATCAAAAACAGAAGAAACACGAAACGAATTTTCAAACTTGAAAGACCTGATGGTACTTTTACCAATAATTTAGAAGAGGCTAAATGTGAAGCAGTTAGGCATTTTCAAAGTTTACTTGGCACCACTGCCAATAACCCTTACCCTGGGATTGAGGCTCTGAGGAGAGTAGTGTGTAAAAGAATTCCTGATGAACTATTGGAGGACTTGGATAGAATACCTACCTGTGATGACATTAAGGACATGATTTTTAGTATGCATGAGAACAAAGCCCCCGGCCCAGATGGGTTTAATGCACACTTTTTTAAAAAATCTTGGTCCACTGTTGGGCCTGCAGTGATTGAAGCTATTCAGGAATTTTTTAATTCTGGAGAGATGCTTAAAGAGTCTAATGCCACTATTATAGCTTTGATTCCTAAAGTTCCAAATCCGTCTAAGATGGGGGACTTTAGGCCTATATCTTGTTGTAATACTGTGTATAAGTGCATCTCTAAAATTATTGCGAATAGACTCCAATCTATCCTTCCATCCATTATTGATCAATCCCAATCTGCATTTGTTAAGGGTAGGAGAATTAGTGATAATGTTTTATTGGCTCAAGACTTGTTAAGGGACTATCACAAAATTGGTGGTAAGCCTAGAGTTGCTGCTAAGGTTGACCTCATGAAGGCATATGATAGTGTTAATTGGAATTTTCTCTTTGATTTACTTGATATATTTGGTTTTCCCTCAAATTTGAAGAAATGGATTAGGGCTTGCATTTCTACTCCTAGATACTCCATTAATTTTAATGGAGAATCCGTGGGATATTTTAATGGAGCCAAGGGTCTTAGACAAGGTGATCCTATTTCCCCTTATTTGTTTATTCTTGTCATGGAGGTGCTGAGCCAACTTCTTCTCCACAGCACCCAAAATGGCCAGTTTACCTACCATTGGAAATGCGACAAGTTAAAAATCTCTTATCTTTGTTTTGCAGATGATTTAATTATTCTTCTTAATGGTGACATCGATTCTGTAAAAACGATTAGGAAAACTTTAAATCTATTTCATGATTTCTCTGGTCTTCAAGCCAATGACACTAAAAGCTGTATTTTTGTCTCTGGGCTTGAAGACCAGCTGGCAAACGATATACAGACGGAACTCCAATTCTCCAAAGGATCCCTTCCCATGAGGTATCTTGGAGTTCCTCTGATTACCACTAAATTGAAAAAATGCCATTGTGAAGATCTTGTTAATAAAATCTGTTATAGAATCAATTCCTGGAAGTCTAAGTTCTTGTCTTATGCTGGAAGAGCTCAACTTATTCAATCTGTTTTGGCAGGAATTCAACAGTATTGGTCTGGGATGTTCATTCTCCCCAAAAGTGTGCTTAAACAGGTGGAGCAAGCTTTTAGGAGATTCCTTTGGTCTGGAAATACAGAGAATGGACATGGAGCCAAAATTGCTTGGGTCAATGTTTGTAAACCCAAAAAGGAGGGCGGCCTGGGCTTCAAGGATATTTTTCTCACTAACACCATTCTTAATCTAAAGCATATTGGCAATCTCCTTGACCCAAAAAATAACTCTTATCGAAAAGCTTGGGTACACTTGTACATGATTAAAACAAAAAGCTTTTGGGACATTAAACCCCCTGGTCAATGTTCTTGGTATTGGAGAAAGCTGTTGAAATTAAGGGGAGTTGTTAGGCCTTTACTTTGTCATTCTATTGGTAATGGTCAACATACTTCTCTTTGGTTTGATAACTGGCTTCCTTGTGGCCCTTTGTTTGAAAAGTATACCAACAGAATTTCTTACGATGCCGCTATTGAGCCTTATGCAAAAGTGTCAGCCATCATAAGGGGTCAGGATTGGAATTGGCCTAGGTCCAATTCTATTGGGTTGAATGAAGTTCGAAATCTTTTATCTAATATGTATAAGCCAAATTGGTCATCTGATAGTTTATCATGGACTACGTCTCCCAACAGGAAATATACCTTTGTTCATATTTGGGAACACCTTAGAGAGGTGTCCCTTGAGGTTCCATGGCACAAACTTGTTTGGTCTTCAGGTTGCACTCCTAGGCAAAAGATTATATTATGGTTTACTGTTCAGAAAAAACTTGCGACCCATGATAGAATTTTTACTTTTACGCCTGGTCCTCTTGTTTGTGTTTTTTTTCAGAGCAACATGGAAACCCATAATCATTTATTTTTTGATTGTAGCTTTTCCTCCTTTGTTTGGCAGGATTTGATGAATAGATGTGGACTTATTTGGAATAACACAGATTGGGATACTACGGTACTTTGGATGGCACAACATTGGAAAGGGAGAGAGGTTCATCTTGCTATACCTAAAATTTGCCTCGGTGTTGCGATCTATGGTTTATGGAGGGAGAGGAACAATAGAACGTTTGCAAATTCTTACACTCCGAAAGAACAGTTGCTACTAAATCTGGTATCTCAAATTAATACTCAAATTAGAGATCAATGGAAGGACCATCCCCAACTTGATTTAATTGCTATTCCATGGACTTAAGTTGGTAGAGTTGGTAGTGTTATTGTTGTTTTTAGTGTGACTCTCTTTGTAGTGTTATTGTTGGTAGTGTTATTGTTGCTTTCTCTTTGCTTTGATTTGTTGTCTTTTCTGATTTGAGTTTGATTAGCTCTTAGTTGATCAGTGTTTTTGTTTTGATCCTGGCTTGATGTAGCCTTTTTTGTGGTTTGCTTTGCCACTTGTCCTTATGCTGCGTGCTTTTTGAATATCCTGTGGTATGCCCCTTGTACATTTGTACATCCCTTTTTTTGGAATCTATTTACCAATTTCCGAAAAAAAATATATATATACCAGTACTCATAAAATAAATGTAATTTTTATTTTAAAAAATAAACACATTCTGAAAGACAAGGTTATAACCGCTAGAAAATAATGCTTATATACATACTAGCAAAGATTTTTTTTTTTTTTTTCGGAAAATGGTAAATATATTCCAAAAAAGGGATGTACACATGTACAAGGGGCATACCCCAGGAAAAAAAATAGAAGCACAGAGCATAAGGACAAGTGAAAAAACCACTAAAAAGCCACTTTAGGCAACAAATAAAAAGGCAAGATAAAGAATTTGCCAAGCAAAATACATCAGCATGGAGCCAAAATCAAGAAGACAAACACAGTGAATGAAAATCAGTGCCAATTAGCCAACAGGGCATCAAGTTGGTTGTGCCTTTTCCATTTGATGTTGATTAGAGCATAAACTTGCGAGACAAAAATTTTCAGAAGTTGGTCTTTTGGAATGGAGGAGTTCTTGAAAATTCTGTTGTTCCGCTCCCTCCATAGCCATAAATGGACACTCCCAAGCAGATTCTGGGAATCATATGTTGGGGAGTGTTCCCTTTCCAATGCTGGGTCATCCAACTAACAGTGTTGTCCCAATGAGTGCGATTCCAAGTCAATCCACATTTCAGCATTAATTCCTGCCAAATGAAAGTAGAGTAATCACATTCAAAGAAAAGATGGTTATGTGAATCCATTTGCCTAAGATAAAGAGAACATGCAAGTGGTCCAAGGGTAAACTGATAAATTCTATCCCGAGTTGCTAGCTTATTTTGAATGGCAAGCCATAAGATAAAATTCTGTCTAGGGGTACTCCCTGAATACCAAACAAACTGGTGCCAAGGGACAGCTAAAGAAGTGGGTCTAATATGATTCCAAACATGGGAAAATATAAATTTTCCGTTTGGAGATGTTAGCCATTCAATTCTATCATGCAAACCAGAAGGTTTATAAAAATCGACCAACAGGGCACGAACTTCATTAAGCCCAATTGAGTTTGATGCTGGCCAATGCCAATCAAGATTAGTGATAATAGTCGCTACTTTAGCAGTGGGAGCTATTGCAGCATCATAGGCAATTCTACTGGTATATTGCTCAAATAAAGGACCACAAGGGAGCCAATTGTCAAACCAGAGGGAAGTATGAAGACCATTACCAACCTTATGCCTGATTAAAGGTCTAGCAATATTTCTAAGTTTCAAAAGCTTTCTCCAATACCAAGAGCAATGCCCGGGGGCTTTCACCTCCCAGAAGCTTTTGGATTTAATCATGTATAAGTGGATCCATTGCTTCCATAAAGAATTGTTTTGAGGATCAAGTAGATTTCCAATATGTTTTAAATTAAGCACAGTATTAGTAAGGAAAATATCCTTAAAACCAAGGCCTCCCTCAAGCTTAGGTCTGCAAACACTAGCCCAAGCCACCTTGGTTCCATGGGCTTTATCAGTAGTGCCACTCCACAAAAATCTTCTCAACGCTTGATCCACCTGCTTAAGAACACTTTTAGGAAGAATGAACATACCAGACCAATACAGATGAATACCAGATAAAACAGAATGAATAAGTTGGGTCCTACCAGCAAAGGATAGGGATTTGGATTTCCAAGAATTAATCCTGGAGCAAATTTTGGTGACAAGTTCCTCACAATGGTGTTTCCTTAATTTTGTGGTAATTAAGGGGACACCCAAATACTTCAAGGGAAGATTTCCCTTGGTAAAATGGAACTCACTAAGCATTTCCAGAGCCAAATTATCATCAATCCCAGAGAAAAAAAGACAACTCTTGGAGTTATTAGCTTGAAGTCCTGATAACTCATAAAATTGGTTCAAGGTATGTCTAATAACTTTGGCAGATTCCAAATCTCCATTTAAAAGAATAATTAAATCATCAGCAAAACATAGATGCGAAATTTTCAATTTATCACATTTCCAGTGGAAAGAAAAGGAGCCATTTTGAATATTGAAATGAAGAAGTTGGCTAAGAGTGTCCATAATAATAACAAATAGGTAAGGGGATATGGGATCACCTTGTCTAAGCCCTTTTGCTCCTTCAAAATAACCAACAGATTCCCCATTAAAATTAATGGAGTATCGAGGGGTAGAGATACAAGCTTGGACCCATTTTCTCATCCTTGGAGGGAAACCCAAAATGTCAAGAAGATCAAAGAGAAAGTTCCAATTGACATTGTCATAGGCTTTCATAAGATCAATTTTTGCAGCAGCCCTAGGTTTACCTCCACACTTATGATAGTCTCTCAAGAGGTCCTGTGCTAATAAAACATTATCACTAATTTTTCGACCTTTAATAAAAGCAGATTGAGCTTGATCAATAAGAGAAGGTAGAACAATTTGAATTCTATTAGCTAAGATTTTGGAGATACATTTATAGATAGTATTACAGCAAGAGATGGGCCTAAACTCCCCCATCTTAGAGGGGTTAGGAACTTTAGGGATCAAGGCTATAATTGTGGCATTAGATTCTTTAAGCATTTCTCCTGTGGTAAAGAATTCTGTAATGGCTGAAATGATTTCATGGCCAACAGAGGCCCAGGAATTTTTAAAGAAAAAAGCGTTAAATCCATCAGGCCCGGGTGCTTTGTTATCATGCAAAGAGAAAAAAGTTTCCTTAATCTCTTCTGGAGTAGGCACCCTCTCAAGGTTAGGTAAAAAAATTTCAGGAATCCTTTTATGAATAAAGGTTCTTAGACAGTCCATCCCTGGGTAATGATTTCTAGCTGGTGAGCCAAGTAGGTCTTGGAAATATCTAATAGCTTCAGTTTTTGCCTCTTCAATGTTACAAGTAAATTGACCATTAGGCTTTTCCAATTTAAAAATTCTTTTCCTATTCCTTCTACCTTTGATAGAATGGAAGAAATAGCTAGAGTTTTTATCACCGCATTCCAGCCATTGCAGCCTAGATTTTTGCTTAAGAGTTTCTTCTTCAATCCAACTTGTTTCAAGTAAATTTGTCATACACACTTTATGTTTAGAAATAAGATACGTGTCATGTGGGTTTTGAAGAAGCTCCGACTGGACTTTATCCAACTCCTCCCTAGCAATATCAGCATTAATTTTTTCCTTTCCAGCAATAAGTCTACTAAACTTTTTCAACTCATATTTAACAAGTCTAAGCTTATGACAGACTTGAAACTGGAGGGTGCCCCTCACACTAGTATTCCAAGCCTGTGAGACAGTTTCAGGGTATTGATCCAATTGGGTCCAGAAATTAAAAAATTTAAAGGACCTTCCCTTCCTTCTATCAATTTTTTCCACATAAGTAATTAGAGGGGAGTGGTCAGACGTACCTGGCTTATAAAAATGTGTATAGGAATCAAAAAAATTATCTAGCCATGCTTGATTAACCAAAGCTCTGTCTAATTTTCGTTGGGTGAAGTCAGGTTTACCAAACCTCCTGTTACACCATGTAAAAAATTCTCTAGAATATCTCAGGTCAGTAACATTAAGTTGATTGACAAGATAGTTAAAATCATTAATATCCGAATTTAAGCAAGCATTAGTATCAGAGATTTCAGAGGTTTGTAACACAACATTAAAGTCACCCAAAATGATGTGATTAGGAGAGAATGTGCTATTGTTAACTGATTGAAGAGAAGTCCAGAGTTCCTTTCTATCATTTCCATAGTTTGAACCATATACAAAAGATGCCTCAAATGAGATGCTTTTATCATCACTTTCAATGAAAGTATGGATAAGTTGGGAAGTGGATTTTAAAATAGAAACATGAACTTTATCCGGGTTCCAGCCAATCCAGATTTCTCCCTACAGTGCTATTTGTGACAAGATTCCAATCTTTAAAAATTTTTCTTTTAATTAAGTCCTCATTTGACTGTCTAACTTTGGTTTCAACAATACCAATAACATTAATATTATGTTGATAAATAAATTTAGCAACCTCAGATTGTCTAAAGGGTTGGTTGAGACCCCTTATATTCCAACAACAAACAATCATTAACGACGTTTATGTGTTTTTTTCCTCTTCCCCGAGGAGTTGCTATTTCGATTACGCACAATATGATTAGAATTACCTGAAGGAGAAGGGAAATTGGTTGTAGTAGTCTGACCTGGATCCAACACTTGTTCTTGGGATTGATCCCCAGGGCTGTTCCGGGGAGTAGAAGAGTGACAGGAGTCCGATTTTGATTCATCCCCTAAGACTGGCCCCAATTCCCCATCAACTGCTGCCTCGGAATTTGGATTAGCTTCACTGGTTAGTATTGCTTGATCAGTGTTAACTTCCATATTCTCCCTTTGTAAGGGGTGAGAGCAACCATTTAGGCTCTGCGCTTCCACATCAGGGGTTACTACAGTAGCAAGTACTTGAGATAGATTTAAGCCCCCATCTTCCAAGGATTTTGGAGGCACACTAGGTTCAACTTCTTCAATAACAGTAGCTCCTAAAGATGAGAATTTATTGCTATCAAAAATCACTTCCTTAGGCTCCTGCCTAGAGTTGTAACTATTAGAAGGACCACTCAAAGTAGCACTTACTTTAGAGGAGTTAATCTTGCCTTTGCCTTTAAATTTCCATTCACCCTCATCTTGGTTCAAAGAACTTATATCTGTGTGTGGTTTGGGAATTTGGATAGGCATAGGAGCTCTAGGGATTTTAGCACAATCATGTCCAAACCTCTTACACTTAGCACACCGGATTGGAGTCCACTGGTAATCAACACGAAGGTAGATTGGTTCTATCTCTCCAGTAATTGGATCTTCAAAATCAATAACAATTTCTTTCAGGAGCTCTTGGCTGGCATTCAACTCTATGCAAATACGAGCATACGAAATCCTCCTTCCTTCTGCAGTGACTTTTGCAACATGCAAAGGTTTCCCTAAGGCACTTGCTATGTGGCTTAATCCCAGGGGATTCCAGAGTTCAAGAGGTATATTAGATATATGAACCCATACTGGGAGTGTGGATATAGATTCTCTGGACAGAGTAAGACCCGATTGCCATTTTCTCAGGATTATAGGTTGCCCACTCACATGCCAAGGGCCTCCTTCAAGAACTGCCAAGCTTTCTTCCTCAGTATGAAATTTAAAAAAGAAAAACCCTGAATCAGTGGCAACCATGTCATACATACCTTTTTTTCCCCACAATCTGTTAGTTGCATTTTTTACAAATGTAAATGGTAATTTCTTCCCTAAGAAGTAGCCAACCAGTGTATTTTGCCAAGCATGGCTGCCTTCTACATATACCTCTGTGGGAATGCGTAGATGACTTCCATGGGAACCTTCCCGAGGTTTAAAATATTTGAGCTTGAACCCTAAGGAGTTCTGCTGATTTACAAGTGAAGCCCAAGACTTTGTAGGGTTTGGGGATGCATTTGACGGGTTATCTGTGGGGGCCACACCACAAGTGGGCCCATAAGCAACGTTGGATAGCCCTCCAGCTGGTGTAAGTGGGATAGCAGTGGGAAATTTCACGTGGTTCTGTGCATGGGAAGCCTCGGCGCCGGAATTTAAAGAAGCTGAACAATTAGCCGAGCCAAGCACCAAATTCTGATCACAAGCAGAGCTTCTACCAGGTGGCAGACAAGAGGAAACGTGTAGTGGTGATACACTAGGACCATCACGTGGGTTAGCTTTAGAGAGCTCAGTCAACAATGTACCAGAATTCACAGAAAAGCTGGCAGAGCCCATGTGCTCGCTGTTAACAGTATGCAGTGGAGTGTGGATACCCACATTGTTACCGTTGGACATTGCACTGGTCTCACGCGCCTCAAACACATTGGGACGTGTATTGGGTAGTTTGGACAGATCAAACAAAGGATGTGAAATTGTATTGGAGTCCGAAATATTAGGGTTTATACCAGCTTTTGGGTTTGTACCAATAGGGTTAGGGTTTGAATGGATCAGGTCCGGAAACTCAACTTGTTGGAGATCAAATGAGGATATACCCTTGCCTTTGTCTTGAACCTTGGAAGTTAGCCTCAAACCAACTCCCTTGTCCTCAACATCTTCTTGATCCGAGCTACTAAAGTTAGCACCCGGGCAAATATCAAAAACTTCAAGCTGGGTAGATTGCCAATCTGTGCTATACCTGTTCGTGGGCCTCATGCCTCCCCTTCTTCCATTGTTTCTAAAGGGAGTTCTACCAGCCTGAGATGAACCCCCACGAGATGGAAAATAGGTAGGAGGGGAGTGAAACTCCACCTTCTTTCTTTCCTGAAGATCCGCAATTTGGTTTCTCAGTTGGGTATTTTCGTCCACAAGCTTGGAGTTAACCCTCAATGAAGCTTCATATCCAATTTTAAGTGGGTGATCCAGATTCAAGTCACCTTCGTCATTCTCACTGTCTCTGCCAACATCGGCAATAGCATTATAATGATCAACATTACATATTTCAGTACTAACTGCAATATTAGATTCACCATCCTTCAATAAACTATCAGTAGTATTGAAGGTTGCTGAATCTAAGGAAGTATTTGTTGTGATAGCCTGTGAAGTCAGGTCCTCAATGGCCTTGGTTGTAGAAAGAGAATCTTGGTCTTGAAAAGCAGCATTCATGTTTGAAACAGCATTAATGAACTTATGATCTTCAAGGCAAGTAGGTAGCAGATCATTAATAACATTGAGAGGTGGAGGAGCATTGAGTGCTATCGGAGAGGATGGATTCGAATTTGCGGTTTTAAGAATTCGAATAGCTTTGTGTTTATCCATAGAAAAGAAGGCATCAAATTTCTAGAGAGAAGGCAGACTTTCTCTCTCTAGAGTGCTTTCCACTCATAAACATAAGTACTAGCAAAGATACATATAAATATATGTATATATATTGACTTTTTGACAAGGGTAAATTAGTCAATGTAAAAAAATTTCACTGAAAATTTAACAGTCTACAGTTGACTAACACAAAGGGAAACTATTACTTTACTGTAAAACTCAAGGTGTGTACGAATTTTTCATGCTACAATAAAAGGTGAGCAAAAGTATTTTTTTTTTGTATTTTGACTTTTAGCACATCGAAGCTTGATGTAATTATCCCTATATATGTAAACATATATATATATATATACATATATACGTACACACACACTATACGTACACAACGTTTGGATATTAATTCCCATGCGTCCTCTTAGAGCTCTATTGTGGAATGGGCAGCTAGGAAATGGACAAAGAAAACTCCTAAACACATTATTCCTAGAATGTGTCTTGGGTTGGTCATCTATAGCATATGGAAGGAAAGAAATGCTCGAACATTCAAATCTGAAGTTAAAACAAAAGAAAGGCTCCTTCAAGAGATCCACCTCCAAATCTATATTCAGATCCAGATCAAGTGGAAAAATGATCCACTTCTCATAAATTACATTACTAGATGGACATAGCCTGAACATGTACCTTTCAACTCATTTTGCTCATTTTGGTTTTCTTTTATAAGTTCAGGTTTTATGAGGGACCATTGAGCTGTGCTCTTGTGTTGTCTTTTATTCAAGGATGGTTGTTTTGTTTTTTCTCCACTATTGAGTGATCTTCTACTAAGGTGGGTTTTCTTGGCTACAAGCCTTAGATTTCCCCTTAGTTGCATCATCTGGATGTTCCTTTTGTGCTTATTGTATATCCTGGGGTATGCCACTTGTTTTTTTTTTTTTTTTTTCAGAGAATGGTGAATAAATAAAAAAGCCAAACGGCAACAAACAATATACAAGGGGCATACCCCAGGAATTACAATAGGCACACAGAAAAGCATCCAGATGATGCAACAGAGGATGGGAGCTATCCAAAGGCTAGAGGTCCAGAAAAAGTCCCATCATAGCAAAATCACTGAACAAAAGAACGGAGGAGGGGAGATCCTAACTTAGGTCAACAAAGCCCGAGGTCCCCCATATAATGAAACTAGAAATGAAAGTAACAAAACATTACAATACAAAATTAAATCAACTCCATCAACTCCAACTCCATCAATTCCATCTAGTTAAGTAGTTAGGGAGATGAGGATCATTCCTCCACTTGATTTGGATTTGGATAGCGATTTGGAGGTGGATTTCTTGAAGAACCCTTTCCTTTGTTTTGACTTCAGCTTTGAATGTTAGGGCATTTCTTTCTTTCCAGATACTATAGACCACCAACCCAAGGCACATTTTAGGGATGATGTGGTTAGGAGTCTTCTTTGTCCAAGTCTTCTTTGTCCAGGTCCTAGCTGCCCATTCCACAATCGAGGTCCAAGAGGCGGCTTGGGAAGTTATCTCCAAACGATGTAGTAACTCCTGCCAAATAAAAGAAGAGAATGAGCAATCAAAAAACAAGTGTTCATGAGATTCCATACCTTGGTGGCAGAAGACACAACCCAAAGGTCCAGGAGTGAAGTGGAAGATCCTGTCATGAGTAGATAATCTGTTAAGAATAGCCAACCAAGAAATAAAACTATGCCTAGGTATATGCCCTGGGAACCAAATAAGGCGATGCCAAGGGACCTTGGGGTGAATAACACGAAGGTGGTCCCAAGTACAAGCAAGACTAAATTTCCCATTAGTAGAGGGGACCCACATAGCAATATCAAGATTTTCAGAGGGGAGGGGAAGATCAAGCATGTGGTTCCGGATTTCCATGAGCTCTAATGTATTAGTAAGAGGCCATTGCCATTCCCTGCCAATGATGATATTTCTAACTTTTGCATTCAAGGGAATGGCTGCATCATAAGTAACTCTAGGATTAAATTTTTCCAGAAGAGGACCTAATGGGTGCCAGTTATCATACCATAAGAAAGTTCCACATCCATTTCCTATTTTGTGTTTCAATAACGGTCTGGCCATGTCTCTAAGTTTAAGAAGTTTTCTCCAATACCAAGAGCTCTGGCCATGTCTATTTTGTGCCCCTTGTTTTTTTGTATAGTGCCGTTTGGCTTTTGTTTTATTTATTCACCATTTCCCGAAAAAAAATATATTTACACAATTAGGCTTGTCCTTGTAACGTACTTACAATGATGAAACCATGCCTGAGGGTCAGATAGTCTACTTTTGCAACTGATGTGTAGAATTGTCTGAGAAAACACGCCTAGTGGTAACGAACAAAGCAAACAACAAAACATAATTATATAGGAAACTTAAAGTAAGTTCCATAATTTAATTCTGTCATGAATACTAAAAATCTGCACTTGTATCCAATTTAAGAGTGGTTATTTTATTTTGGGATGTCCTATTTTTAGAGTCATCTTTGAAAAGTCAAAAACTTTAACTAAACACTTTCCAAATTCAGATTTATTTTTTGGGGTGACTTAGTCAATTTTAGAGTATTTTTTAAGCATTGAATCCAAAAGTGAATTTTTTTTAGTTAAGCGTTCCTCACTCGCATAAAAAACTGGGCAAAAAATTCCGATAATTTTGTGAAATTTAACTAAATGTTTAGTGAAATTTCACAAATCGTTTGAATTTTTGTATAATTCTAACAAAAGATTTGGGTTGAAGAACTTTTCACTAAAAAAGTTTCCATTGTGCCATTCAACCAATAGCTTTTGGTAACAGGAAATTTAACACTATTTTTTAATTATTTTATATTAAAATTGACATTGAAATTTTAAACGTAAATGAAAGGCAATGTACTGAAAAGTTGAAAATTTTTAACTAGAGTAAAAAAGTTTCCTTTAATAGTTAAAATTTCAAAAAGGTTTCCTTAATCAGGAAGTAGAAACGGAGGAAGTATACATTCTTGTATGAAAAGGCAGTGCCGTTCAGACAAAAAGAGAAAAAATATCCTATTTCCTTGAATTTGTAGGTTAAATATTATATAAAAAAAATTAGGTGAGAATCCCTAGAAGCAACATTCAAGAGTTCAAAGTCTAATTTAATTCTTAGTTAGTTAAAAAATCTCTGAAAAAGAAATTTTTAATTAATATTCGGTGTAGAGGATCTTTATCAAATCCGGAATCATAACGTATAATGGTATAATTAATGAACTTATAATAACTCAAAAAACTATCGAAAAAATAGCTAACGAAAAGGAGAATGTGATACTAAAATACTACAAGTGTTAAGGGAGGTAACTGTAAAATTTTAAAAATGACAATAAAGCGGAAAACAAAGAAAATAAAACAGGAACTACGCAAAACTTCATTAGACAACTCACTCTACCATTGAGGAGTCATGTTTTTACGTGTATATACTCCATCTCTCATATTTTATGTGACCATCTTCTTCGTAAATTTAATTTATTAAGTCTATATCATTAAATACATCTACATGCATGAAAATATTGCATTCTTACAAATTTCTATATTTTTTAATTTTTTGTAATTTGTTCCTTTCTTCTAAAATTCTTTTGATGTGTTCAACAAGGAGGATGATGATGCCAAAAATTGGTAAGAGAGAGAGAGATTCAGTGAGAGAGATTGTGACACAAGAGTTTGTATGTGGTTCGGTCCCATTAATGAGGTGACCTACATCCACGGTTGCGTCTGTGCGCTTCCCTAGCAGATCACCGACGGCCTGCTGAGCCAACAGATTTAGGCGGTCCTACCAGTAAAATCGACCGGGTGTATGCGTATTTGGTTGTATAAACGACTATTCTCTAGGTTGAGAATGGGATCCCCACCAATGGGGGTGGATGGCCTCTTTTATAGATGCAAAAGACCATCCGTACAAGGTAAGTCTTCAGATTAAGAAGCCTAATCTGATTACAACTGATTTACACGAATTTAGGGAGGTTTCCTAAGTGGTATAGGAAACTACTTGCTCCTTCCATATAGTCACCTAGCTGGGATAGGAAACTGCTCGGAGGCTTGTTGGGCAATTAACCATGTCACCTAGAGGCGCGCCCATGTGGGGCTAGCCTGGAACGAGTACCCGGGCTATTGACCACCCCGAGCGGTTCTGCGTAACGGCCCTGGGAGCTGAGCTGTCAGCCCTGCTTTAAGGCAATTTGACTTCGCTTTGCTGAGGTGGCGAAGGTTGACTTTGACCGGATATTTTTGTATATATCAGCTGCCCCATATTTTTGAAACTGATGTGATGATCAGATGAGGTTTGAAAATTAGAACTGCTTCGGTAGTACCGTCCGGTTACAAGGTCGGGACCGTCCCCGGGGCATGATCGGTCGTGCCGGTCTGTCTGGGTATTCACCCGAGCGGTGACCGTGCGGGCCGGGCTCTGACTTCAGCCACATGTCACCCGGTCATTGGCCTAGTCAAGACTCAGCAGGGTCGGCGTGGGAGCAACCGAGTCATTTACGTGGTGACCGAACTGTCCCGTCATGCATTTAATGTGCGCGCCTTTTGAGGAGACGATTCACGTGCCCGAGTTGACAGCTGTCGGGCGGTTTTGGCGGGAACGGTTCTCAATCGTTGGATGTAACCAGATCTGGACCGTCCGTGCTTCCTATGTAAGGAACACTTGTTCATTTTCTGGGATTCCTGCTGCAAACTAATAGAGATACCGAGCGGTTTTGAGAGCAAGAGTTGTCCGACCAAGCCTTCCAAACCCTTTTCTGCGTTCATTCTCGTAAGTCCTTCCTTCCAAAGTCTCCATTTGCTGCACTCTTCCTTCTCCATTTTCTTTTTTCCTTTTGAGTGACGCTGGAGAGAGCGAACCACCTAGGATTTGCCCAGGAGTGGGATTTCTTTTTTCTTAGGTTCGTATTCTTCATTAAGGTAGGAGGTGCAGCCGGGCGGTTGAACCGACCGGGTTGTCCTATGTCGGTTTTGCACTAGTGTTATCTGACTGTGAGGGCCTTGTACGCTTTGCCTCTTAGGTGCGTAGCTTTGCCTTCGCTGTACATTAGACTTGGGGTTCTAGACCCATACGTAGGCTGCCAATTACTTCCTTCTCCAGCCACAGGGAGTTTAAAGATGTGGCACTTCAGTTTTGACTCGTCCTCCCGATCGGAGAACGAGCGATCACGATCAGGGACGCAGGACGCGAGCCTAACTCCTCCTTCTGTGAACCCCTCCGAGCAGCATAGCAAGGGGAGGATCCACGTCCAAGTGCCCAACGACGAGGTGGTTCAGGACGTCTCTATTGCCTCGGTGTCTGGAAGGTCGGAGAGGGAGGAGTCAAGAGCAAGCAGCCCCAACATTGTGTTCGCTTGCGAGCGGGTCACGAGCATTCTGCGTGCCCCTGACTTGGGCCGAATTAGGGACAAGTACGACGTTCCCGACCATTTCTCTATGGTCGTGCACGGTGGCGGGGCCCATTTGCATAGGTCGGCCTTTGTCACTCTGTATGAGGATGCCCTTATGGCAGGCCTCCGTCTTCCTCTTTACCCTACTGCCCGGGACGCGCTCATCTACCTCGGGATCTCTCCCGGGCAGCTAGCCCTGAACGGTTAGAGGTTCTTGATGGGGGGCCATCTCCCTGTGGCCCCATGTCCTTGGGTACGAGCTTACCCTACAGGAGTTCTTCTGGACCCACCGGCCGTTCCAGGTGCATGGGGAGGCCTGCTTCTTCTCGCTAGGGGCTAAGTAGGGAAGAAAAATAATAATCAACTGCCCGAGCAACAATAGGGGGTGGAAGAAGAAATTCTTCCAAGTGTCCACCCTAGGCTTTTGTGAGAAAGCACCGGGTCAATAGTTGAGGACTTCCTGGGCGGGGAAATTGAGGAGTAAAACCTTACCCGCTTTCTTTTTTTCATTTTACTTTGTTGCTGCTACTAATTTCTGACGCCTTTCATTTTGCAATGGGATCTGTGGACCAGCCCAGTATTCCCGACGAGTGCCAGGTGAGGATCCTTTCGCTGGTTGAGGACCCTACCGACGTTAACGACGTCTTGACCCGGTCGGGAAGCCCAAAGGTCTCATATAAGCCCAAGCACCGCTTCGAGGCTCCCGCCTTCTCTGCCATTATTCCCGGTATGTAGCATGATTTTATCCTTGGGCCACTTCGCTATTTGTTCAACGGACTGACATTTCCTTGCTTGTTTCACAGAGATGGCCCCCAAGGATGCGGCGGCACTGAAGGAGAAAGAGGCGGCCTTTCTTGCCTGGGCCAGAATGAAGAGGAAGAAGCAGGACCCCGTTGAGGATCAGAAGCTGAAGAGAATCTCCCGGGGCATTGTCATCCGGGCTGACAAGGAGGCGGTCGGAACCTCGACGCTCGGGGTCACCATCGCCGCACCGCCGAAGTTGCCCCCAACTGCCAAGCCGGTCGGCGTCTCCTTCCCAAGCATGGATGACTCGGCCCGTGCGGGATCGTCCCCGAAGCCGCCGGTTGAGACGGTGGATGAAGTTTGTGAGAGAGTTCGGCCTGGATTGCTGCAGAGCCAGGTGGACAAATGCGCCTTGCTGTGCCCCGAGGCCATTGTTGGTTGGCTCTACAGTATCAGCCACATGGTATGCTGTTTTGCACACTTTTTATGGATGCTACTGTGTTCTTTGTTCGGGATGCTTACAACAGTTTTTACTTGCAGGTCGGCTGTATAGCAGCAGGGGCCGAGGCTACCCTACCCGGGCTAGCTGAGAGGCTTGCTGCTGCTGAGGCAGCCTTGTCTGAGGAGAAGGCAGCCCGGGAGGCCGCGGACTTCGCTCTGACAGTGGAGAAGGAGAAGTCCGGGCTTTGGGCCTGGAGCTGGGGGAGGCCCGGGACACAATCTCAACCGAGCGGGCTGCTCGGAAGTCTGCTGAGGCCAAGGTTGTAGCTGCAGAGGCTAGTCGGATGGCTGCCGAGAAGGACGTCGAAGCTCTAACAGCCACACTATCCGAGGTCACCACCGCCTGGGAGGCTGAGGCCAAGGACGCCGATGAAGAATTCGAGGCTGGGTTTCTCAAGGGCTACGCTGACCTTACCGCCCGGGTTGCTGAGGATCACCCAGACTGGGATATCTCTGTGTATTCCTGGGCCGAATCCAACTACTGGAAGGAGGACCAGGCTGCTGAAGATGACCCTGCTGCAGCTGCACTGCCCGAGACTGCTCCTTTGGGCGATGACAGGGTGGTCGTTGTGGATGACCAGACTGCTCCTTTGGGCGTTGAGGCCATCTTTTTATCAATTGCTCATTGCTTGTACGTGTTGGCCTGTTCATGATTGTCAATCCCCGCCCAGTTGCAAATCCCGTAGGGACCTTGCCTTATCAAAAGTTAGGACAGTAACCGGTAGAGAACACTTACAAAGGCCCGAGCGATTATTAGCTACTCTGAACCCCTGCCTTAGCGAAAGGTTTAGGAACGTAACCGGTAGAGAGCACTTGGTCTTTCGGGGACCTGATATGAGGTCCCGCTTGGGTATAGTACAGGTTTGTCTGTTTACTACCCGAGCGGTTTCCCTGGACACTAGGTACTTGGGAATGTTAGAAGTGCTCTAGGATTCCCTGTTTTGGTCTGGGATCAGACACCAATACTCCCCCGCCCCCCGAGCTTTTGCTAAGGCGGGCGTTTTGCGAGGAAGTGACCATAGGGAACCGACCTGGAACATGGGTGGTTGTAGGGTCTTTTGAGGCTTGCCATCATTAGTTACCTAGGGGACATTGCCCCACATCATTGGTTAAGGACCTAAGCAAAACCTTTTCTTCGGGTGTTAGGCCCGAGGTGTTTTAGGTGCTTGGGGTGTGACCCCGAGGTCTTTTGAGTGCCTGGGGTGTGATCCCGAGGTCTTTTGAGTGCCTAGGGTGTAATCCCGAGGGCTTTTGAGTGCCTGTGGTGTGATCCCGAGGTCTTTTGAGTGCAACCCTTGTAGGAATTGCTGCTTGGATTGAGAACAGGAAAAACTTGCGTTTCATTTCAAAATTTATAAGACTGCTCAAACAGAACTACAAAATTTTCTAACCAGTGCCAGATCACTTATCCCTTTGCATTACTGATAGTACTTGTGGAGGTGTTGCACGTTCTAAGGGTGAGAAAGATTATGCCCGTCCAGGGTCTGTAATCAGTAGGTGCCCGGACAGTTGATCTGGGTAACTATGTATGGACCTTCCCAGTTTGGTCTCAACTTCCCATGGCTCGGGACTTTTGTAGACTGGTTTACCGCCTTCAGAACGAGGTCCCCCACCTGGAAACTACGGGGTTTAACCTTACTGTTGTAGTATCGGGAAACCCTCTGATTGTAGATTTCCACTTTCAGATACACCCGGTCTCTTTTCTCTTCCACCAAGTCGAGTTTTGCCCTGAGGGCATCTCCGTTGTCTAGCTCACTGAAATTTACTACCCGGTGAGTAGGTAACCCAAGCTCCATGGGAACCACTGCCTCAAAGCCATAGGTTAAAGAGAATGGCGTTTCCCCTGTTGTCGCTCGGGGTGTAGTGCGGTACGCCCATAGGAGGGTCGGTAGTTCCTCTGCCCAAAGTCCTTTGGCGCTTTCGAACCTCGTTTTGATCGAATGAAGAATAGTCTGGTTGGTCACCTCAGCTTGGCCATTGGCCTGGGGGTGCTCAGGGAATGAGTAGTGATTGGATATCCTGTAACCCGAGCAGAACTACCTGAATACCGTGGTGTCAAATTTTCTACCGTTGTCACTAACCAGAACCCGGGGGACACCGAATCTGCTGAGGATGTTCCTCTCCATGAAGCTTTCCATTTTCTTCTCGGTGATTGTTGCTAAGGGCTCGGCTTTCGCCCATTTGGTGAAGTAGTCCACAGCTATAACGGCAAACTTGACTTGTCCTTTCCCTTTCGGAAGAGGACCAACGATGTCAATGCCCCACTGGGCGAACGGCCAGGGGCTAAGGATTGGTGTCTGAGGTTATCCCGGACGGATGATCATGGGAGAAAATCTTTGGCACGTATCACACCTCTTAATGTATTCTTGAGAGTCTTTGGCCATGGTCGGCCAGTAGTAGCCTTGTAGCAGGGCTTTTCGTGAGAGTGCTCGGCATCCAATGTGGTTCCCGCACACCCCTTCATGGATTTTGTGTAGTACCGCTTGGACTTGTCCAGGGTGGACACAGCGGAGGTATGGTATAGAAAATCCTCTTTTGTAGAGAATGCCATCAATAACGTGGTACCTTGCTGCTCGGTATTTAACCTGGCGGGCTTCTTCCTTTCCGTCTGGTAATGCGTCTGTGGCCAGAAAGGCCATGATTGGGTCCATCCAGCTCGGTTCTGAGGCGACCGGTTCTACCTCTATGCATTCTGAGTTGATCACACTTGGCTTGGGTAAGTACTCTATCCTTATCCCGGGCAAGTCTGACTCAGAAGATAAAGTAAGGCGAGCTAACCGGTCGGCCCTAGTGTTCTCCTCCCTTGGAATCTGCGTAACGGAGAACCCCTGAGTGTCTTTAAAACTGCCCGGATGAGGGCTAGATAGGCTATCATGTCATTCTCCCGAGCCTCATACTCTTGGTTGACTTGATTTACCACAAGCTGAGAGTCGATGTACCCCTGAATCTGCAGTCAATTGAGGTTGCCATTTGTAATCCGACTAGCAGGGTTTCATACTCAGCCTCGTTATTGGAGGCTTGGAATCCAAACCTAAGCGCGTACTCGAGCTGGATCCCGTCCGGTGTAGTCAGGATGATCCCTGCCCCGCTGCCCTGTTTGTTGGAAGACCCATCCACGTAAAGTGTCTAGGATGGGATGTCTGACTATATCCCGGGCGGTACGGGTGGCGGGTCGAGCTCTTCTACTGGGTCCTCCGGGTATGTGAACTCAACGAGAAAGTCTACTACAGCTTGTCCTTTGATCGCCGTCCGCGGTCTGTAGACCACTTCAAACTCTTCCAACTCCAAAGTCCATTTAACGAGCCTCCCGGACGTCTCGGGCCTGCTCAAGATCCTTCGGAGAGGTTGGTCTGTGAGGACCATAATGACGTGTGCCTAAAAGTACGAATGGAGTCTCCGGGCAGAGGTGACGTGGGCAAAGGCGAGCTTCTCGACTCAGGAGTATCTACTTTCGGCGCCTTGAAGCGCCCGACTGGTGTAATAGCCCGGGCATGATATTGATAGTAGATCCTCCAGCCACATGAATTTTGTTTATTGGGACCCCTTCAATATGCCCCTTTATGTACAAGGGCTTTAAGTGTTGAGACATCTGGAACGTTAGTTTTTCAAATACAACTTTGACGGGCCCTGCTTTTGGACCTCTACTGTCTGTTGACTCTTCAGCCTTAATATTGTAATCTGGGGCCGATCAGTCTGCTGGTCAGTGGCGCCCACGTTTTTGCTCGTGGCCTTTACTACCTCCGGCTGAACGGTCTCACCTCCACTCCAAAGCACATATTCTATTATAGCCAACTCTTCTGTCTAGCCTTCCACCACATCTCCCTTCATGGACATTGGTTGGTCTGACTTAGCCATAAAGGACATGATTAGGGTGAACACCATATTTACGAAAAGGCCTTTTGGAATATTCCTGAATTGGATCGACGAATCATCCAAATCTAAGAAGTCATTTATCATTTCGTTCAGTGAATCTGACTCGGACTCACATCCCTCTGTCTTTTCTTGTCTAAACTTCTCTGGGTGTTCATTAGCAGGCATCGCTTGTTTGCCTGCGTTCTTGTCAACCACGAGCTCTTTGTCGGTTGGCTGCTCTAGAGAATCGGGCATATAGGGCGGGAGGAGCTTCGGAGGATTGTAAGCCTTTTTCTTTCTGCTTGCCTTGCCTGTTGATACCTTCTCTTTTGGGATTTGCTATACTTGGGTACTGTTGGGAACTTAGGATGGTCCACCTGATGCCATCTTCCCTGTTCTGCCCTTGGCGGAAGCACCATCCTTGAAAGTATGTCCGAAGTTGCTGCCTTTTTTGGCACATTCGGCTTTGATAGCAGCTAAGGGCGCTTTTTCTCGAATCGGTCTGGATCTCCAAGGTCGGTCTACAATGTTGACAATGGTCAAGGTTGCCATTCGGACTTGAATTGGCTTTGCTTGGGCAGTGTGAGCCTATTATGCATAGACCTTCTCGGGCTTTGTTCGCAGTGCTCACCCACTCTCGGTCTCTTGCTTGAGCTGGTTGATTCGTTCTCAACGTCGGCCTTACACCTCGGGCAAAGGCCTTGTTCAATCAGGTGTAGCTAGTGACGTAGATCAGCTATCAGGCTGTCAGTGTTTAAACAGGCCCATTCAATCTCGGCCTTTCGCACAGCTTCTTCCCTCTCCCGATATGTCTTTTGGAGTTCATGGATGGTGATCTTTGGAACCCCCGAGGCCGAATCAGCAATTTACTTCCCTTCCCTCTGCCTCGGTCTTACCTATGAAGTTTCTGTCAAGTCCACTTTCGGCATAGGCCTGGTTAGCTTTGTTAGATCGAGTTAAACCATGTTTGAACCAATGACTTGAGGGAACAGATTAGCGTCAATTCCCATACTGTCAGAAAACTTGAATACTCCTTTCTCCATGTTCTCATGTATTACATTGCGAAAAACAACACAATTATTAGTAGAGTGCTTCCAAGAGTTATGCCATTTGCAGTATTCTTTATTCTTAATGTCATCAGCCTTTGGGATCCAATGACCATCACTTAGCTTGATCACCTTTTCGGCTAGAAGGGCATCAAAAATTTGATCAACCATAGTGATGTCAAACGTGTAATTTTTTCCTACTTCAAACACCATCTTTTTTGCAGAGGCGTTATTATTTATAGGTTTGCTCAAGGCATTGCATATAATTGGCCGTCTGTAAATCAATTCGGCCATGTCAATTTTAGCTTCGAGGTCACAATCTGCCACATGGACCTCATAATTGGGGTCTTATAGTATGTTCCCTTGGAAGAACTCTTCTTCTCCTATTCGACCAAAAGGATATGTTCATAACGAGTGGCCCTCGTGGCCAGTTCGAACAGATCACAGAAATTAGTACCTTCAAACCTCTTGCGAAGTTCGAAAGACATTCCTCCCATTGCAATTTTGACATACTGTTCCTCGGGCAAAGCAGTCTTGTACCTGTACTTAGCCTTTCTGAAACAGGCTATATAGGTTTCAACCGTCACCCCTGCCAGTTGGAGCATATATTCTTGACAGATCTACCAGAGATGTCTCGAGCTCAGTTCTATAGAACTAGCCATGGAAAAGCCCCTCCATCCCTTGCCAATTTTGAACAAAATTAGCAGGGAGGTCACATACCACAAGAAAACGATCCCTATATGAGAACTTGGGAACAACCTTAGTTTTAAGTGGTCAGTATCGCCCATATGGCCGCATTGCACAATGAAACGACCTATATGTTCTGCTGTTGATTGCTCACCCTCCCCTAAAAATAGGGTAAAGTTTGGGACCTTATACCCCTGAGTGAAGTTAGTTTGGTCCACCAAATTGCCATGGCCTCCCTAACAACAAGTGTCCAGCTTGCATCGGAACCACATCACTCAAAACTTCATCTTCATATTTCCCAATACGAAAAGGAACTAATACTTGTTTAGTCACCCTTACTTCTCCACTATCATTGAGCCATTGCAATTTTTATGGCCGTGGATGCTTGATTGTTGGCAGCCCTAATTTCTCCACTAGAGTTGTGGTAGCAACGTTAGTGCAACTCCCCCCATCGATGATCACACTACACACCCTATCTTTGACATGACATCTCGCATGAAAAATGTTCTCCCGTTGCGCCTCATCATCTTCTTTAACTTGCATATTTAGAGCTCTCCTTGCCACTAACAAATCCCCTTGGGCAGCGTACTCTTCATCATCGGCATCCTCCAATGGTGGCACAGATTCGTTGTCATCTTCATCTTCGGTTTCAATCTCACCATTATCTCGTAACACCATAACTCTCGTGTTCGGACATTGGATAGCTATGTGTCCCCTACCTTGGCACTTAAAACACTTAATATCACGGTTCTGAGAAGTAGACGAATCGGATTTACCTTGATTTCCATGGCTGGCCACCTCTTGTTTTTGCTCAGTTTTTGGCTTCACCAAAGGCTGATTCTCATCTCTTTTCCAATTATTTGGTTTCCAAGCGGATGCATTGGAATTTTGGCTTGGATTTTGGCTTGGACGTGTGCTGCTGCCCCTCCTCTTGAGTTGATTATCAATTTTAATAGCCATGTATACCATATCCTCCAATTCAACATAGTGTTGCAATTCCACTGCATTGGCAATTTCCCGATTCAACCCAACTAAGAATCTAGCCATTGTAGCCTCTCGATCTTCCTCTACATTCGCTCGAATCATAGCAACTTCCATCTCCTTTTAATATTCTTCTACACTCCTATTACCTTGCCTCAAACTTTGCAACCTGTTATACAACTCCCGATAGTAGTAGCTTGGAATGAACCGCTTCCTCATAATAGTTTTCATCTCCTCCCATGTCTCTATTGGATGCTCCCTATTTCTCCTCCTATTTAGTACCATTTGATCCCACCAAATAATAGCATAATCGGAAAATTCAATGGCAGCAAGTTTTACTTTCTTAATCTCGGAGTAATTATGGCAATCGAATACTAATTCCACCTTCTTCTCCCATTCAAGATATGCTTCCGGATCAGTTTTTCCTTGAAACGAAGGAATCTTCATCTTAATACTACCCAAATTATTATCTTCTCGATTCCTAGCTTCTCTAAACCTAACTTCTCTACCCCGACCGCCATATCTCCTATGATTATCTATTGACTCCCGATCATTTTCTTCAACAAAGTCTTCCCCAAAATACTCCCCTCTTTGTACATTATGAACATTTTGTTGTTGCCTCTGTGGTGTACCCTCTTCAACTCTATCCAATCTCTCATGTATCGGTTCCAATTCTGCCCTCATCATCCGCCTCATCTCCCCCACTAAAGCTTACATTTGTAGATTCGTAGCAACCGGCTGTTGAGCCTCTTCATTTGTGACTCTTCCCTGATCTTGAGCCATAATCCCTGCAAGAATGGATTAGAAATAGAACAGATCCTCACTACACTCCCTCACGTGTTTCACTCAAGAATATGTGATTCACTCGTGTTTACACTCAAAAATCAAGTCGACTTTTACCCTCTTATGTGCTCGCCACTCCTGCCTTTTTCCACTTGTAGTAATTCTCAATTAGTTCTTATGAAACTGATCAAACAGTGACCAGAATTTCTCAGTAACAATCCACACCCAAACTAGACCAATCAAATTTGGAAGTTGAAAGCACGACTAAAAACGAATGCGCATGGCTAGGTTTCCAAAAGCACAAAAAAATGGAATTTTTGGAAAAAAAAAATTTCACACTATGGAGTAAGGTCAGATTTGGACTCCTTAGACCCCCAGGTGGATATGGTCGTCTTTACATTGGCCTCTCCATCCTTCTCATTAATGGGCCATACACTTCATGTATAGCTACCACTAATTCCTCCCTATTGATAGCCTATGGCACAACGAGTTGTGCTGCCACATGAGGTGCTAAAGGGGAAGGGTTTTGATACTGGTTGTTAACGGCCAGGTGAGGCTAGAAAACATCATCAGCTCTTTGCCCTCCAGCAGCATGGGCAGGGGAACCAGTGTTACCGATAACCTCTGTGTTTCAGCCCAAAGGTTGAATAACCACTGGTGTCGTCGATCTAGTCTGATCGGTGACTACCACACTGCCTGATCCTCCTTGTAGATCTGGCCGTTTGTTTGACCCATTATGTTCGCGGAGATTCGGGCATACGTAAGTAGGCTCTTTCTTCTTATCGGCCCAACTAGATGTGCCGATTTGCTCCTTAACGCTTTCGAGGGTCAACCTCTTCACCAGCGCTGAGATGGCTTTTGACAGGTCTAAAATCTCTGAGGTCAGGCCTTCTAGCTTCGCATGCGTAGTCCTAGTAGACGAGATTAGCTCGTTCTGAAAATAATGATTTTCGGCCGTTTGGCTAACTAACCCCTTTAAATTATCCATCGAACCTATCAAGGCATTGTAATCTTGCTTCACAGGTTCAACGTTTTGCCTCATGACCTCTAAAAGTGCTTCCAGAGATCACAACACTGTCCTGCACTGAACGGCCAGTGCTTTCTTCTTCTATTGGTTTAACAGCTGGATCGTCCTGTTCATTTTTCCCATTCTTTTGATCTTTCTTTGGAGGCATATTCTAACACTATGGGTGTGCCAAAAATGTTTGTAGTAGTTTGTACGGTCGTGCCAAAGCCAAATGGGCTCAATGTGTGCAAATTAATTTCCTATGTGCTTTGTGTTAGTGATACACAAGGCTTAGAAATCTGACTTCTAACAGGGTGATTGTGTGAGGTGAGTAGAAAAGTACCCTTACCAAAAGTTCTATGACAGTATTGAAGCACATAAGCCAATTCGTGAAGAGTTTACCAGATAAACAATCACAAACAATTAATAAAATACGAAGATATTTTATTGAATGTGTTTGAAAAATAATACCGAAACCAAAGAGCAAAGTCAGAACAGGCTCTGATTGCTCAACAGGAAGACTGAAAATAGAAAATAACAAAGAGGACAGACCTATTGCTAATAAAGCCAAGAACACAAGAACACGGGGTTGATTGCTCTGAATGTTGTTTAAATGCTTTTTCGAGAATGACGCTGAGTCCTCTGCACGGTTGGCCATCCTTCGTATTTATAGCGGCCTTTAGGAAATTCTGATATGGCAAGTACTCCTTGAATTGTTCCCCAAGCAAGGTATAGATGGCAAATCCTTCCCAATCTCAAACTATTTTCTTGTCTTCATCTTGATTGAAACAATCTCAAATATTCTCGGATTGACTCTCCATCTCCTGCTGCAGATGACCAGATTCACTCCTAAATAGACTCTGCTCCCTTAATTTTAGGATAATGATTGCTAGAGATAGAATCGCTTAAATTCATCGGCCTGTCTTACTAGCCAGCTGTCATGTCTATGAGCCCGATTGTAACGACCCTGGTGTTGAGTGCTGTTGGGGGAGTTCGTACCACATCGCGTGGGGAAGGAAGGGTAATGTACTATATATGGGAGCCATAGTGGAACCTAGTAAGATGCATTTTAGGCAGGCTTGTGGGCCTCTGCCAGGAAAATTTGTGAGGGTTGGGCCCAAAGCGAACAATATCTTATTGGGGGAGACTTGGGACGTGACAGAATGGTATCAGAGCCTGACCCAGTCGGAAGTGTGCCAACGGGGACATTGGGCCCTAAGGGGGGTGGAATGTAACAACCCTAGTGCTGAGTGCTGTAGGGGGAGTTCGTCCCACATCGCCTAGGGAAGGAAGGGTAATGTGCTATATATGGGGGACCATAGTGGAACCTAGTAAGACGCGTTTTGGTAGGCTTGTGGGCCTGTGCCAGGAAAAATCCGTGAGGGTTAGGCCCAAAGCGGATAATATCTTACTGAGGGAGACGTGGGTCGTGACACCGATGACAGCTATATACATGCTTTCGACGAATCAGGCTCAAACACTCCTCGTTGCTTACTTATTCCAAATACGATACCCAATCGCTGAGTGTTCTACTTCCATCATCTATCGAGCTCCACCAGACTTTGACTCTATGTCTTATCTTTCTTAACCACATGTTGTTGACTTTTTGAACCTGATTGGTCTTCGCAGTCTCAGGCTGGCCAATTCCAAACAAATCCTGGGCCGATAAGAAAACAGAGCCCTTCCAAGTCCGAACAAACATTTAGGCCAGCAAGTTCCCAACCCACTCCAATTCATTCGGGCTCAAAAAGGCTTTGATGGTTTTTGGGTGCAAACAATCCCTAAATAATAGACTAACTTTTAAATTTTATACAAAAATAAACTAAAAGTTAATTATTCTAGTATTGTATCCTGTTGTGGTCCTACGATACGAAGAAATAGCTTGGTCATATAGAATTTTCTAATATTGTCTTAAAGTTTGATACTTACCCTTACTTGTCTTATATATATATATATATATATTAATGTAGGCTTGTAGCTACACTGTCTTTGTCTCAGGTAAAATAATATAGGGATAATTAAATTTCCGTCATTTTTATGTGTCAAAATTAAAAGTTAGTCTATTACTTTTTAAAAATTGAATAAATATATATCAACTTTTCTTTTTTTTTTTTTTGTAAAATAAAAAGTCATCAAATTTTACGTGCCATTTTGGAGTAACTCTTTATTCGGGTGGGAGCAACTTTTCAAAACATTGGCAGCTACTCTTCCAAACACAGAGAGCATCACTTTAAAAGTCGGGTGTAGCAACTCTTCACAACGTTAGAAATAAGTCATCAAACGTTTGGTGCATATTCAGAACGTTGAAAACAAAAAGTCGACTAAAATACAAAATAACTATAAAAAAAATTTGTAGTTTTTAGAATGTTTTGATGACTTTTAATTTATTTTTGTTTTAATTATTGTTTGACATTTTTAATTTTTAAAACATAGTAGACTAACTTTTAAATTTTGTACAAAAAATTGACTAAAATATAATTATCCCAATAATATATGACCCTAAAGTCACAGTCAACTCTAATCCATACAACACACCCAACTTGCATAATAATACGTGTAAACGATGACTAGCCGATTGACTAGTCATTGTTGAATTTGAGCAATCTCTTTGTATGCCCTCTCTATTAGGGTGAGACCATTTGACAGTCCACGGATCCATTATTGTGAAGACTTTTTGACCAACTGCAAGGACAATGTTGTTTTTGACGTTCTAAATAGTGCTCTATATATATGGGATGGCGTTCTAAATATTAATACTCTATATGTTAATAAAAATATTTTGTTCACTTTCCAGAATTGTCCTCTGATATATACAAAAATATTCGGTCAAAGTCAACCTTTGCCACCTCAGCAAAGCGAAGTCAAATTGCCTTGAAGCAGGGCCGACAACTCAGCTCCCCGGGCCGTTGCGCAGAACCGCCCGGGGTGGTTAATAGCCCAGGTGCTCGTTCCAAGCTAGCCCCACATGGGCGCACCTCTAGGTGACATCGTTACTTGCCCAACAAGCCTCCGAGCAGTTTCCTATCACAGCTAGGTGACTATATGGAAGGAGGAAGTAGTTTCCTAGACCACTTAGGAAACCTCCCTAAATTCGTGTAAATCAGTTATAATCATATTAGAATTCCTAATCTGAAGACTTACCTTGTACGGATGGTCTTTTGCATCTATAAAAGAGGCCATCCACCCCCATTGGTGGGGATCGCATTCTCAACCTAGAGGATAGTCGTTTATACACCTAAATACGCATACACCCGGTCGGTTTTACTGGTAGGGCTGCCTAAAACTGTTGGATCACCAGGCCTGTCGGTGATCGGCTAGGGAAGCGCACAGACGCAACCGTGGATGTAGGTCACCTCATTAATGGCACCGAACCATATACAAACTCTTGTGTCACAATATCTCTCATTGAATCTCTCTCTTACCAAATTTTGGCATCATCAGCTTGGCACCGTCTGTGGGAAGCGACAGATTTTTCCTAAAAATAAATCTCTTAGTTGATAGCCATGGCGCCGAAGAAAACTAAGAAGGCCACCGCTCAGACGAGTCGGGTAGAGTCACCGTCTGGGCAGCCGACTGCCTCTATGACTCCCGAGTAGGTTACCGCGTCTCTCGCGCAACTCTTGGAGGGCCAGCAACGGACACATCAGCTGATCAAAGCGCTGCTGGCCCGACAGGAGAAGCCCCCGCGTGATGAGGATTAACCTGAGAAGAGTACGCGTGATCCGGAGCCAACCAGGCCCCGAAGGTGTGCTTACACTGATCCTTTGTCCCCATCAGTTGCAGAATGGCTCGAGAAAGACGAACGTAGCTAGGCGCCCGAGCGGACCCGGCAATGCGCCCGAGTCAATTCACGTGGGGCCAAAGATGCTTGGGACATCATCAACAGCAAACGTGCTGCAAGAGGGGAAGGGCCAGAGCAAACGCCCAGGGACTCGGCCAAGTACCCCCCGGCCAGGAGCCGTAGGGACCTTAGGCACGTGATTACCCGGAGCCAGGTCCGATCCCCAAGGACGACGCACTTCGATGAAGAGGCCTCGTCAACCGATTCACCAACTTGCCGCTCAGACAAAGATCGAAAGGTCGATCAAAAAGATGTCAAGGCGCAGATCGAGGAGCTGCAAAACAAAATTGAGAAACTAACTCGGAAAGTAAACCGTGATCATACAAATACCGAAACCGAGTCGCCTTACACCGCCCGGATCACCAGGTACCCCATCCCTAAGAAATTCAGGCCCCCGTGCAGTTACAACCGCTCGGGCAAATCAATGTGATTTTCAAAGGAACCTCGGGGGGAGGGGACTCACAGTCGGCCCAGAACAGGTATGCCCGGGCATCCCGATCGGATGTCTTGCATATCCAATCTACCGACTCCCAACCAACCGATGTGTTAACATTCTCCTCTCACGACATCGGGGACATCCACTACCCCTATGATAACCCTCTGGTTGTGACAATCTCTGTAGCCAACTACACCAAGGGTGTTGGTGGATACGGGTTGCTCCTCCGATATTCTCTTTGCCACGGCATTTGAACAGTTGGGGATATCAAGGGATAGGCTCCGTCCAGTGGCCACACCACTGGTCGGATTCAACGGATCGAGCACACAGTCGCTCGGTACCCTCAAACTACCGATTCTGATGGGAATCTATCCCCAGCAAGTCTCGGTGATGGCTAACTTTGTGATTGTGGAAGCTCCCTCGGCCTACAACGTGATCCTCGGAAGACCGACACTCAATAAAGCCCGAGCAGTTGTATTAATGTACAACCTGCTGGTGAAGTTCCCGACCCCGCAAGGTCCCGGGAACTTACGTGGAGACCAAGTCACTGCTCAAAATTGTTATGTCAGTTCCTTGCACAAGGAGGCCGTTGCGAAAATGTTAAACATCCAGGAGCTAAACCCGAGGGACGCAAAAGATGG
Organism: Hydrangea macrophylla; assembly: GCA_033977485.1. Classification (NCBI taxonomy): domain Eukaryota; kingdom Viridiplantae; phylum Streptophyta; class Magnoliopsida; order Cornales; family Hydrangeaceae; genus Hydrangea; species Hydrangea macrophylla. Next base: position 1,003,618 of record JASDAS010000019.1, read on the forward strand.
ACTGGGCCCAGTCGATCAGCTCGAGGAAGTGGTCCTGAGTCCAGAGGCACCCGATCGGGTCGTCAGTATTGGTGCCCTCCCTGAGCCGGTCCTAAAAGAAAAGTTGATCCAATTCCTGCAGCAAAACCAGGACATCTTCGCCTGGAGTCACGAAGACATGCCGGGGATAGATCCCCGGGTTATGTCTCACCGCCTCAATGTTGATCCAGATCACCGGCCGGTCAAACAGAAGAGAAGGGGCATGGCCCCAGAGAAGCAGACTGCCGTGCGTGGAAAGATTAAAAAACTCTTAAAGGCAAAGTCCGTCCGAGATGTCTACTATCCCGACTGGTTGGCAAACGTAGTACTAGTCAAGAAAAGCAACGGGAAGTGGAGAATGTGTGTAGACTTCACCGACCTTAACAAAGCTTGCCCCAAGGATTATTATCCGCTGCCTAGGATAGACCTCCTTGTGAATGCCACGGCTGGCTATTCACTCCTCTCGTTCATGGACGCATATTCAGGGTTCAACCAGATTCGCATGTACCCCGGGGACGAGGAGAAGACCGCCTTTGTTATAGACCAGGGGACATACTGCTACAAGGTGATGCCCTTCGGCCTCAAAAATGCCGGAGTGACTTACCAACGCCTAGTCAACCTCATGTTCAAGGATGTAATCGGGAAATCTATGGAGGTATATGTTGATGATCTATTGGTTAAAACTGAGACGAAATCGACCATCTCGAGCATTTGGCCGGGGCCTTCAGCAACTTACGAAAGTACCAAATGAGGTTGAACCCAACCAAGTGTACCTTCGGCGTCTCATTTGGCAAATTCTTGGGGCATCTGGTTAGTAGGTGGGGAATCGAGGCTAAACCTGAGAAGATCCAAGCTATTATCAATATGCGGTCACCCCAGTCGACCAAGGAAGTTCAGAGCTTGGCCGGGCGGGTCACCGCACTGAACAGATTTGTATCCAGAGCTACCGACCGCTACCTTCCTTTCTTCAAATCCTCCGCAAGGCCTTTCAGTGGTCGGAAGAGTGAGAGGAGGCGTTCCAAGAGCTGAAAAAGTACCCAACATCACCCCCTCTACTCTCCACACCTATTCCAAACAAAGAACTATTCTTGTACCTAGCGGTATCCCCTTCGGCGGTCAGCTCGACCCTCGTCCAGGAAGAGCACGGGATCCAATTCCCAAACCAATGGAATTTCATGGAACTTCTAACACGACACTAGCGAAAACACTGGGTCATGGATATGGAGAGAATTTTTAGGTCTATCCGATGTCAGATACACTAAAGATTGAAAATGCAAGTGACGTGCTCAAGGGCGAAGCCTAGAATTGGTGGGTAAATGTGTTGGATCAAGGGGTGGGAGGGATTCAAAGTGGAGTTTAATCAGCGATTCTTTCCAAGGGCTACACTCAATGAGAAGAAGAGAGAATTTCATAATCTTCGACAAGGAGACATAGCCATAATTGAATATACTTCCAAGTACAATGCTTTGTTGATATTTGGAAAGGGTTCAGTGCCAGAGGAGGAGGATAGAGCAAGGATGTTCAAGGAAGGTTTAGGGAGAATATCTATTTGAGGGTAGAGACCTATGAACATTCGACTGTGGCAGCAGTGCTACAAACAGCGCTTGTAGCCGAAAGTGGAATGGAGAGATCAAGGCAAAATCAGCAAGGCAAGCGAGGTAATGAGGGTAGTGACCAAAACTAGGGTGGACCATTCAAGAGGCCGTTATGTGTTTTCCTTACCTTTTGTCTCAGATTTCTCATTGTTTCAATCACGTTTTTATAAAGATCTCTCTACAGTCTCTACGAAAGCATAAGATAATGGAGTTGGAGGTTTCATGGAGGAGGAATCTGTTGGGTCAAATGGGATTTTTCTAATTTGGAAGTTTCACCAAATGCAGGTTCAAGTTCAATTACTATCCTGTTGTGACTATTCTTTCTTTTCGATTTTTGAAATTTGATAGATATATGTGAAACCCTTTGGCTAGGGCAAGAAAATGGGCCTCACCGACTCATTGTATATACTTCCAGTTAATGGTTCGATTAAGGTAATTAATATTTGTCCCTCTCACTCTTAATCTCTAAACTTTTTGTTCATTTTAATTTTGAGATTTTGTAACTTTTTCGTTATGTAGATTGCCTTTGGTTTGATGAAGGATTATATGGTAAAGGGTTTTCATAGTTTTTTGCTTATGGTCTGTAGTTTTTCATTAGGTATGTCTTCATCGAGAGCTATTGCAGTTCATTGGGCTGTTACCCATATGCAATTTTGTTACATGATTTGTTGTATCTCCACTTTTTTTTCCCTTCTTCTTTTTTCTAGCGCCTCACCCTCTCCCATATGTTTTTTTTTTGTTTTTATCTAATATATCTGTCATTTCTCTCCCTATCCCTCACTCTGTCTTCTTCCCTAAGCAAATTCTATTTGGTAAAACATACATATATATATATATGTATGTATATACACACACATACATATATAAGTATCACTTTCTATTTTGTAACTACTTTGTATCAAAATGTTGAATCTGTAATGTCATATGACCAGTGAATATCCCAAATCTTTGTTGGATTCAAATTTTAAGGTTTCGTTTAGCGAATTAAGGTTTACGATTTGATTAGAGCTTGAAGACTACTGCTGGTAGCTTCGTAGATAGATTCGAAGAATTATGCTATAAATCATCTTCAGCTCGGTTTCGCTGTTTAGACAATTTCTTAATGACAGAAGATTTGTGCTTTCTTCCTAATGTGAGGTCCAAAGATTCTCGAATTAATTGCCTGTCTTTTAATAGATGCATGGTTTGATGCTGAATTTTGGATGTGTTGATGTCTTGGTTGGTCCACATTAATTTCAAAGGCTTAGAGGGTGTTCTCAATCGGTATGGCTTCATGTGAGTTTGTTCTTGGAGGGGGCTCTAGAGGTTATTTTCCAGAAAAATGTTATATTTCCGAAATTTTAATCCCAAATTTGATTCCCAAGTGGTTTATTGGTCATGCTGTGGTAGTGGTTGGTGGTACCACATACCACTACTGTGCTACAACTGACAATATTTGGGAACCAAATTTTGGAGCCAAATTTAGGAAGCATAGTAATATATTTGGGAACCAAATTTTGGAGCCAAATTTAGGAAGCATAGCATTACTGTATTTTCTTTGGGATATTCTTCGTAACGTATGGCTCTTGATGGGCCTTTTATCAATAATTATCTCTTTGCTGATGAAGTTTTGGCTTATTTCTGGAAGACTTATACTTTAATCTTGATCTTTATTTAGTATTACTTATTGTTTCCATACTAAATCTGGTTAATGCATTACTTTGTGCAGTTATGCTTGGAATTGGAACTATCAAAATTGTCAAATCATTGTCGATGCAAGTAGATTTAATTTCTGCACCATCTAAGATCGCTTCTATTTGGTGCTTGGAGCTGTTCGTTCAAAATTTGTAGGGGTATTATTTCTTCAGTTCTTTGCAACCTTTCAATGTTCTGTAAAACACTTTATTTTAACTGATTCATGTTGGTTGGTCTTGTTTTTTTGGAATTGTGTTTATAGGGCACTTATGTGGAGGGTATAAAGGAAGGTAACAATGCTACACCCATACCAAATTTCACAAATCCTTAATTCCTGTGGGGTCTCGTGTAGGACCCATGTGGAACCCACTGGAGTCAAAGGCCAGGATTGTTAAGTGTGGAATTTGGTGTAGGTGTAGTATTACTGTATTTTTGGCCCTTCTACTTTTTTTTTAGATGAAGCTATTCATTGCCCAACTTCTGGTATACCGTCTCTTTTCTCTCTCTTTTAAATACATATTATATATATATATATGTGTATAATATACACTATTTTACTTGTTTGTAACCTTCTTTGGCTATAGTTTTTCCCTCTTTTTTCCTTTCTTTCTTTCTCACTTCTCCATCTTTCCTCACTCTATGCATTTTGTGCTAATTACAAAATTGATGTATGGATGCAATCTGGAATATGTGTCGAATTAAACACCCAAAACTTCACTCGTCGTCGAACGTTCCCAAAGTTTTGTTACCTATAGCTCTCATACCAATAAATGTCACTACCCATCCCGCTACGGGCAGAAAAAGGATACGTGGCATGCCACCAAGGCTCATCTAATTTAATTAAAGTAAATAGGAGCAGAAAACATAAGTAAGAACTACGAAATTCAGAGTTATTAAAAGTTTTGCGCATTTGAAAACACTCAAAGAAGCACCCTGTTTGAAAACTCAATCCAGTCAACTGATCAGAGGTCCGGTCAACTGGAAATGCAAGATACAGAGAGCCTCAAATTCTCAGTTGTCCGTCTAGTCAACTATGTCGGGGACTCAGTCGACTGTGTTCTCAATTTCTTAGTCGATTGGTACCTTCCGATCGACTGAACCCTAACCCCTCAGAAAACTCCCATTTTGAAAACAAGATCCAGTCGACTGTTTCTGTCACAGAACAAAAATAACAATTCCAACCCAAAGATCTAGTCAACTGCTTCAGGGACCCAATCGACTGCTTTTCAATATTTTGGGGCAGTGGATAGTTCAAAACAGCCCTCCAGTCGACTGTCCCTAAACCAATCGACTATTTTTCCTCAGTTTGCTAAGCATTCTGCAGAAATTCAAGCTATAATTCTCCACTCCCAAAACCAACATAATCATAACTATATTGCAACGTACAAAACATGAGTTTTACTACAGTTTACAAAACTACTAATCCATCCCGAGTTTGACAAGTTAAAACATACGTCTAATCCATATTACATCATTGGAATGGAATTATAAAAATATATACAAGAGATGCTCCCCGACAATCCTATGGCCTCACTCCTCAAGCTTATTCTTTCCTTTCTTCTTATCACCTGTAATGGAGTAAATCTCCACTGCTCAGCTATATGTTGAGTGCACAAATTCTAACATATGCATATATGATAAATCATGCTCTAATCTCATAATGCACATCAAATAGTCTCTACGGAGAAAAACACGCATTCATCCAGTAGCGGCAAGTCCAAGTCTTAAACTGCGATGCTAATGGCTAGTCCAAGTCTACAACCATCGCATCCCATGTGCCCTGACAAGTCCAAGTCTTAAACCATGCACAATAGCCATCACTACTAAATTCTGAAACATCGAGAAGCTTACCCCAACATGAAATTGTATAAGTCCCCCCTTTGAACCACATAATCACTAAAAGTGCTCGCGTAAAAATTAGACATGCTTTTCACATTCAAGCGCGTCCATAATTAATGGGCCTACTATTAACGTATGAATTTTGCTCAGATCACAATTTCGTAGTCAAAAATTGAAGCATGTATATTTCCTATATACCATAGGTTAGAATCTCATACCTTGTGCGATTTCTCTCTAACTTTGAAGGAAGTACTAAGGGACCGATTAAACGTCGGATCTCCGTTCTCAAGTGATTCCTTCAAGTATACAGGTGTTTTTCCCCAAATTTCTAGAAATTAGATTTTTATAAAAACATAGTTAAACAAGGCATAAGAGACATAAAAAATGTAGCTCTTACCCCGAGGAGTTCAAATATGAAGTTTGGAGAAAAATTGATCGACGATCAGAAGGTTGTCGATTTGCGTCGTCAAGCTCGTGGCACTTAAATCCCCCTTATCTCCTAAGCTCTCAACTTTTTGGTTTAGAAGATATTTTGACAAATATCTCACCACCACTATTTATAGGCACAACTCTCGGGAATTACGTTCACCTCCCCACTAGTTCTCAAAACTTCTAATTATCTCCGAAACGTCGCACACGTCTAATTTATTACTTCACGAGTGAAAACTATAAATTATAAAAGTTTTCATCAAAGTTCCGTTTGGGTCCTTAATTACGTTCTGAAAACTATTCTCGTGGAATTTCTAGATAACCTACCTTTTATGCAACATATCACTCACGTTCTCACCAAAGTATTCAAAACGATCTAAGTCGAGATCAAAACTACCAAAAATTATACAAAACGTGTATAATACTATTCATCAAAATACCAGATAAAGTCAAATAGGTCCTTTGCTGATGCTTTCTCAAGCCATTGACGAAGTCCTTCGTCCTTTCCTTGAGCTTCGAGGATACGACTTATAAGCGTTGGTTGCACTATGAGACATCCAAAGAGTCGTCCATCACTTAACTCTGTAGTCTGAAGATCAAATTCTGCTAAAGTCTCCAATGCTTTCCACTCTTTGACCATGAGAGAGGATACGATGAGCTTGCGGGGTTTTCGGCTTAGTGTGTCAGCAACAATGTTTGCTTTACCAAGGTGGTACTATAGAGTGAAATCGTAGTCTTTTAATAATTCTATCTAATGTCGCTGTTTCATGTTCAATATGAAGCCAATATTACAGAAGATGGCAGACACGAATAAGGACTGGCACAAGAAACTACCATTCGCCTTATGGGGTTATAGGACTTCTGTGAGCACATCCACCAGAGCCACAGAGAGAACAGGTATCTCAAACTTCTCTCCGTAGAGGTAGTGTCTCCAAATCTTGAGTGCAAAGACGATTGCAGCTAGTTCAAGGTCGTGCGTAGGATAGTTAAGCTCATGTGGTATTAGTTCTCGCGATCCATACTGATCTCGTCAGAATCAAGATATAAAGTATACTTTACTTTCTAAGATTTGCAGTGCGGAAGTAAAGGTTGAACCCATAGAGTGATTATTTTTGTCCTTTAACTAGTAAAACCTAAATCTATTTAGTTATAGTTATAGAAAATAGAAGTTTGATGAATTGTTTATTTAACTACTATTATAAACTAACAAGGAAATTATGGAAATAATATTCTAAAATTAAATTAAGTAAACAAGTGCAAGATTTAAGATTGGTTTAATATGAATGAATGGAATCTAGGATCACAAATCCACCACTAACCATGCATCAGGGGTCTATACTTCCTACTTTAAGATCTATGCTTGGGTGGTTAAAATCTATCGTAGCTACAAGCCCGATAGTATCAACAAGAGGATATTACTAGTTTAACCTAAGCATAACTTATCTTCGGTTGGCATGAATTGTCTACCTATAACTAGGGTGTAGCACAACCCATCTTTCCTAAGCATGAATCATAAAAGATATAAACATCGCAATTACATAAGCACTATTGTATGTAAATATTCCTATCAATCAAAGAAATCAAAGAATATTGGGTTAAATGAATACAAGGAAGAATCTAAGACAAGAATAAATCCAAAGTATTATTGAGTTTATTCAAAATCCGATTATATATTCATAATCCTCAAACATACAATTACTATCCAAATGCATAAAATCCTAAAGTAAGAAAGTAAAGAATCCCCCTTTACATGGCTAGGGTTTCAATGAAACCTTAGAATAGAGGTTTAGTTGCGCATAATCAATGAAAATATGGAGATGAAGTTGATTGTAGCCATCAGAAACCTTCAAAACTAGATCTTCTTCTTCTCTTGCCTCCAAAGTTATAGTATGGTGTATGTATTGATGCGTAACCTTCCTTTTGATTTAGAATGATCTATATATAGTTGTAGAGGGATTAGGAAGGCTTTTATAAACCTAATCCGTCTAAAACTGCTATATTTCACTTTTTGGACGTAATTAGGCAATTCTGTTCGCGTAGGAGTCTTCAGCTCATTAAAATACGCAACATTGGGTTTTTGTACAGGTGGCACGAGCGGGCCGCGCGAGCGCGATTCTGGAAAGTCACGCGAACGGGCCACTCGAGCGATATGACTTTTTCTGCTTAGTTTGTTCTATTTTAACACCCTTTTTAGCCTGGGACTCTCGTTTTCTTCTAAAACCTGATAGAAAATAGAAAACAAAGTAAAAGTACACTAAAATAGGATAAAAAGTACTAACAAATGCGAATTAAGGCATGTAATTAGGAACTGTTCACTCCCGATCACACCCCCAATCCAACATTTTGCTAGTCCTCGAGCAAATAGAACATAAAAATAAAACTACTAATAAACATCCTACTCCATTGCCGCATGGATCGCGATTGCACTTAGCATGTGCAACAAGCCTTTTAAACCTCTAGGTGTCCCTAGTCGGACGAGTGAAATCTCGTGAGGGTTCTCGTCAACAAGTCACCCACAACCATCTTTATTAACTTGTAAAAAGAAAAATTTATTCAGAATTTCAATATTTCAACATTTGCATCCTTCCTTGCTACAACTGAATCTCAAGTAAAACCTTAAATCATCGAGAGTAGCATAATCGTACGTCCACCTAAATCATGAAATTATTTCGAACACTTATATCGAAAGAATCAGTAGAATATATCAAAAACTCGCATGTGTGTGAATGGTAATCAAGTAGATATGCATTAATCATGAACCTGAAATATAGCTTGGATAACTATTTTAGTAATGCTTTGACTACAAATCTCACGTTGTCAATAAAACTCAAAAATAAAATCTCTCGGAGACAGGTGCAATCACTCAAGTATATGCGAGAGAGATAATCATTTACAAAACAATTTAATCCCGCATATAACACAAAACAACGTATGACACGAAAAAAAAATAGTCTCACGAACAGATATTGATCGTCAAGTAAATATCATCACTACCATGTTTTTATTCCCTTCTTCCATCGGTTCCATATTCAAATCATGTTTTCCTAGGATCAAATAGGACTTTTAAAAGGGTTATAATGTCAGGCAAGGATTATAGCTAGAAAAGAATGGTAAAGGGATTCAAAAAGTCCTTAAGTAGATATGAATGGCTATAACGTGTAATCCAAGAGCTTTTACTACAACGACTATTTGTTTCTCCCTCACTACTTCATATACATTTTTATTTTTTTCTTCAAACTCAAGAGATTCAACTATTTTCTTTCTCTTTTTTTTCGATATATACTCTTGTATATATATATATATATATTTGTTTTCTTCGGAAAATGGTAAATATATTCCAAAAAGAAGAACAAATGTACAAGGGGCATACCCCAGGATAAAACATGAAGCACGAGCATGAAGACCGTGGCAAAAAAGCCACTCAAAATTTGTCAGGGCAGAGACCCAAACCACCTAACAAAACAATTACACAAATAAATCCAGATCCAAACAAAAAGGAAAAGGGGCCCCTATTTAAAGACCAGGATCGAGAATGTAACTTAAAAAACACACAATTCCAAATCCAAACAAACAAAGGGTCCCCAATTTTAAGACCAGGCTCTAGTATGTAACTCAATATGAGGGTGATGTTTCCATTGAGACCTTATTTGCAGTTCGAGATACTGGTTTGTTTCTTCTGTGTCGTTAATCGGGCAAGATTCTTCCCTCTCAGCTTTTTGATGCAATGGTTGAGAAGTCTAGTTGGTCTCACGATTGTCTTCTATAACTTATATGGGTCGTGGCATCCTTTTAAGCGTGTTATTGTGATTGAGTTCCTTTGCTTGTCGTCATGAAATTGTCATGGAGTTTTGGCATCGTAGGTGATGGCACAAGTCATTAAGCAATTTCTCCATGCATTAATTAATACCAAGCATATAAGTTATTACGGGTAATTGGAGTAGGATTGAATTCACTTGTAAGGAGTTGAATTCATAACAAAATGAATACTCATTATGTACTGATTTAAAAACGAAGAGGTATGTGATCAATCACTTGTACATATGATCACAATGTATAGAATGAGTATCTGAGAATAACCATTAGATTATTACTATAGGACAATCATAGTAATGCAATGACTATAGGTGCAAGGCCTCCCAGGTAGGACATAAGAATTCCTTGTCTCATGAGCCAATAATTTAGGTGAAGCCTTAATGATAAAAGTCAAGGTTACCAATAAGAGGAATTTGTGAAATAAAAGGAAATGAAGACTAATTTACAAAGGGGTGCAATAATGTCAAGGGATACGCACTTGCAAAAGTTGGTCAAACAGTTGACAATCCAAACGATTTACAAAGATTAATTTAACAGATCATAAGTCCAAATGACTTACATTAATGATTGGTTTATAAATGAATTATTGGAATCGATTTTCATGGTGATAAGTCCAGAGAGGTGACTTATAGCATTAGAAAGCAAATGATTTCACAATTGGATTTATCACTGATCAGAATGATCCAAAATCTTGTTAAGTGAAATCAGAGAGGACAACGAATAACTTTAAATTAGTGAAACAATAAAGGACATCCCAAGGTTCATCATAAGGATAATTGATCTAATGCAACCAATGGTAGAAAATAGTGGGTTTACTCAAAAGGAGTTAAATCAGAAAGATGAATATAGTTACTCAGCCTTACATGGTTTTAATTTATAACGTGCGCAGGGTCAGAGATGCATTTCTTCAGCGTGTTGATGGAACATCGATGTTGTATAGGACCTATGCGATCTGATCAGTGGCTTAAACGTGGAATGCAGTACTCATCTTCACTAATGTTCGCGGTGCGAGTCGTTCCTTGTGATTAAACGTGGTCGATGTCAGTAGTCTATGAGGTCGTTCGATCTATCGAAGGTATGTTCTATTCTTGCGTCTTCCATCACCTCGGGTTAAGTCAATATCTCATGTGCTCCTTGTAGTAGGGTTGACCTTGGTAGTGTAGCAGGTTGTGGCTTGAGTGGTCTAAAAAGCGATTTTGACTGGGAGATATGGAGGTGTCTAAACAACTCGTTTCCATAGTCACTTGTGCTTGTGCCGTCAGCGGTCTTCCATAAGCCTTGTATCAGTCTTCCAAATACACTGGTGGGATCGATCTCCTTAGGTATTATGTTGCTTAGCCTTTGGACCGGTCCTCAGTTGTTTGAGATGATTCATCCATTACAGAGATCGAGAAGATTCTTCTGTTCCTACGTATGAGTTCATGTCTATAAGGTTTCTATCATACCTTATGTGAAGCAATCATAACCTGTTATATTTCACATTATGGTTATCATCATAATCCCGGTAGCTAGAATACGATGATTCAAACGATTGAACAAATTGACCCAAAATGAAGCCGAATCTGAAAAGGCATATGAATCCTCACAGATAGAAGTATAATAGTAGAATGATGTGATCCATTCAAGAATAAAATGTAAATCCAACAATAATTGGATGACTGATTACTATAGAAGTAATCGTAGTATCTCAAGATTTATAGGAAATGAAAGTAACTGATGGCATAAGGCCTTCAACGAATGAAATAAGAATTAGGTATTTCATAAGTTAAATAGTCCAAACAAAACCCTACTGATAAAGAATAAGGTAGCAACTGAGAGAGACAATAAGAAATGAAGATGTACAGAGAGTACAACGTTTTTGATTTCCTAAAAACAAGAACAAAGAACTCATTTAGAATTATTTCAAATGAAATGAACTTGTAAGAATTTGTTCAAGGGATAATAAGTCAAAAAGAATGACTTTGCAGTATTAGTAATCAAATTTATTTAGAATAATTTCAAAGACAATGAACTTTCAAGATTTTAGTTCAAAGAATAATAAGTCAAAAGATTGACTTTCCAGTACTAGTGATCGAACTTGTTCTCAAAAGAATTTGTCAAGAATCAGATGATCAAGGTACATACTCAAGAATTGTTGACTGGGGAATTTCTAAAAATTCAAGGAAATGAATTACTTATCAAGGAATGTATCACAATAGTTATTGATGGCAATCGGAGCCACTTTACAAAATTTATAGATGCCATTTTCAGAACAAATGGCCATTAGAATAGAAGGCATCGATTTACTCAAAAGGAGTGGAATGAGTAGAAAGGATATAACTCCTTACTATGGTACTCCCTTACCATATCTAAGGTAAAGTTTTCCTCTCTTATTATCTATAACGGGTCCTCTAAGAATTCCTCCTCAGGGTCCTACTCCTCCTCCTCCTCAATGTCAGCTGGATCTGCTTCGTGGTTCTGCTCAGGCATTAGTATCATCTTGTCCCCATCAACTGGTGGTGCTGGATGGTCGTGTACATCATCCCCTGCTCTCTGAAGATCGTCTACTGGGTCAACCTCCTCGATCGGCTCCTCGTCGCTACTTATCGGATCGTCCTCAATTGTCAGGTCATCGTCGTCATCTGTGTCGTCACCATTAGATGGGTCGTCTATTGAGTGGTCACTGCCTGTAGAATCCTCTCCACTCGCTATGTCGTCATCGCTATCTATATCCATGGGATCTGAATCAGCATCTAGCTCTGGTATGGGCTCGGGTGAGAATGGTGGTGCTGGGGAGGCCATGATAATCGGGAAGAGTATATCGTCATATAGTGCCTCGTCCTGAGTCATGCTGCTGATAAGGTCCTGGTGAATAAGTATGTTAGTCTCTGAAGCATGGATTGACTCGGGCCACACTTGATCCGGATACTGCAATGTATCGGTAAGCACAGCTCTTTGTATGTCTTCCTCCAAGATATGCCTTGCCCTCTACCATATTACAAGACCAGTAGTATATTACAGGCCAAAAAGATATCCAAAAGATACATATTACAAGACCACCTAAACTATTACATCACTAACATAATAATAACATAACTATAATAAATGAAAAGCTCCAAAGTCTTCAGCTGGCGAAACCGTAGCCTTCCTCATCGTAATCTTCACCAGCATAGTCTTCAGTAGTAAAGTCAGCATCTTGATAGCAGTCGGCTCTGTCTGGACCTGCAAAGGCTGGACGTGGAAGGTCCAGCGGCATGAAAAGCCATTAGCGGTTAAGCTAAGTGAGGGTCCCCTTAAGGTTACCACCACTAAAGGTAAGTTATTCTTCATCTCTTCTTATTCCTCAAAACCATATCTCGTTCATCATTTCTTATTCTCGATACTATGCCTTGTTCGTCTTTTCTCATTCTCAAAACCATGTCTTATTTAAACCCAATCATTCCCTTTGAAACTTAACCCAGAACTGAACTGACCAATGACATTGACTGAAAGAAGACTTAACTCCAACGCATTTATTGGTCAAGAAAGAACAACACTCAATAATGAATAGTGAACTTCACCCAACTGGCACTCAAACTGTCGCCCAAATGGCATAAGTGTGCGGGACATTAACAATCTCTTGGTCGAACACGTCATGCCGATCCTCAGGTCACCCGCACGTTACCGAACACGTCATGCCGATCCTCAGACCAAGGGTACGGGAAATTAATAATCACTTGGACGAACACGTCATGCCGATCCTCAGGTCACCCATACATAACCGAACACGTTATGCCGATCCTCAGTCCAAGGGTGCGGAAAAATAATCAACCACTTGATCGAACACGTCACGACGATCCTCAGGTCATCCGCACTTGACCGAACACGTCATGCCGATCCTCAGATCTAGGAACAAAACATAACTCACCAATCGACTCCATGGAATAATCGAGAGACCAACTTTGCAAGAATTATCCAAACACGACACAAAAGTTCACGAATCAACTTTGATCAGTAGACACACAACTAGAAACGAGGCCCAGTGTCCCTTATTCGCATTAAATCTGTTATCGAAGGTTTTATCGTTATTTTACGCGTTCGCACGTTTCGTAGTTTAGTTTATTAATATCATCCATTTATAACCGTTAATATTTTGCTATACGTCCGACATTCCGTTTTCCTCTCAATATACTTATGATGGAAACTTTCCCGATCACTTATCAACGCAATAATCGTGCCATACAATATACTTATAGTTTGGGTATGAACTTTCCAACGGTCATTAAACCATATTCACGTAGCTTATGAATTTAGAATCATGGATTTAATACCAATAAAACATATAGATGAAACCCTTAACATACTCATCTACGCGATAGCACTACCATAGCACAAGATTTTTATAACATAGGTACCGGAAAACTAGCATCAACAATCAACACCATGCATAACAAAACATCATACAAACAGCTACACAATCTGCCAGGATACATTTTCACCGTGTTGATTGAATTAATATGATTTATTTGGGCATGATAAATTACTTTGTAGATCAAACTCAAAACTAAAACATTATATATAATGGGAATATCTTCATGTATAAAAAAAATCTAGCTTCAATTACATTTTTGAGCTACTCAAACTATTTATTTTACAAGACATTTCTTATATCTCGGACTGTTCTGTCCCAGATTTATAGTACTGCATTGTACGTGAATTTCACCTATGAAGGAGGGGTTTTCAGACAGAGCTATAGAAGGGTTATTTGTAGATAAATGAGTTAGCTTTTACCACAAAAAAACCTAGCTTAATTATGATTTTATAGCTGCACAAAACATTCATTTTACTAAACTATGTTCTGCTGAGAGTTTCAGTTTCTCGGATTTATAACACTGCGTTGTACATGCATTTCACCCATGAAGGATTGAATTCTAGACTAAGCTATAGAAGAGTTATTTGTAGATATATGAGTTAAATTTTACCACAAAAAAACCTAGCTTAATTAGGAGTTTTGAGCTGCACAAAACATTCATTTTACTAAACTATGTTCTGCTGAGAGTTTCAGTTTCTCACATTTATAACACTGTGTTGTACATGCATTTCACCCATGAAGGAGTGATTACTAGACCGAGCTATAGAAGAGTTATTTGTAGATATATGAGTTAGATTTTACCACAAAAAAACCTAGTTTAATTCGGATTTTTGAGCTGCACAAAACATTCATTTTACTAAACTATGTTCTGCTGAGAGTTTCAGTTTCTCAGATTTATGGATTTGTCTTGCATGTCATGAAAACTTCAACACAACAACATCAAACTTCTACTAAACATTAGTACATATTATATGAGTTCTAAATTGAGTTAGATTACTCACAATTACTCACAATTTACTCACCAAAGCTTGAAATTAAGCTTGATGTTGTTCTTGAGCTTGAGGGAGCTTAAACTTCAACTTCAATGGTGACTTCTTCTCTTCTTTCTCTCAAGAATTAAAACTCCAGCTCTCTCTCATAGATTTTAAGTGCTGGTCATGGAGACAAAGTATGTATAATGCATGCTATATGCATGCTTATATAGAAATCCTAGGAGCTAGGTGTCATGTGGCATGTGTATATGCCATGACATGTGTCCTATACTAGTGGACATTTGTCCAAGAGGGTTGCATGTGGCTGCCGCATGGCCGGCCATGTGGGTCCACCTTGGATTGTGTGCCACTTCCTCAGTATACATGCAAAAGTTCCTCGGTATGCGTATCGGTCTCGAAGTACGTGCAAACTGGTATTATTTCTAATGTCCAGGTCCGGGTATGGGACTAAGTTAAATCTTATTATGGTCGAGTCGGTATGATTACTACAGGCTATATGGTAATAATACAACACGTCCATACCGTCACGTAATTAAAATAATAATATAATATTATAGTCGGTCCAATACAGAAATTCGAAAAAGTTGATATTATAATGACAGAAAATTACAGGTGTTACATTTCCAAAAGCCAATCTTTAATTAACCAAACAAATGAAAACATTTTCCACAATGTTCTCTTTTCTTTTCCCTCACAAAATCCAAGGACCAAACAAAGTCTAAAGAAAATAAAGGAAGCCACAAATTAAAGAATTTTGATGACATGAAACACACTAAAGAGAGGCAGAGAGAGATTCTATGACTAAAAGGGAGTATTGCATAACAAATTAACCAAGAGTAACACTCTTATCACAGTTTAAGGCCTTTACCAATGCCATGAATAACTGCCAGTCAAATGTACATGAAAGGGAGGCTGGGACTAGGGTCCCTAAGGTTGGGCAACTTTGGCTTGAAGGACAACCCATTCACAATGACCTCCACAAGGACAAAAGCCCAAGCCTATTTTTTAGCTTTAGTCCACAACATCAACATTTCACTCTTCAAGGCCATTTCAATATTTTCATCTTACCAAACTACCCCACTTCATCTTCATCCTCCCAAAGCCACCATTACCACCACCCCTACCTGACCTCTATCCACCACCTCCGGCGACCTCAGACGACCACCACCAACGAACTCCGGTGACCTCCACGGCAACCTCCGGTAACCACCACAGCAACTAACACCATCGCCTGTCACCACCACCACCAAAACAAACCTAGATAGCCATCGCCACCAACACCATCGTCACCACTACAGTCGACCACCACCACCAGCACCATCACCACATCAAACCAGATCTAGATCTGGATCTGCTTGAGTCGTTTTCATGTTTTTTGCAAATCTGGAAATTTATAGTAAGAGAAATTTCACTTACTATATTTTGAAGTGAATTTTTTTTAGTTTTTAAGTGAAAATCTTGAGTGATTAAGTGAAATTTCAATTATCATACGTTAAGTGAAATTTCAATTACTGTAAAACCTGGTGGTTCATAGGTGTTTGTGTGAGAAGCAAATTCACCATTGATCTAGGCTTGGTAGGATGTCAAACTATTACGAGAAATTTCTCATCATAAGAGAAATTTCTCTTAAGATTTTTGATTTCTTTCTCTTTATAACTAATCGATATATACTGATTGATATATCTCAGTCCCACAATTTGTAGAGAGAGAAAGAGTGGGGGCTATGGTGGTGGAGGCAAGGGGAGGTCACTGGAGGTCCTGTGACGCGAGGGGGAGGTCGTCGAAGGTGACTGGGCTGGTCGCCAGAGGTTGCCGGAGGTGGTGGCCGGAGGTGGTGTGGGTGGTGGTAATGGTGGCTAAGGTTTGGCTAGGGTTAGAGGATGAAGATGAGGGTATTTTGGTCTATGGGAATTGGGAGGACTCATCCCCAATGTCTATTTTAAGTTGTCCACAATCTCAATAAAGCTCATCTTAATGACTATTTCACCAATTTTCCCTTAATTTTATTCAACTTCCCAACAAAGATGGCATAGTAATCTGTCCAAATTGGAGAATACATACTATATAGTACTTGGGATTTGGAAACTTGATGGATCCCACGGACACTGAGGAGCCCAATAAATCACTCGATTGGTCTCCAAAGTTCCCAAGTGGTCCGCGCACTTCCATAAGCTCAATTGGGACAATCGTTGGTTGTACTGGCCAAATGTAGTTAATTGGGACAATCGTTGCTTTCTTTCAAGGATGCATGTTTTCCCTCTTCCAAGAACATGGGTTTAGCTGACCATGGACAGCTTCAATTCAAAGACCAAAATGGGAAATCATGGGCTGAGTTTTTTTTGCGGCCTTCTCAAGAACTTTATGGTTCCAAGACCAACCTTGACCCTGAAAGACCAGCACGTTGTTACATCCCCGGGTCCCCAGTCAGTCAGGAGGAATTTACTTTAGAATTTGTGGACCATGGTGAAAAAGCAACTGATCTTGTTCTCAAAATACCCAAGGACATTACTGATGCCGGTAAGGAAGAATGGAGGGCAACTCTGGTGGGACGCTTTTTGGGCAAAAAACTTCCGTATTCTCTTGTAACTAATGTTACTGAGCGTCTTTGGGCCAATCACGGCTTGATTGATACTTTGGCCACCGATTCTGGATACTTTTTCTTTTCATTTTCTTGTGAGGAGAACAGGGACGCCGTGATGGAGGGGGGCCCGTGGTTCATTGCAGGGCAACCTCTCATCCTTAGGCCGTGGAAACCGCATTTCTCATTCGGTAACGAGGAGGTTCAAACCATCCCAATTTGGGTCAACTTCTACGGTGTTCCGTTGGAATATTGGAACCCGAAGGGTATCAGCTTTATCTCTAGCTTTATCGGAAAACCTATCCGAGTGGATCGAACTACTGCAAGTCGGAGACGTATTACATATGCAAGAGTGTGCATTGAAGTTACTGCCGATTTCGATTTCTTTCATGACTTCCATATTGAATCTGAAGATGAGGTTACGGGTGATACCATCAGAACCAAGATTACTTTAGAATATCAATGGACCCCTGTGAGATGCAAACAGTGTTCTCAGTTTGGACATGATTGCGCTAAGGTTGCTAAACCAGATTCTAGGCCTACCGCTCAATTTCCTTTTAAGAAGAAAGGGAAGACAGATGGAGAATGGCAGGTTGTGGAAAAGAAAGATAAGGGGAAAAAGGCCGTGGAGTGTGGCTTTAGCCACATGAAAGATATGGTCCACTTGGGAGCACCAATTAAGCAAGGTAATATGTTTGACACGCTTAATCAGCTCCAGGAAGATTCTTACGTCGTTCCCATTAGAGAAGAGTCTCTTACTCATACCTCAATCACGAAAATGGGTAACCGATTTGACGCCCTTTCTCAGATCTTACAAGACCCTGATCCTAATCCTGTCAAAGTTGATTTCATCGCTTCTCCCTCCGCCCGGACATCTTGTCCCGAAGCTAGCTCTTCTAACCATACAGATGTTCCTCGAGGAGAGCCCAGAGAGGATACCACTCCCCCATTTAGTGTGGATGACATTGATGACTGTATTAGAGAATTTGACGAAACTAGTGAAGCCGGGACCCCTACAAGGGGTAGTCCCCTCTCCAACAGACAGAAAAAGAAGGAAGCTAAGATGAAATTCAGCGGGAGCCGGCCCAAGGGTCGACAACGATCCTGAAGAGGCCCTGCTTTGGGTTGTTGGGTTGTCTCATGTGCTTTGTTTCAATCCATGTTGCTTTGTCTGTTTGCCTGTTGCTTTTCTTTTCAAATGTTTGGTCTGGCTCCCGTAGCATGATTTTGCGCTCATTGTATTATCCTAGGGTATGGCCCTTTTTTGGAATCGATTAACCATTTTCCGAAAAAAAAAAAAAGTAGTTAATATGGGTCACTGTAAATACACCTATATAAGAACATTTTGGAGCTGGTGAGATTCACACATTTCTGATTCCTCATTGTTTTTTTTTCGGTAAAAGGGTTAATTTAACGAAAAGAAAGCCAAACGGCACTGTACAAAAGTACAAGGGGCATTCCCCAGGATAAACAATCAGCACAAAACCTGCATCCAGACAATGCAACACAGGATAGAAAACAATCAAAAGCCAAAACCCAGAGTGTGACCCATCCTAACAACCAACTGCACTAAGCAAACTACCTAAGTAAACAATAAAACAAACAAACAAACTCAACCCAACCCAAATTTACAAAAAGGCCATGTCAATCATGTCAATCGCGAGGGCCAAGCAAAAAGCCCAAATTATGTAGTAATGGCCCATCTTTCAACGTACTGAGGGAGATGGGGATCGTTCTTCCATGTAGCTTGAATCTGTAAGAAAATCTGGAGACAGATGTCTTGTAACATTTTTTCCTTTGGCTTCACTTCTAGCTTGAAACTGCGCGCATTCCTCTCTCTCCAAATGCTATACACAACCAAGCCAATGCACATTTTAGGAACAACCTGCCTTGGAGTCTTCCCTTTCCACTTGTTCGCTGCCCAAGCTATATAATCATCCCAAGTGGGAGCAGAGTAAGAGATTTCCAACTTGTCAAGAATTCCCTGCCATACATAAGAAGTATATAAGCAATTAAAGAATAAATGGTCATGAGATTCCAAAGCTTTATGACAAAGAACACAAGCAAGAGGTCCCGGTGTGTAATTATAAATTCTATCATGTGTGGATAATCTATGAAGAATAGCCAACCACATAATAAAACTATAACGAGGGATATAACCCGGGAACCGTGTGAGGCCATGCCAAGGGACTTTGGGATAGTGAGTTCTAACATAATCCCAAGTGTTAGACAAAGAGAACACATTATTAGGGGAGGGTAACCATTGAATCACATCACTAGTGGTAGTAGGAAGAGGCAAGGAATGTAATTGGCCTCTAATATCCATTAAATCAAGAGTGTTTGTAAGAGGCCAATTCCATTCACTACCATTAATAACATCAGAAACTTTGGCATTTAAAGGGATGGCAGCATCGTATTGGACACGTCTACCAACTCTGTCCAATATAGGACCCATAGGATGCCAGTTATCATGCCAGAGGAAGGTACCACACCCATTACCAATCCTATGCTTAAGCATTGGTCTAGCCATAGACCTAAGGTTAAGGAGCTTTCGCCAATACCAGGAGCATTGGGATGGGGGCTTGACTTCCCAAAAACTTTTCCCTCGCAACATATAAGTATGTATCCAGTCCACCCAAAGGGACTTGGTTTTAGAAGTAAAAATAGCCCAGATATGTTTAAGATTTAAAATAGAATTCAATTGAGCAAGATTTCTGAGACCAAGCCCCCCTTCTTTCTTGGGTCTACAGACTAGATCCCAAGCAACTTTAACACTATGTGCCTTTTCAGTTCCTCCGGTCCAGAGGAATCTACTCATTAAACTCTCAATATGCTTAAGAACACTCAATATCCCTTTTAAACCATCAAGCATATATATAGTACTGCTTCCGAGCAAGAAACACATTGTCAAACACACGCTAGAGACTCAATATATGGAAAAGCAATAGAGCACCCATTCAAATCCACTAATTCCTCATCTGGGAATTCATTGTCAGCATCAATTGGATCAAAATCATAAATTTTCTTGAGTCTTGTCCTCAAAATTATAGCGTAGAGCCTTACCTGGACTGTGCAGCACAAGAAAAGACTTCCCATCCTTCTTCCCTCGAACAACCAGAAGCACATGAATTGCATAATACTACAAGCTTGGTGGCTCAGTGTAGCCCCGAATAACCTCAGGAAACGCCATGTGAAGAACATTACGATCAACATTGTACTTGACACACCACTTTGAATAGTCTCTCTCCATCTCATAAATAGTGAATTGAGTCATATGTGAAGGAAAAACCTATTTAAAGTTTAGTTTTAAATGCACAGCAGAAAAGATTAAGTTATAAAAACTTTTGGTAGCCTAGGATCTACTACTCGTCAATTCCATAGATGCGTACAAAGGGGAACAAGAGTTATACCTCATGGTTTTGAACCCAATTCTGAAATCTTCAACTTCTAACAGCCTCCACTAGGTTGTCTTCAACCTTATGTCTCTTGCGGATGCCTCCCGGAAAGACTAGAGATGGTGGGATCTCTAATATAGAGGATAGGAAGGTTTAGGAAGACTAAAACATTTTCTGCAGCTTCTGGTTTGTAAAAACGACGAACTTCTTTTGCAGAACTCAGCTGCCCTATTTATAGATTTCCAGAACCGACCTAGACTTCGAGCGATCGAAGAGCTTCGATCGATCGAACCATTCTCGATCGATCGATCCTGCCATAACTTCAATCAATCGAACATACTTCGATCGATCGAACTTGTCTTGACAACTTCCTCATGTGCCTTTCCAAGTATCCTAGCGGATCTAAGAGTGGGACCTCCTAGGCTCTTTATTATTAGCTCAGACCAGTTTGTTAATTACCATGACCAAACTCTTTGATCAGCAAACTAACCAACTGGTCAGTTAACGTTTACTCCTCTATAAAATAATGACTGAACTCCGACGTAAAAGAACATATCTGATGCGATAACTAGACTTGTATGGTGTACTAATGTCCCTCCACTGTCAGCATTCGTAATCATATTCAGGTAGTCAGATAACTGTTACTGTCAACCTGAATCATGATTACTTCTTGTATTCCTTGAGTCCCATTCACCTCTCATGATTACCAAACATGTTGATCTTCTATAGACCTCATTGATTGGTAAGTCAAAGCAGTCATATCCACAATCTGTGTTCATAATCGTCTCAAGATTGAGAACACATACCTTATACAAGTTTTGAGTTCCTATCGACTGTTGACAGTCTTGAATGTCAATAGGAAATCTCAGGTCCGTCAATGCACTATAGCACTAGCATATTAACTAAGAGCTAAACTCTAGTGATTTTTCATCACTCCATCCAATGGTAGTTAATCATGCTACAGTGTAAACCTGATGAGATATCCAGTCTCATCATCCACTATGACAAGTTCTAAGTATCAAAGAATAGTAATTCGTATCTCACTTGTATGTATCTCATACATACACGAATTACATACTATGATACTTAAGGAATAACAATCATCTCATGAAAGAAACATACATAATGAAATATAATGTTGATATCCATCTATTAATTGTCAATGTCTTATACATAAAGTAATGGTTTGAGGGCACAAACCCAACAAACTCCCACTTGCACTCTCAACCATATAGAATTATATTTGAGACCTAGACTATCTAGATGATGATCAAAGACCTTCTGTGGCAAGGCCTTTGTAAACGGATCAGCAAGATTGTCAGTGGTGGCAATATTCTTGGTGACAGTCACATCTCCATGTTGAACAATATCTCAGATAAGATGATATTTTCGCTCTACGTGCTTTCCCTTTCCGTGGTTCCTTGGCTCCTTGGACTGAGCCACTACCCCACTATTATCACAACAAAGTGTAATAGGTGACAGCGACGCTGGTACCACCTCGAGTTCCATAAGGAACTTCTTGAGCCAAACAGCTTCCTTTGAGACTTCACAAGCAGCCACATACTCAGCTTCTGTAGTTGAGTCTGCAATGCATTTCTGCTTAATGCTCCTCCAACTAACAGTACCACCTCCCAAGGTAAAGAGATGACAGGACGTCAACTTCCTCGAATCGTTATTTGACATAAAGTCCGAGTCAGTGTATCCCACTGGAATTAACTCAATACTGTCGAACATAAGCATGTAATCTTTATTTCTTCTCAAGTACCTAAGAATGTGCTTAACAGCTATCTAGTGCTCTGGACCTGGATTCGATTGATACTTGCTGACCATGCCTACGGCAAAGCAGATATCCGATCTAGTGCTAACATCCATACATGAGACTTCCCACTACCGAAGCATAGGGAATTCCTGCCATGCGATTTGTCTCCTCCTGTGTCTTTGGACACTGGTCCTTGGAGAACGCTAAACCATGCCTGAAAGGTAACAAACCTTTCTTCAAATTATCTATTGAAAACCTAGTCAGCACCTTATCGATATAACCAGCTTTGAGATAAACCCATTATCTTTCGCTTGCGATCCCGAAAGAGCTTTATCCCAAGGATATAGCTTGCCTCTCCTATATCCTTCATATCAAAAGTACTAGCTAGCCAAACCTTAACTGTTGACAACACCGCTACATCATTCCCAATAAGTAGAATGTCATCAACGTAAAGCACAAGAAAGCCACCACTTTTCCTTCACACTTCTTGTATACACAAGGTTCATCCAGATTCTGTATGAAACCAAATGACTTGACTACTTGGTCAAATCGGATGTTCCAACTCCTGGATGCCTGCTTAAGCCCATAAATAGACTTTTGCAACTTGCATACCAAGTTACCACCAGCTATGAACCCTTCTGGTTGCTGTATATAGATGTCCTCCTCAAGATTGCCATTCAAGAATGCACTCTTGACGTCCATTGCCAGATCTCATAATCTAAGCATGCAGTAATGGATAAGAGTATTCTGATGGACTTGAGCATGGCTACCGGCGAGAAGGTTTCCTCATAGTCAATGCCATCCCTCTAAGTATAACCTTTCGCTACAAGCCTAGCCTTAAAGGTCTTAACCTTTCTATCAGATCCTCTTTTCCTCTTGTAGACACACTTGCAGCCAATGGGTTTAATATTGGCTGGAAGCTCTACAAGATCCCAGACCTGATTAGAATCCATAGATTCCAATTTAGCCTTTATAGCTTTAACCCAATGAACTGAATCAACATCAGCCATTGCCTCTTCGTATATGGCAAGATCAAATTCAGATTCTACGGAGACAGCTTCAAAAACTTCTCCTAAAAACATGTATCTATCAGGCTGGCTGATAATCCTCCCACTACGACGAGGTATCAGTGCAGAAAAGGGTGAAGAAGTTGTATTTTCTTAATTTACATCATTATTAACTATGGGTTAGACTGAGGGATATCCCTCTATCTCTCTCAGATCTATCCTTCCCTTAGGTTTATAGTTCATGATATAATCATCCTCCATGAAAATAGCATTTGTACTAACAAATTATTTCTGTTCTTTTGGATCATAAAAATACCATCCATAAGTACCCTTTGGATACCCTACAAAGTAACATACTTCCGATCTAGAATCCAACTTGCTTATCTTTCCTTTCAGCACATGTGTCGGACACCCCCATATCCGGAGATGTTGCAAAGAAGGCTTGCGCCCAATCCACATCTCTCGTGGTGTCCTGGGAACAGATTTGCTTGGTATTAGATTTAGTATGTATGCAGCGGTTTCCAAAGCATAACCCCAAAGGAATAATGGCAACTCAGAATAACTCATCATTGACCTATTCATGTCTAAAAGACTTCGATTCCTTCTCTCCGCTACACCATTCTATTGAGGCATACCAGGTGCAGTCAACTATGACAAAATCCCATTCTGTACGAGGTGATCAATAACCTCATTAGAGAGGTACTCGCCACCTCGATCAGATCGAATGGCCTTGATATGTGTGTGTAATTGTTTCTCCACTTCAGCCCTAAACTCTTTGAACTTTTCAAAGGCTTCGAACTTGTGCTGCATTAGGCACACATCCATACCTATAGTGGTCATTGGTAAATGTTATGAAATACTCATAACCACCCCTTGCTCTCACATTTATTGGTCCACACACATCAGTATGAACTTATTCTAACAATGCATTGGTTCTATTGCCCTTTGCGTGAAAGGGCCTTTTGGTCATCTTACCCTCTAAACAAGACTCACAGACTTCCATTGGTTCGAGAACCAAATCTCCTAAGACCCCTTCTTTGAGTAGTCTGCCAATCCTATTTAGATTGATATGGCCAAGCCTCATATGCCAAAGTCTTGTTGGATTAGTGGAAGGTACCTTTCTTTTAGATTTTACCACTGAGTTATTAAGTTCCATGCAAGGGTCTTTAGAAATATTGGGAGTAATCACATACAAACCATTTGATTTATATTATAATTAAGTTTAAAATGAGCGAATGAAGGCGACAGCAAATTGAGGATCATATCAACTTGGGTCTGTGCATCGATGTTGGCACCTAGGGTCTCCAGCTCGTTTAAATAACCAATCATTTTTAAAACATGTTCCTTGACTAGAGTCCCTTCCGACATCTTTGCACTCATTATCTTCTGCATGGCTACCTGTCTGGCAGGCATGCCATGTTCCCCAAACATCTTTTTCAGGGATGTGATAATGTCACTGGCAGAATTGTTCGATTGGAATTGGTGTTGCAACACACTAGCCATTGAGGCCAGAATATAGCAACTGGCCATCCCATTCGACTTCTTCAATTTGTCAAACTCGCGTCTGGCAGCTGCCGAATCATTTGCCGCGGGTTCTTCGGGGCTTGGGGTGGTGAGGACATATATGTGATCCTCCGCAGTTAATACGATATCAAGATTACATTTCCATTCAGTGTAGTTGTTTTCAGTTAACTTGTTTTGAGTGAGTATGGTGGCAAGTGGACTAAATGCAGATCCAGACATTATGATTATTGAAAATCAAACAAACAAAACAAATATGGATATTAGATTTTGACAGTTTGAAATAAAAGAATCCTTAAAACTCTTATTTTAAAACAAAGTCACCGGAATATCAAAACGAAAGAATAAAGCCTCCGTGTGGTGGTCAATGTTCGATCTTTCGATTAATCATGACTTGTTCGCTATGTAACTCTTGCAAAACAAGTTATGACTCCCGAACCTATTTGATCTCTAAGTTTCTGAATAATGCCCCGTGTGGGATCCCTTATCCATAGCTTAGCTAGTGTGTACCATTAACTAGGATCCAATCACAACCGTCTCAAGTAGCGCCTCCGTGTGGTGGTCACCCTCTTACACGTCTGATTGATCCTATCCTTAGGAAGTTCACATCTAGTAACCATTGAGTAGTGTACCCTCCGTATGGAATGATCACCCCTGGCGAGGTGACACAGAATGCACTACTCATATTACATTGAACCGTTAATGGAAGATCGTGGGTGTACTAATAAGACCCTCTCCCACTAGATTTAATAATTAAGGATTTTGCTTTTGAGAAAAATTGTTTCTACACATTACCCATAAACATCCAATGCTTACTAATGCGTTGAAAACGGTTTTTGAATTTTATTTTAGAAAACTTGTTTTTATAATGCATGCAGTAACAACATATTTAATACTCCAATCACAAACAAGCATATAAAAACAAAAAAATAAAATGAAAATATAGGCATTCAAACAATGCCTCTATCTCCCATAACTCTATCTCCATAGAACTGCTCTTGGTTTGGTTGCCTCCACCTCCATCTTCATGGATAACGGCTTGCTCCTCCATCTTCATGGAATTTCTAATTCTAAAACATTGGTCCTATGCTTCTTTCGAAGCTTACAACTTATCTAGAAAAAGAAATTGCAACAACAAAATAAAAGATTTTTGTTGAACGTCTTCTGAGAAGATTTTTGTGGTCAGGTGGCATTGAGAAATCCTCTGGTTCAAAAATCTCTTGGGATATCGTTTGTTTACCTAAGAAGGAAGGTGGATTGGGAATAAAACCTTTGGTGGAAATGAACTCTGTTCTTAACCTGAAACATATTTGGAATCTTCTTTCCACTTCCAATAAATCTAATTGGAAATTATGGATTCAATGTTATATGCTTAAGGGTCATAGTTTTTGGTATGTTAAACCCCCTTCCCAATGCTCTTGGTATTGGCGGAAACTTTTGAAACTTAGAACCATTGCTATTTCTTTAATTCAGTATAAAATTGGAAATGGGGTTAATACCTTTCTATGGCATGATCCGTGGCTTCCTTTTGGGTCTATATTTGCTAGATATGGGCAAAGGGTTATTTATGATACCGCTATCCCTACTAACTCTAAAGTTCAGTCCA
This sequence comes from Hydrangea macrophylla, assembly GCA_033977485.1. Taxonomy (NCBI): domain Eukaryota; kingdom Viridiplantae; phylum Streptophyta; class Magnoliopsida; order Cornales; family Hydrangeaceae; genus Hydrangea; species Hydrangea macrophylla. Next base: position 1,030,174 of record JASDAS010000019.1, read on the forward strand.
TTATTAACAGGGATGAATGGAGGTGGCCGAATACGTCTTCATGGGAGCTGATGGAAATAAAAAGAGCAACTAACTCAACTCCCAAGCCTTCAAATGCAAATGATGTTGTGATTTGGAGACCCTCACCTAATGGCTCCTTTGTCGCTTCCCATACCTGGAACTTTTTGAGAGAGGCTCACCCTAAGGTGCCCTGGGCACACATTGTTTGGTTTCCTGGGAGCATTCCTAGGCACAGTTTCATTGTTTGGCTTGCGGTTCACAATAAATTGTCCACTCAGGATAGGATTTGGTCATTCACACCGGGCCCTCTAGCTTGTGTGTTATGCAACAAAGATATTGAATCCCATGATCACCTATTTTTTACTTGCTCTTACTCTTCTCATGTTTGGCAGGTTATCATGTGCAAATTCAATATGAGTGGGTGCCCTCTTGACTGGAATTCCATCATATCTTGGGCTGCAAACAAATGGAAGTCTAAACAACCTCAACATATTATGCCCCGGATGTGCTTGGGAACCATGGTCTATGCCATTTGGAGGGAACGAAATGCTCGTATTTTCAAACAACAAAGTAAGTCTCGAGATTGGATCACTAATGACATTGTTAGGAGCATCTTCGAGCAAATGCAGATTAAGTGGAGCAGGGACCCGAAGCTCCCAGATTACTTATCTAGATGGACCTGATGCCTCCCTTTTGCATGGTTTTGCGATTTACAATTAGATTGTGATTGTGATTGCTTTTGTTAATGTTTTGGGTGCCTTGAGAGATTAAGCTTTTTTTTGTGGCTAATTTTGGCTCATGATGTTGTACTCATAGGATGTCAAAGTATCAGCTGTATTCGCAATGTGATATTGTTTCATCCCATCTGCTTGTTGCTGGTGGTTTCTTTCTTTCCACATTTTTTAGCGCTCATTTTATATCCTGGGGTATGCCCCTTGTACTTCTGTACACCATTTTTTGGATTAATTAACCAGTTTTCCGAAAAAAAAACAACAAAATAAAAGGCTAGGGAAACCGGTGCGACTTTCCTTTTCATAGGATTGAAGTCGCAGTGCCCTTTACACATACCTTAAAACCAAACCAATAATAAAACATAATACACACCAATCTCAAACAATTAAATACAAAATTTAAAAGTCTTGGTGCCATGGGAGATAGCGACTTATGCTTGCTGCAAAAGGGTTAGTCGTACGCACATCCACGCATATATAACAAATATACGTAACTATTGGAACCCCTAATTGATTCACACAGTATATAAACTCTTTACATACTGAATTAGAACTTAAAACAATGTCTTTATTCTCTGTCAAAGTTAGATTGATCGAAGACCGTTCGATCACTCGAACCTTCGATCGATTGAACATTGTTCAATCGCTTGAATATTCTGTTTCACAGAATGATTGTAAAATTTTATAGAATATTTTAAAATTAAAGTATTTAATTTCAAAACCCTTTAAAACTATGATAAAGAGGACCTGACAAAGAATCTATCTCGATCGATCGAACTTCAGTCGATTGATCGAAAACCCAAAAAGTTCGATCGTAGGAGCACAGAGGATGTTCGATCGATCGAGACTACTTCGATCGATCGAACCCACATTGCATCCTATGCAATCACAGATTTGTATTATGCTGTGATAACACTGCAGGAATAGATATGTGATGATGCAGTTTCAAAAACAGTTCTAAAAACAACATGCAAATCAAAAATAGTGTTCCAAAACGTATCTATAGATCCAAACAAGCGTGGCTCAGATACCAATTGAAGGAAAAACCGGTTTAAAGTTTAGTTTTAAAGGCGCAGCTAAAAAGATTAAGTTATAAAAACTTTTGGTAGCCCAGGATCAACTACTCGTCAATTCCATAGATGCGTACAAAGGGGAACAAGAGTTATACCTTATGGTCTTGAACCCAATTCTGAAATCTTCAACTTCCAGCAGCCTCCACTAGGTTGTCTTCACCCTTATGTCTCCTGTGGATGCCTCCCGGAAAGACTAGAGATGGTGGGATCTCTAATATAGAGGATAGGAAGGTTTAGGAAGACTAAAACAGTTTCTGCAGCTTCTGGTTTGTAAAAACGACGAACTTCTTTTCCAGAACGCAGCTGCCTATTTATAGATTTCCATAACCGGCCTAGACTTCGAGCGATCGAAGAGCTTCGATCGATCGATCCTGCCATGACTTCAATCGATCGAACATACTTCGATCGATCGATCGAACTTGTCTTGACAACTTCCTCATGTGCCTTTCGGATCTAAGAGTGGGACCTCCTAGGCTCTTTATTGTTGGCTCAGACCAGTTTATTATTTACCATGACCAAACTTTTTGATCAGCAAACTAACCAACTGGTCAGTTAACGTTTACTCCACTATAAAACGATAACTGAACTCCAACGCAAAAGAACATATCTGAAGCGATAACTAGACTTGTATGGTGTACTAATGTCCCTCTACCATCAGCATTCGTAATCATATTCGGGTAGTCGAATAACTGAGAACTGTCAACCTAAATCATGATTACTTCTTGTATTCCTTGAGTCCCATTCACCTCTCATGATTACTAAACATGTTGATAACTACTTATCAATAAGACTGTAGTTCTCAGTAATCAACTTGGTGACATTCTCAAGGGAATGCTTACTCTGAATCAGAGGGTAGATTCTATCTTGACAATATATGTTCACAACCCTATGAACATGACATACCCAAGATACCCAGGTGTTGATCTTCTATAGACCTCACTGATTGGTATGCCAAAGTAGTCATATCCACAGTCTGTGTTCATAATCGTCTCAAGATTGAGAACACGTACCTTATACAAGTTATGAGTCCTATCGACTGTTGACAGTCTTGAATGTCAATAGGAAAGCTCAGGTCCATCAATGCACTATAAGCACTAGCATATTAACTAAGAGCTAAACTCTAGTGATTGGGATTCATCACTCCATCCAATGTTAGTTAATCATGCTATAGTGTAAACCTGATGAGATATCCAGTTTCATCATCCACTGTGACAAGTTCTAAGTATCAAAGAATAGTAACTCGTATCTCACTTGTATGTATCCCATACATACACGAATTACATACTATGATACTTAAGGATTAACAATCATCTCATGAAATTTCATAATGAAATCCATTCTTTAAAGAAACATACATAATGAAATATAATGCTGATATCCATATATTAATTGCCAATGTCTAACACATAAAGTAATGGTTTGAGGGAACAAACCCAACAAAACGCAATGTAGGGGTCTTAACAAGATGCAAACGATCACCAGACTCTCCAAAATATGAAAATTCCCAATCCTCTCGATCTTCTCCATCCCAAGGCATTGGCATTTTTTCTAGATGCTCTTGATGAACATTGAAATACAATGAATTGACCCATTCCAATAAACCCCTTTACCAGAAACCCTCCACGATTATGTTTGGGACAAGTAAATCTCAATCCGATAGTGGTCAGGAGGATCCAATTCAGAACCTCGAACACAGACCACTTTGTAATTTGGGGATTTTGATGGATCAAAAGCCAAACACATACTATAAATGGTCATCGAAGTACCACCACCTCCGAGTTGAGGAAGGGTAGTGAATTGCTTGGCAGTTGGATTATAGGTATAGTATTCGTGTCTATGTTCGGCGGAGTGATAGTTGTAACAACAGAGCAATCCATTGCAGGACTGCAAAATTGTTATACCTGAAGAACGTGTAAATATAAAATTGATAAAATAATCATACTTTCATGCAGGAAATATACGGAACTTGAATCTAATACATATCAAGATCTCTCAAATACTGAAATTAAATGCGTACTGTTGTTTGCGATTGCATTAAGAGTAACAAGAATCAAAAACGCCTTGATAAATCAAACCTTCAAATGACTGCTTCTTCTCTCTATCTCTCATTATGCACAAAACCAAATACTGTAAATAGATGAACGTTACTTCCAAGGGGAAGTTTTGTGCCTTTTATAGAAGAGAGAAGGGCCATGTGACTAACTGCCTTTTAAGAAACCATTCCATCGTGGTTTTCTATATTCTCCCAATTAGTTAGTGGGCCACTAATATGGGACTAAAAGTCCCGTGAAATAACATTCTCCCACTTGGTCCACTAAGTCGATTATAATGCAATGTTTAGTTGTAATAAAATATGCAAATTTTATTTAAAATATTTGACCATGTTCGATTCCACATATAAACCTTTGACACATGATCAAGAATTCCTAAAAAACTCACCAATAAGCCCAATTAATAAGATACTGTAATATTATGATTAGCTTAGCCTATTAATGTGAGTCATAGCGGTTGTACAACATCTATGTCATACTCCCTTCTATGTACCACACCATTAATAACCTTTACTAACCTAGTCTACTATGCCAAAATGCCCTTGTAATTTGTCTTGTTAAGACATTTCCAATTTATCAAATAACCAAACATAATATGTGCACATATAATTGAAAACAAGAAACAGACAGAAACAAACCATCATTGCGCAAAATTGTCAAGTACACAACAACTGAAATATCCATCATTATACATATCAAGGATTACTCAAAAGACCCATCCTAATAACATGTTCCTTATATGTCTTTGGAGGTAATCCTTTAGTCAATGGATCAGCAACCATAAGAGTTGTACTTAAATTCTCAATTGACACTTGTTGTTTCTGGACTCTTTCCCTAACAACCAAGTACTTAAGTTCCACATGCTTGGAACCACTAGAGTACTTTCCATTCTTGGAGAATAAAACTATTACGGTATTGTCACAATAAAGTTTCAGTGGCCTGGAAATGTAGTCAACAACACCAAGTCCTGAAATAAAATCTCGCAACCATAGAGCATGACTTGTGGCCTCAAAGCATGCCACAAACTCGACCTCCATCGTGGATGAAGCAATAATAGACTGCTTCACACTCTTCCACGAGACTGCTCCACCAGCTAGCAGAAGCACAAAGTCTGATGTGGACTTTTTACTATCTAAGCAACTAGCAAAATCTGAGTCTGAGTACCCGATCACTTTTAACTGATCTGATTTCCTGTATGTGAACATATAATCCTTTGTCCCTTGAAGATATCGCATAACCTTCTTCGCTTCTTTCTAGTGTTCCATTCCTGGGTTACTTTGATATCTCCCTGGCATTCCAACTACAAAACTAATATCTAGTCTAGTACAAGCCTGAGCATACATTAAGATCCCCATAGCTGATGTATATGGAAATTCTTCATTTGTTACTTTTCTAAGTTATTCCTAGGGCACTGACTTTTATTTAACTTATCACCCTTCATGATTGGTGCATCACTGACTGAACACAACGGCATATTGAATCTTTCCAAGACTCGATTGATATAACCTTTCTGAGATAGTCCTAGCAATCCTCGAGATTGATCCCTAAAGTCTTCTATGCGAATGACATAGGATGCCTCACCCATACCAACCATTTTAAAGCTCTTGGCGAGATACTCCTTGGTTTGGTGCAACAAATCAAGATCACTACTGGCTGTCAAAATGTCATCCACGTACAAAACTAAAATGATAAACTTGCTCCACTGAGCTTTAGATATACTGATCAATAGTGTTTTCCTTAAACTCAAAAGTAGTAATGGGAAGCTCTTAGATACTTTCATAATTTACTTGGTACCCCTTCAAATCATAGCTACCCTGGGAAAGATTTTTTGAGTTCCTTTATTCATAAGAAAATCCCTGATGAGTCAAAGGCTAATTTGGATAGGATCCCCTCGGATGATGATATTAAGAAGGCTTTCTTTAGCCTACATAGTAATAAAGCCCCGGGGCCTGATGGGTACAATGCTTTTTTCTTTAAGGATTCTTGGGCTACCATCGGCCCCTCAGTTACTGAGGCTGTTAAAGAATTTTTTCTTAATGGCGAACTGCTTAGAGAATCTAATACTACCCTTATTGCTTTAATCCCCAAGGTTCCCAACCCTTCTAAGATGGGTGACTTTCGTCCCATCTCCTGTTGCAATACTGTTTATAAATGCATATCTAAGATTATTGCTAGCAGACTCCAACTTGTTCTCTCTAATTTGATTGACCCGGCTCAGTCAGCGTTTGTAAAAGGTAGGAAAATTAGTGACAATATCCTCCTTGCCCAAGATCTGCTTCGTGATTACCATAAACAAACGGGCAAACCTAGAGTTGCAGCTAAGGTCGATCTTATGAAGGCCTATGATCGTGTAAGTTGGGAATTCATTATTGACATGCTTGATGTTCTTAGTTTCCCTCCGAATATTAAGAAATGGATAATTGCCTCCATCACTACCCCTAGATACTCCATAAATTTTAATGGTGAATCTGTTGGCTATTTTGAAGGTGCTAAAGGGTTAAGGCAGGGTGATCCTATCTCTCCTTATTTATTTGTTATTGTTATGGATACCCTTAACCAACTCTTAAATCATAATACGGTCAGGAAGCCCTTTACTTTTCATTGGAAATGTGATACTTTAAAGATCTCACATCTTTGCTTTACTGACGATCTGCTCATTTTGTTTAATGGGAATGTGGATTCAGCCAATACGGTTAGGCTTACCCTTAATCAATTCTTTCAATTAACTGGCCTGCAAGCTAACAACTCTAAGAGCTGCTTATTCTTTTCCAATATAGAGGATGATTTGTGTAATGAGATCCTTTCTGTTCTTTAATTTGCTAAAAGCAGCCTTCCAGTTAAATATCTTGGTGTTCCCCTCATTACTTCTAAATTGAAAAAACAAGATTGTGAAGGGATGGTTAATAAAACGTGTGCTAGAGTTAATTCCTGGAAATCTAAGTTTTTATCTTATGTAGGAAGAGCCCAACTAGTTAGCTCTGTCTTGACAGGAATTCAACTCTACTGGTCCGGTTTGTTCATTCTACCTAAAGGTGTTCTAAAGCAAGTGTCTCAAACTATGGCTAGATTCCTTTGGTTCGGTAAGACAGATAAATTTACAGGTGCTAAAGTTCCTTGGTCCAAAGTGTGCAGACCAAAGAGGGAAGGGGGTTTGGGTTTTAAAGACTTAGTGCTTGTTAATAAGATTGTTAATTTGAAACATATTGGTAATATTTTGGATCCTTCTAACAATTCCTTATGGAAAAAATGGATCCACCAGTATATGCTGAAAAATAAGAGTTTCTGGCAGGCAAGTTCCCTTCACAATGCTCTTGGTATTGGCGGAAGTTATTAAAGCTAAAAGAGATTGCTAAACCCTTACTAATCCATCAGATAGGTAATGGTAATCATACCTTTCTTTGGTTTGATAACTGGCTCCCTTTGGGCCCCCTGCTGGATCATTTTACTATAGAATTGTGTATGATGCTGCTATTAATATTAATGCTAAGGTTAGTAAAATTATCAGAGGAACAGATTGGAACTGGCCTGGGTCAAACTCTTTAGAGCTTAATGAAGTTAGGAATATTTTGTCTAATTTCTGTTCCCCATATAATAGCACTGATACTATTAAGTGGACTCTCTCTCCTAAGGGTGAGTTCAACACTTTCCTCATTTGGGATCACTTAAGGGACCATGAAACTGTGGTTCCTTGGTATAACTCTGTTTGGTTATCCGGCTTTATTCCCAGACAAATTTTTGTTCTATGGCTTGCTGCTCAAAACCGTTTATCTACACATGATAGATTCTATAGTTTCACTCCTGGACCTTTAGGTTGCTTGTTTTGCCACTCAAATATGGAAACTCATGACCACTTGTTCTTTGATTGTCCTTATTCTTTTCTTGTGTGGCAGGAATTAATGAGAAGATGTGACGTCCATTGGCATAGCCAGAGCTGGAATGCTACCTTGGAATGGATGGATCAAAGATATAGTGGGAAAGCGTTTCAACATATGATTCCCAAGATTTGCCTTGGTGTGGCTGTTTATGGGTTATGGAAAGAGAGAAACAACAGAACGTTTAAGAAGATCTTCAACCCTCCAAGCGTTCTTCTGAAGCAGTTAATATCCCAAATTAATGCTCAAATCAGGGTGAAATGGAAAAATCAAGTGCATTTAGAAAGATATCTTAGAGAGTGTTGTGCTTGATTTTGTTTTGTTAGGGACTTTTGTTTGTTTCTGGGCCTCCTTTTGTGCCCTTGTGTTTAGTAGGGCTTGTTTTAGGTTGGTTTGTGTTGACAGCTTTTTGATTCTTGTCCTCATGTTTTGAGCTCATTGTTTTATCCTGGGGTATGCCCCTTATACATTTGTACATCTTTTTTGGAATATATTTACCACTTTCCGAAAAAAAAAAAAAAAAAAAAAAGAAGTAGTAATGGTATCATTAAACCACATGTACCATTGTCTGGAAGCTTGTTTAAGACCGTAAATAGATTTCTTTATTTTTGCAAGCCAAATGTTCTTTCCCTTCCTTTGTGAACCCTTCAGGTTGCTCCATGTAGATATCCTCATCCAAATTTCCATTCAAAAAAGCGATTTTCACATCCATTTAATGTTACTCTAAGTCATAATGAGCTACAAGTGCCATTATAATTCTTAGTGAGTCCTTCTTAGATATGGGAGAGAAGGTCTCTCTATAGTCAATACCTTCTTTTTGAGTAAAACCTTTAGCCACAACTCTAGCTTTATCTCGTTCGATATTGCCTTTAGCATCGCGCGTGGTCGTGAAGACCCATTTGCAGCTGACTTTCTTATAATTATTAGGCAATTCGACGAGATCCCAGACACCATTCTGGTCCCTCTATTTCAACTCTTCATTCATAGCATTGATCCATTTACTAGAATTATCACTTTCTATGGCTTATGAAAATGAAACACGATCCTTGTTAATCCCAATATCAAAATCAGATTCTTATAGATACACCACATAATCATTCGAAATGGCAGGTCTCCTTTCCCTCTAAGAACTTCTCAAAATTATAGAAGTGGTGAATCATTTCTATTATGTTGTTCGTTTGCCTCAACTTGTTGAATAGGCTGAGGAACAACAATTTCTCAAGGAGGAAAGGGTGGTGGGATATCCACTCTTATTTCCTCGAGATTTACTTTTCTTGATTCATCACTCCCAATAATTTTTTGTCATTCTCTAAGAATCTGGCATTACTGGTTTCCACTATCCTCGTACTATGGTTAGGACAATAAAATTTGTACCCTTTGGACTTATCCGGATAACCAATGAAATATCCAAATATTGGTATTGAATCTAACTATTTCTCATGTGGATTGAAGATCTTTGTTTCTTCTAGACAACCCCAAACATGAAAATGTCTCAAACTAGGCTTCTTACCAGTTCACAACTAGAAAGGAGTTGTTGGGACCGCCATACTAGGAACCCTATTCAAGATATACATTGCAGTCTTTAATGCTTCACCCAACAATAAATCAGGTACAGTTGAAAAACTCATCATACTCCTAACCTTTCAGCAACTCCATTTTACTGTGGCGTACGTGGCATTGTGTATTGAGCACAAATGCCACATTTTTCAAGAAATTTGGCAAATGGACCAGGATTTTGGCCTGTCTCATCAAATCTACCATAGAACTCACCACCTCTATAAGACCTTACTATTTTAACCTTTCTATCTAACTGTCTCTCAACCTCAGTAATGAACACCTCAAGGATGTCAACAGCCTGAGACTTTTCATGTATTAGATATACATAACCATAGCGAGAAAGATCATCTATAATGGTGATAAAGTACCTCTCTCCATCAAAACATAGAATGGAGAGTGGTACACAAATATCTGTATGAATTATCTCAAGAAGCTTAGTACTTCTTGTGGCACCTTTCTTAGTGTGTTTGGTTTTCTTTTCCTTAATGCAATCCATACACACACTTTAAAATCAGTGAAGTCTAGGTTATCTAAAATCCCAGTCTTTACCAATCTCTCAATTCTATCCCTGCAGATATGCCCAGTCGCCTATGCCATAAGATTGAAGACTTTTCATTTATGAGGCCAGGTTTTGAACCAACATTCGAATGCAGGGCTATTAAAGATTGTGCAAACTCATGATTCAAAGAAATTTTATACAAACCGTCACATAAAATACCAGAACCAACTACAACAGAGTTAGACAACAAACTGAGTTTTGCATAACCAAATAAAGCTGAATATCCAGTAGCATCCAACTTAGACAAAGAAACTAAATTCCCAGAAATTGAAGGTACATATAAAGTGTCCATAAGATCTATCTGATGACCCGTCTCTAAGAGTAGGCAGTAGGTTCCAACAGCTACCACTTCCTCTTTGAGATGGTTCCCCATATATACGAATCTTTCATTGTCCTTCGACTTCCGGGTGGTAAGGAATCCCTACATCAAATTTGTTATGTAAGTCATGGTAGCAGAGTCAATCCATGAAGTATTAGAAGGAACTTCAGCAAGATTTGATTCATAACATACAAAAGAACGATTTATACCTCTCCTTTCGAACCAAGCTCTACGGTTGCCGCAGTCTTTCTTCATATGTCCTTTCTGTTGGGATTGTGCCCTCAAACCATTTCTTTATGTATTAGACATTGACATTTTAATATATGGTTATCAGCTTTACATTTCATTCAATACATTTCTTTTATGAGATGATTGTTTAATCCATAAGTATCATAGTAAGTAATTCGTGTGTGTATGAGATATATACAAGTGAGATACAAATTACTATTCTTTGATACTTAGAGCTTGTCACAGTGGATGATGAGACTGGATATCTCATCAGGTATACACTGTAGCATCATTAACTACCATTGGATGGAGTGATGAATCTCAATCACTAGAGTGTGACTCTTAGTTAGCATGCTAGTGCTTATAGTGCATTGACGGACCTGAGCATTCCTTTTGACATTCAAGATTGTTAAACAGTCGATAGGAACTCATAACTTGTATAAGGTACGTGTTCTCAATCTTGAGACGATTATGAACACAGACTGTGGATATGACTGCTTTGGCTTACCAATCAGTGAGGTCTATAGAAGATCAACACCTGGGTATCTTAGGTATGTCATGTTCATAGGGTTGTGAACATATATTGTCAAGATAGAATCTACTCTCTGATTTAGAGTAAGCATTCCCTTAAGAATGTCACCAAGTTGATTACTGAGTACTGCAGTCTTGTTGATAAGAGTTATCAACATGTTTAGTAATCATGAGAGGTGAATGGGACTCAAGGAATACAAGAAGTAATCATGATTCAGGTTGACATTAACAGTTATCCGACTACCTGAATATGATTACGAATGCTGACGATAGAGGGACATTAGTACACCATACAAGTCTAGTTATCGCTTCGGATATGTTCTTTTGCGTTGGAGTTTATTTATCGTTTTATAGTGGAGTAACCGTTAACTGGCCAGTTAGTTAGTTTGCTGATCAAAGAGTTTGGTCATGGTGATTAACAAACTGGTCTGAGCCAACAATAAAGAGCCTAGGAGGTCCCACTCTTAGCTCCGCTAGGATGCTTAGAAAGGCACATGAGGATTTTGTCATGACGGGTTCGATTGATCGAAGAGTCTCGATCGATTGAAGTCTTGGCAGATTCGATCGATCTAAGGTACTTCGATCGATCGAAGGTTCGATCGATCGAAAACACTTCAATCGCTCGAAAGTTAGGTCGGTTCTGGGAATCTATAAATAGGGCAGCTGCGTTCTGGAATTGGAGCTCGTCGTTTTTACAAACCAGAAGTTGCAGAAACTATTATAGTCTTCCCATACTTTCCTATCCTCTCCATAAAGGTTCCCACCAACCCTAGCCTCTCCGGGAGCATCCACAGGAGTCATAAGGGTGAAGATCATCTAGTGGAGGCTGTTGGAAGTTGAAGTTTCAGAATTGGGTTCAAGACACTAAGGTATAATTCTTGCACCCCCTTGCACGCATCTATGGAATTGACGAGTAGTAGATCCCGGGATACCAAAAGTTTTATAACTTGACCTATTTTCGCTACGCGTTTAAACTTTGATCTTAAACCTATTTTTCCTTCACTTTCTTGCCACAGAAGTAACATTTGATAGTGAACTTTCCACGGCCCTGGCTACTTTCCCTAGGTTCATCCCCTTTCTTTGGTAGAAATCTATTTCCTTTTTTTTTCGGAAATTGGTAAATAGATTCCAAAAAAATTAAGTACAAATGTACAAGGGGCATACCCCAGGATAGACAAAAAGGCACAGAAGGAGGACTAGAAGAAGGAAAACAACAAACATCTCAAAACTGGCACCATGAGCCAAAACAAGGGCAACACCCTAGCAACCAAGAAGGGCAAAGGAAAAAGACTAGTGTTAAATCCACTTACAAAACCCTAATAAAGCAAAACAGTCAAATTCATACGCACAAAAAAACAAAATTGAGCACGACAGGGTACACATAAGGGGTATGTCCTTAACTCCAATTACGTAAGTAATCTACAAGTTGGGGATGATGATTCCATTTAGTTCTTATCTGAATGTTGATTTGGGAAATCAAGTTTTGAAGCACCTGCTCCTTTGGGATGAAAGAGCCCTGAAATGCCCTGTTGTTCCTTTCTCTCCATAGACCATAGACTGCAACTCCTAAGCAAGTTTTAGGGATGGCATGTTGAAATTTATTGCCCGTCCAATTCTGAGTCATCCACTGTATAGTAGAGTTCCAGTCAGTCCTATTCCATCTTACGTCACATCTTTGCATCAAATCCTGCCAAACAAAAGTAGCATAACTACATTCAAAAAATAAGTGATTATGAGATTCCATTTGGCTATAACAAAGCACACAAGCGAATGGTCCAGGAGTGAAAGAATAGATTCTATCATGCGTTGCTAGCCTATTAAGAACAGCAAACCATAATACGAAGTTCTGTCTAGGAGTACACCCATTGAACCAAACCAATTTATGCCAAGGGACGACAGGGGAAACTTCTCGAAAATGCTCCCAAATTTGAGCAAAATTATAGTTCCCCTTGGATGATACCGTCCAAAAGATAATATCACTCAAACCTGTAGGTTTTTACAAATTAGATAAGAGGATTCTAACCTCATTTAATCCTATAGAATTTGAAGAAGGCTAGTTCCAATCTTATTACTTATGATTGTTGCCACTTTTGCTTTAGCGTCAATAGCAGCATCATAAGCAATCCTGTTTGTGTACTTTTCAAAAAGAGGACCACACGGGAGCCAATTATCGAACCAAAGAGAAGTTTGTTGACCATTACCAATTTTGTGCAAAAGTAAAGGTCTGACAACCTCCCTAAGTTTCAACAGTTTTCTCCAATACCAGGAACACTGGCCTGGAGCCTTAATTTCCCAAAAACTATTAGATTTTATCATGTATTTATGCACCCAGTTCTTCCACAAGGAATTATTTTTAGGATCCAGGAGACTCCCTATATGCTTTAAATTCAATATAGTATTAGTAATATAGATGTCTTTGAACCCCAGACCACCCTCCTTCTTAGGCTTACAAACATTGACCCAAGCAATTTTTGCTCCCCTCCCCTTTTTAGTGGTTCCAGTCCCCTACTCTTTTGTTAAAAATGCCACCAACAGACTTTGGGGAAAACATGGGCTAAATGATATGGTGGCCACTGACTCGGGATTTTTCTTTTTCAAATTCAATAGTGAAGACGAAAGTTTGGCAATTCTTGAAGGAGGTCCATGGCATGTAAGTGGTTAGCCTATCATCTTGAGGAAATGGCAGTCCGGACTCATCCTTTCTAAGGAATCTATTTCAACCGTCCCAGTTTGGGTACACATTCACAATATACCTCTTGAGCTGTGGAATCCTTTGGGTCTCAGCCACATAGCTAGTGCTATAGGTAAGCCTCTGCATGTGGCTAAAGTTACTGCTGAGGGTAGGAGAATTTCCTATGCCCGCATTTGCATTGAACTTAATGCCAAACATAAATTACTCAAAGAACTCGTGATTGACTTTGAGGACCCTGTTACTGGTGATATTGATCTGATTTATCTTTCTATTGATTACCAGTGGACTCCCATCCATTGCACTAAGTGTAAGAAGTTTGGCCACGATTGTGCCAAGATACCAAAAGCTCATAAACCTATCCAATCTGGCCCTCCTACTTCTCAGACTCAAAGTGATGGCAATTGGAAGACCAAGGAAAAAGGGAAATTTGTTACAACAGAGAATTGTGATAACCCATCTGCCTCTGTCACGCATGTTGAATCGGTCCCGGATATTATTTGTTTAGCCAGCACTGAGATCCTTTCTACTATTACCCCTAATGCTTCTGTCCCTCCAGATGCTATTTCTTTGAGCCTACAATGCAACAAATTCTCTTCCCTAGCAGATTATACTGCCAAGGAAGAGCGCCCCAGTAGTCTTCCTATTACTTTGATGAGAGATGAAACCACCCATACTCACGCTTCAAGGAATAGTAAAGCCAGTGTAGAGGAAATACAAAGTCCAATAACCATCCCTATTCCAGTTGTGGAAGACAATGGGGCAGATAAGAATATTCTTATGTCTCACACTGACCAAAATGCTTCTATGGATGCCGAAGGTTTTCAAATTTTGACAGAGAAGATTGTTTCTAATACCCAAAATTGTGTTGCTAATCCAAGTCCATACTCTACTGATGGATCGATGGATCAGCAGGCCCTCACACGAAGACATCGGATGTGGGTGAAGGTTCTTCTAATTTCGACTCCTCCCCAAATTCTCTTCCCAGCTCAAGTAACGCTGCTCATATTCCCAACATGGAAACAGGTCAGAAATCTCCTTTTACCTCTCTCGCTTATACTAATACGCAGTCCTTGTCTCAAGGAAAAGGAAATAAGAGTAAGAATAACTCCTCTGGAAGGCGGAAGAATACACATAAACGTTCTTAATGATAATAAGCTGCTGGAATGTAAGGGGTCTTAACCAACCCTCTAAACAATTCGAGGTTGCTAAGTTCATTACTGAAAATAACCTGGACGTAATTGGTATTGTTGAAACTAAAGTTAAGAAATTAAATGAAGATTTGATCAAACATAACATTTTTAATAATTGGAACCTCGTTACCAATAGTTCTACCACTTCAGTTGGAAGGATATGGGTTGGTTGGAATCCAGACAAAGTTAACCTCTCTATTCTAAGGATTCATCCCCAAGTTATTCATACGCATATTGAAAGTGATGATCTTAGTATCTCCTTTGAAGCCTCTTTTGTTTATGGGGCTAATACTGGCTCCGAGAGACTTATTCTCTGGGATACTTTGACATATATTTCTAACTCTATTGGGACTAACAATCCTAACCATATTGTCTTAGGGGACTGTAATGTTGTTTTAAAAACCTCTGAGATATCAGATGCTAATGCTTGTTTGAACTCTGATATCAATGATTTTATTACTCTTGTTAATCAACTTTGTCTATCTGATTTGAGATTTTCTGGGGAGTTCTTTACTTGGTGTAATAGAAGATATGGTAAGCCTGATTTTACTGAAAGAAAATTGGATAGAGTTTTAGTTAATCAAGCCTGGCTGGACAACTTCTCTGATTCCTATACACACTTTCACAAGCCAGGTATTTCTGACCACTCCTCTATTATTACTTGTGTTGATAAAGTTGCTAGAAGGAAGGGTAGAGCTTTTAAATTTTATAGTTTTTGGCCTCAGATGGATAATTACTCTGAGGTTGTTTTTTTTTTCGGAAAAAGGTTAATTTAACGAAAAAGAAAGCCAAACGGCACTGTACAAAAGTACAAGGGGCATTCCCCAGGATATACAATCAGCACAAAAAAGAAACTGCATACATACAATGCAACATAGGATAGGAGATAAAAGAAACTGCATTTTAATGTTGTGCTCCATCCTTCTGAAATCTATGAAACCAACCATGGTTTAAATTCAGAAATTGTTGACTTCAAAACTGCTGTGAATAATATGTGCTTAACTGATCTACGTTATATTGGTGAGTTCTTTACTTGGAGTAATAGGAGATATGGCAGGCCTGATTACACCCAAAGAAAGCTTGATAGAGCGTTAGTCAACCAAAATTGGATGGACAACTTTTCTGATTCTTTTGTCCACTTCCAGGAATCAGGTATATCTGACCACTCTCCTATGGTTGCCTATATTGATAAAATTGTTAGGAGGAAAGGTCGTATGTTTAAATTTTATAATTTTTGGACTCAACTTGACAATTATTCCGAGGTTGTCTCTAATGCCTGGAACCCCAATGTGAATGGGACTGCTCAGTATCAGGTTTGTCAGAAGCTTAGATTGTTAAAGCATGATTTTAAACGTTTCAGTAAGAACATGGTTGGCAAAGAGAAAATTAATATTGACCTGGCCAGGTCTGAATTGAAAAGTGTTCAATCAGACCTCCTCCTTAGGCCCCAGGATCCTTCTCTTATTTCTAAACAGGAAATTTGCATGCATAACTTTTTGGATTCTATTTGGATCAAAGAGGAAACTCTTAAACAAAAGTCTAGACTACAATGGCTTGAGGTGGGGGACAAAAACTCTAGATATTTCTTTCAACACATCAAATCTAGACGTAATAGGAAGAGAATTTGTAAACTGGAAAAGCCTGATGGTAGTTTTACTACTAATATGGATGAATCTAAAAATGAAGCTGTTAGGTATTTTCAGAGTTTACTTGGTACACGCGCTAAAAACCATTACCCAGGGAGTGAGGTTTTAAGGAGATTTATACATAAAAAAGTCCCTGAGGAGTTTTTGATTGATCTTGATAGAATTCCATCTTTGGAGGAGATCAAAACCACTTTCTTTCAGATGAATGATAATAAGGCTCCTGGCCCTGATGGGTTTAATGCCAAATTTTTTAAAACTTCTTGGCCTACCGTTGGTCCTTCCATAACTGCCTCTATCATTGAATTCTTCCAAACTGGTAATATGCTTAGGGAGTCTAACTCTACTCTTATAGCTCTGATACCCAAAGTCCCTAATCCGTCTAAGATGGGGGACTTTATACCTATCTCCTGTTGTAATACTGTTTATAAATGCATATCTAAAATCATTGCGAACAGACTCCAAGTTATCCTCCCATCCATTATTGACCAAGCTCAGTCTGCTTTTGTCAAGGGTAGGAAAATTAGTGATAATGTTTTACTTGCTCAAGACCTGTTGAGGGACTACCATAAGGAGGGAGGTAAACCTAGAGCTGTTGCTAAGGTTGACCTCATGAAGGCTTATGATAGTGTTAGTTGGTTTTTTTTTTTTTTTTTTTTTTTTTTTTGTTTGATTTACTTGATATTCTTGGTTTTCCTCCTAATTTGAAAAAATGGATTAAAGCTTGTATAACTACCCCTAGATACTCTATCAATTTCAATGGAGAATCTGTGGGTTATTTTGATGGTGCCAAGGGTATTAGGCAGGGAGACCCCATATCCCCTTACCTCTTTGTTATTATTATGGATGCGTTAAGCCAACTTCTTCAATATAACATTCATAATAGTAGATTTACCTACCATGTTAAGTGTGATAAGTTGAAAATTTCCCATCTTTGCTTTGCTGATGACCTGCTTATCTTATTAAATGGTGATGTTGAGTCCGCCACTGTTATTCGGAAAACCCTTGATCAATTTTATGATTTATCTGGGCTCCAAGCCAATAATTCTAAAAGCTGTGTTTTCTTCTCTGGAATTGAGGATAATGTGGTTACTAATATGTTGTTGGTGCTCCAATTTACCAAAGGTTCACTGCCTTTACGATATCTTGGTGTTCCCTTAATCACTACTAAACTTAAGAAACAACATTGTGAGGATCTTATCACTAAAATCTGTTCTAGAGTGGATTCTTGGAAGTCTAGAGTTCTTTCTTCGCTGGTAGGGCTCAACTCATTCAATCTGTTTTGACAGGTATCCAAAATTATTGGTCTGGTATGTTCATCCTTCCTAAATGTGTTCTTAAACAGGTGGATCAAGCTCTTATGAGGTTTCTTTGGAATGGTAACACTGAGAAAGGAACTGGAGCTAAGATTGCTTGGAATAATGTGTGTAGACCTAAAAAGGAGGGAGGCCTTGGTTTCAAGAATATTTTTTTAACTAATAGTATATTGAATCTTAAACATATTGGGTGTTTACTGGATCCTAGTAATAAATCCTTGTGGAAAGATTGGGTTCATATGTATATGATTAAACGTAGAAGCTTTTGGGATATTAGGGCCCCTGGCATCTGCTCTTGGTATTGGAGAAAGTTGTTGAAACTTAGGGAGGTTGTTAGACCCTTACTGACTCATAGAATAGGTAATGGAGAACAGACCTCTCTTTGGTTTGACAACTGGCTCCCCATTGGCCCTATTTTTGAGAAATACACTAGAAGAGTTGCTTATGATGTGGCCATTGATGTCTATGCTAAAGTGGCTACCATTATTAGCAGTAGTAATGATTGGAGTTGGCCTGCTGCTAACTCCATTGAAATTAATGAGATAAGAGTTATCCTTTCCAATATGTATAAGCCCTCAAACTCCCCTGATAGAATTGCATGGACTACTACTGCGAATGGGGTTTTTAATTTTACTAGTGTTTGGAATCAACTGAGAGAAACTAACCCTCTGGTTCCTTGGTATAATATTGTTTGGTTTTCAGGTTGTAGCCCCAGACAGTCTGTTGTTCTTTGGTTGGCTGTGCAAAATAGACTCTCTACTCATGACAGGATTTCCCACTTCACCCCTGGGCCTCTTGCTTGCGTTCTTTGCCATTGTCATTTGGAAACTCATACTCACCTGTTTTTTGAGTGTCCTTATTCCTGCTTTGTTTGGCAGGATCTGATGCTTAGGAGTGGTCTGGTCTGGAATGGCACTCAGTGGGATACATCTGTTTTGTGGATGGCTCATCAATGGAGAGGCCAGACTCTTCACAAAGCTATACCTAAGATTTGCCTTGGAGTTGCTGTTTATGGCCTGTGGCGTGAGAGGAACTCTAGGTCTTTCAAAAATATTTTCAATCCTAAAGAGTACCTTCTGAAGACCCTCGTCTCACAAGTCAACGCCCAGATTAGGATTAGATGGAAGCGACATTCCCAAATCAATGTTATTCTTAGTCGCTGGAATTAATGGTGTTTTGCCATTTGTTCTTTTCTGTTTGTTTGTTTTGGCTTGAGTTGGGTTTTGACTGCCATTGTTTTGAGTTTTGATTTGGCTGTTTAGTCAATCTTTTGTGTTTTTTTTGTAGTGGTTCCCTTTGCCACTAGTCCTCATGCTTGCGCTCATTGTATATCCTGGGGTATGCCCCTTGTACTTTTGTACAGCTCTTTTTTGGATCTATTTACCATTTTTCCGAAAAAAAAAAAAAAAAACATAGGATAGTCAAAACACAAAAGCCAAAAACCCAGAGAGTGACCCATCCTAACAACCAAATGCACTAAGCAAACTTACACAACTCATAAACAAAAACAAGACAAGCCAAGACAAGCAAAACTCAAGAGTGACATCAAGGCAAGGACAAGATGTCAAAACATGAGGACCAAATCAAGATGTCCTAATTATGTAGTAATGGCCCATCTTTCAATGTACTGAGGAAGATGGGGATCGTTCTTCCAAGTTGCTTGAATCTGTAAGGAAATCTGGAGACAAATGTCAGTAACACTCTTTCCTTAGACTTCACTTCTAGTTTGAAACTTCGAGCATTCCTTTCTTTCCAAATGCTATACACAACCAAACCAATGCACATTTTAGGAATAACCTGCCTTGGAGTCTTGCCTTTCCACTTGTTTGCTGCCCAGGCCACAAGATCATCCCAAGAGGGGCCGGAATAAGAGATTTCCAACCTATTAAGAATTCCCTGCCACACATAAGAAGTATAAGAGCAATTAAAGAATAAATGGTCATGAGATTCCAAAGCTTTATGACAAAGAACACAAGCAAGAGGTCCTGGTGTGTAAGTATAGATTCTATCATGTGTGGATAATCTATGAAGAATAGCCAACCACATAATAAAACTATAACGAGGGATATAACCCGGGAACCGTGTGAGGCCATGCCAAGGGACTTTGGGATAGTGAGTTCTAACGTAATCCCATGTGTTGGCAGACGAGAACACATTATTTGGGGAGGGTAACCATTGAATCACATCACTAGTGGTAGTAGGGAGAGGCAAGGAATGTAATTGGCCTCTAATATCCATTAATTCAAGAGTGTTTGTAAGAGGCCAATTCCATTCACTACCATTAATAACATCAGAAACTTTGGCATTTAAAGGGATGGCAGCATCATATTGGGCACGTCTTCCAACTCTGTCCAAAATAGGACCCATAGGATGCCAGTTATCATACCAGAGAGAGGTACCACACCCATTACCAATCCTATGCTTAAGCATTGGTCTAGCCATAGACCTAAGTTTAAGGAGCTTTCGCCAATACCAGGAGCATTGGGAAGGGGTCTTGACTTCCCAAAAACTTTTCCCTTTCAACATGTAAGTATGTATCCAGTCCACCCAAAGGGATTTGGATTTAGAAGTAAAAATAGCCCAGATATGTTTAAGGTTTAATATAGAATTCAATTGAGTAAGATTTTTAAGACCAAGCCCCCCTTCCTTCTTAGGTCTACAGACTAAATCCCAAGCAACTTTAGCACTATGTGCCTTATCAGTTCCTCCGGTCCAAAGGAATCTACACATTAAACTCTCAATATGCTTAAGGACACTTTTAGGAAGAATAAACATGGCAGCCCAATAGTTTTGTATCCCTCCAAGGACCGATTGGATAAGTTGAAGCCTACCAGCATAAGAAAGAAATTTAGAAGTCCAAGAAGTGATTTTAGAAGTGATTTTCTGGATGAGATCATCACAATCTCCCTTCTTTAGTCTAGTGGTGATCAATGGAACACCCAGGTACTTCATTGGGAGAGAACCACGGGTAAACGGGAGACAGCGACATATATCATTAGAAGTGCTTTCCTCCATTCCTGCAATAAACAAACTGCTTTTGTTATCATTAGCCTTCATGCCAGTGAAGTTATAAAATTGATCTAAAGAATTTTTCATAACTGACGCAGAATTCACATCACCATTGAAAAATAAAAGAAGATCATCAGCAAAACAGAGGTGGGAAATTTTGAGTTTATCACATCTCCAATGGTATTTAAAATTAGAGGATCGTTGGATGTTATGCTGAATCAATTGGCTTAGAGTATCCATGACAAGAACAAAAAGGTAAGGTGACATAGGATCACCTTGCCTAAGACCTTTAGCGCCCTCAAAGTACCCTACAGATTCCCCATTAAAGTTTATAGAGTACTTAGGGCTCGTAATACAGGCTCTAATCCACCCTTCTATCCTAGGCGGAAAACCTAGAACCTCAAGGAGATCAAGTAAAAACTCCCAACTCACACTATCATAAGCTTTCATAATGTCCACCTTCGCCGCAGCTCTAGGATGGCCAGAAGGCTTATGATAGTCCCTCATAAGATCCTGGGCCAGAAGAACATTGTCACTGATTTTTCTACCTTTGATAAAAGCAGATTGGGCATTATCAACCAATGTTGGTAAAACTTTTTGAAGTCTCTTGGATATAATTTTTGAAATGCATTTGTAGACTGTGTTACAACAAGAGATAGGCCTAAATTCACTCATTTTAGAAGGATTGGGGATCTTGGGGATAAGAGCAATAAGGGTAGTATTTGACTCAGTTAGCATTTGGCTAGAAGTAAAAAATTCTTTGATAGCTTTAGTAACTAACTGTCCGGTAGTAGTCCAAGTTTTCTTAAAAAAATGAGCATTATAACCATCAGGACCCGGAGCTTTATTACTATGGATACTTAGGAGGGCTTCCTTAATATCATCATCACTAGGAATGTCATCCATGATGTTATATAACTCAATAGGGATACGTTTATGAATGACCTTCCTCAATTCACTGATACCAGGGTAGGGGTTAGCCGCAGGGGTGCCAAGCATGGATTTAAAGTATCTAATCGCTTCAATTTTGGCTTCCCCTTCATTAGTAGTCTTGGTACCATCAGGCTTAACAAGAGACACAATACGTTTGTGGTTCCTTCGATTCTTAATGGAATTGTGAAAATAAGAAGTGTTCTTATCCCCAGCATTAAGCCATTGAATTCTAGATTTTTGCCTAATTATCTCTTCTTCAATGTGAATAGCTTTTAAGAAAACTTGCATAAGCTCTTTTTCGAGGATTCTAAGGGAAGTGTCACCAGGATTATCATCGAGATTCCTTTGGCAAGATCTAAGGTCTTCCCTAGCCTTATTTGCTAGAATGCTCTCCTTACCTAAGGAATCCTTGGTTAAAGTTTTGAGAGCACCTTTAAGATTTTTTAAGCTATGAAATAACTGGAACTGGAAAGTGCCTTCAATGTGTTTGGTCCAAGAGGTGATAACAGTATCATTAAATTTTTCCAGCTCTGTCCAATAATTATAAAATTTAAAAGGTTTACCTTTCCGTTTAGCAGAAGGAGATAAGTAAACAATAATAGGAGAGTGGTCAGAGATACCAGAAGGGGGAAAATCTGCATAAGCTGATGGAAACAAGTCCAACCATCTGGGATTAACAAGAGCTCTATCAAGCTTTCTTTTGGTGAACTGAACCGAATCAAATTGTCGGTTGCACCAAGAGAAGAACATACCTGTGAATCTAAGATCTACAAGACAAGTGGCATTAACAAGATCATTAAATTCAACAGCTCCTTGGTCTCTCCCTGGATTACCCTCGAAGATTTCATTAGAGTTTAAAACGGAGTTAAAATCCCCGAGACTAATCCAAGGGATATCACCCATATTAGCTGCAATATTTCTCAAGGTGGACCAAAGGGGTCTTCGACCTTGGATGGTGTTAGATCCGTAAATAAAAGAAACTTCAAAAGATTGTATTTGGTCCAAAGAATTAATTTTAACATGGATAACCTGCCTAGTACATTGTATGACAGTTAAAATGACTTTATTAGGGTTCCAGCCAACCCAGATTCTGTCGACAGAATCCGGTTGGCTATTCGTAATAAAATTCCAATTAGGAAGCAAGGTCCTCTGAATTTTGTCTTGATTAGGCATTCTAACTTTGGTTTCAACAATACCCATAACGTCAATATTGTGGGTAAAGACAAACTTAGAAATTTCCTGTTGTTTGATGGCTTGGTTAAGCCCTCTGATTTTCCAGCAACTGATTATCATTTACGACGTTTAAAAGGGTGTTTTTTCTTACCTGAAGAACCGCCAGATTTGTTCTTCTCCTTACTGGAGTGTGCCGGAGAGATCTTGGGATTAGAATGCTCCAAATACTTCTTATGTGAAGGTACTTGGATTGATCGTTCTTCATCTTCACTAGAGCCCTCAAGAGAGATTGGGTTCTTGAAAAAAGAATTAGTGTACCCACTCTGCCTGGAATAGGATTCCACATTAGAAGTGCTGCATTCGCTGTTCTTTTGTACATTTTGGATTTCCAATCTAGGTTCTGAGGAGAAAGTATCCCCGGTTGCCTTATTCTGATCAGTATAAGAGTTGGGACTGTTAGAAGATTTAAGTTCTAACTCCGCTGGAGATTTAGACATCAAAGTAGTGGAGATGTTGGAGGCTTCTCTAAGCTTCAATGTTGGCACCCTCTCACTATATACACTGTTATCCATTAATTCTTCTCCCTTAGAGCTCAGACTTTGACCATTAACCTTCTCCCCTTCAGCAGCTTGTTCACTTTGTGGAATCATAGAATGATTAGGCAAAATTCTGCAGTCTATGCCTTGCTGCTTTTCTTCAAGCCCAACTTGTTTCCTCATTGCTTCAACCTTCTGAACCTCATTACATTCTATATTATCAATTTGATTACCATTCTGGAGACAAGCAGCTTTAGTAACAACCGACTTTGGATTCACATCTCCAATTCTACTCTCTGGAATAATAAGCTGTGTGTCTTCATTATCCGTGGTAATTAAAGATGAGAATTGATTTTTGAGCACCGGGCCAGCATTGTCTAACTTTGGGACAAGAATATGCAGAGACTGAGACTCAGGTTTGTAACCAGTTTGTATGTCAATCTTTGGTGAGCAAGAGGAGGTGGGCTGCAACTTGGTCACAACAGCACTAGTACCTTCCCCTATCTGTGGAGGGAGAACCTCAATCTGACCACTGCTTTCCATATCATGTTGAGTGATACTAGCCTCTGGAGCTGAGGTATAAGTCATCTTACCCTTACCTTTGGCTGTCCAAGCATCATCTTCATTTTGGGGCTGATTCTGAGGAGCTTTAATCTGAGGTTTTTGGGCTGTATTAAACTTCTGGATCTTCGAACAATCATGTCCAAATCTTTTACATTTGGCACATCTTATAGGCGTCCATTGGTACTCGACCCGAATGTTAATCCTCTCAGTTTCTGACCCTTCAACTTGGATATCAAAGTTATGCAACAGTTCATGCTCAGCCTGGACTTCAATACAAATCCTAGCATATGAAATTCGTCTACAAGTTGCAGTCATTCTGTCAACATGCAAAGGCCTCCCCACAGCACTAGCAATATAACTAAGCCCCTCTGGAGTCCAATATTCTAAGGAATGTTAAAGAAATGGACCCAGATTGGGACTGATGTGGGAGCTTCCTTGTCAAGCACAAGCCCTGGGTGCCAGTTTTTTAGCAAAATTGGTTGTCCAGCAACATGCCAAGGACCCCCTTCAAGAACATTAACACTTTCCTCTTTGGAACTGAATTGGAAAAAAAAGTGCCCAGAGTCAGTGGCAAGCATATCAATCAGACCCTTCTTATCCCACAATCTTGTTGTTGCATTTTTAACCAAAGTGTAGGGAAGCTTCTTCCCAATGAATGTGCCAACTAAAGTGTAATCCCAGTTACCTCTACCAATAGCAGATAGGTCAGAAGGTAAAATAAGAAGATTTCTTCCGGAACCAATACTAGGCTTAATATAATTTACCTTAAATTCAGGTTTAACTCTGCCCTTAACGAGAGAAGCCCAGCTGGTATTTGGATTGGCCACAGTAGCTAAGGGAAAAGCATTAGAATGACAGCCATTCTCTGGTTTAGTGGAAGAATCCATGTGTTTAGTAGGAACTTTAGCAAGGCTTTCATAAGGCGTAGGGTCAACACAAGGAATGGACCGCAAAGGACCACTGTGTAATTCTCCACCCAATTGTGACTGGGCACCCACTTGAGCACTAGTTAAAACCGCAGAAGACCAAGCGCCTTGGATCCCAGAAAAAGCAGATGAGCCCATGTGCCCTTTAGATAAAGCGCCGGAAATCCCGGAACTAGCATAGGCTCCCATGTGCTTGTCCTTCTCATTATGCCCATCATTTTGAATATCAACTGAAATAGAGACATTATTAATATGGGAGCCTAAACCTACTCCGGGTCCCACTGTGACTTTAGCATTTGAACCGAGGAGAGAGGGACAATCTTTCGGGTCCACAGCAAACGCATGTGCAGCTGGGGAAACAGTGGCATGCAACACCTTGGCTTGTACAGGGCTAACCACGTGGGGAACATTGTCAATAACATTAGGCAGCTTGCGTGTGGGACTAGGCAAGGCGCCGGAATTCGTGGTAAAGTCTGAGACACCCATGTGACTGGCCTTGGCTTTACAGATAAATGAATTATTTGATTTACTACCAATATGACCGTTAGACACATGCATTGTAGGAGCGTGAGTACCACGTGCTAATAACACATTGGTTACATGAAAATCATTACTTTTTGGATCAAAACAACTACTTTTGGTTTCTTTCTCCAAACCTTTGCGCAAAAATGTAGAGTTCTTGGTTGGACGCATATATAGGATTTCAGAGTCAGATTTGTTGCCGATGCTCTGTCCTTTCCACACATTGGAACCAATGTTAGGGATTTCACCTTCTTCATAGTCTGCATTGACCCTTTCCTTGCAAGATTCAGAATCTGAGAGAGACCTCACCTGTTTAGCTTTCCAAACAAAGGATCCAGGATGAAGCTTCCCTTCATGTCCTCTACTACCAACATTAGACTTTCTTCTGAACACAGGGGTTTTAACTTGAGATAGGTTGAGAGTCTTCAACTGCCTTATCTCATTTTGAAGCTGCCGTATCATACCATTGGCCACATCAAGGTCATTAGACATAGGAGCCTGTGATTTCCGTTTGAATAGCTCATTAGAATCCTGGAGATTAGGAAACTGAGTAGTTCTCTCAAGATCCCTTTCTTCCATTTCATCTTGACTAGAAGGGATTTCTTGCCATTCCTCAGGTAGCTCAAGATCGTCTTCAGAAATTTCATAACCATTGCTCTTAGATAGATCAGAGATACCTTCATACTCAATACCAAATACTATGGACTGGGATGGATTGGAGATTATAAAGCCCTTCCCAGTAGTCTCTATATCAGAATCAGAATCTCCCTTGACTTTCAAAGCAGACTCTAAATCAGACTCCCTCTTAGCATTCATTAAATTTTCAGTAGGTTGGATCTTTGAAACAGCCATAACATCAAAGTCAGATAAACTTTTCTTTGCTGAATTAGAGCCTGGGTTTGTTGGTTTAGCCACATTGAGAACTCTAACCCTCCCCTTCAGGATGGTTATCACCAATTTGTGACCCACTCTGAGGTTGTTTCCCAAGCCTGGAACTCTAATGTGAGAGGTACTCTCCAATACCAAGTTTGTCATAAGCTTAGGAATGTCAAACATGGCCTAAAACGATTCACCAAACCTTTCTTTGGGAGAGAGAAACTTCATGCTGATAAAGCCAGAGAAGAGTTGGAAGATGTTCAATCTGAGCTCCTTAAACTCCTTAAATAGCCAAGCAAAAATTGTGCATGAAAACTTTTTACGATTCAATTTGGATTGAGGAGGAAACTCTAAAACAGAAATCCAGATTGCAATGGTTGGAGGGAGGTGACAAAAACTCTAGATATTTCTTTAATTATATCAAAGATAGAAGAAATAGAAAAAGAATTTTTAAATTGGAAAAACCGAATGGCCAATTTACCTGTAACATGGAAGAAGCCAAAGTTGAAGCTATTAGATATTTTCAAGATTTGCTGGGTACCCCCGCAGTGAATCAATATCCTGGCATTGGGTTTTTAAGAACTTTTATCCATAAAAGGATCCCTGAGAACCTTTTACCGAATCTTGATAGAATTCCTACCTCGGAAGAGATTAAAGATGTTTTTTTTCTCCTTACATGATAATAAAGCTCCAGGCCCTGATGGGTTTAATGCTTATTTTTTCAAACAATCTTGGCCTACTGTGGGGCCTGATATCATTTATGCTATTACTGAATTTTTTACTACGGGAGAAATGCTTAGAGAATCTAATGCTACTATTATTGCCTTGATCCCTAAAGTCCCTAATCCTTCTAAGATCGGCGACTTTAGGCCTATTGCCAATAGAATCCAACTGGTCCTCCCCAATCTTATAGATCAATCACAATCTGCTTTTGTTAAAGGGAGAAAAATTAGTGATAATGTTTTGCTTGCTCAAGACCTCTTAAGAGATTACCATAAAATTGGTGGTAGACCTAGGGCTGCCACCAAAGTGGACCTTATGAAAGCATATGATCATGTTAACTGGATTTTCCTTTTTGACCTTCTTAATGTTTTGGGTTTTCCACCTTTGATTAGAAAATGGATCCAAGCTTGTATCTCTACTCCCAGGTACTCCATTAGTTTTAATGGTGAATCTGTGGGATACTTTGATGGATCCAAAGGGCTTAGGCAGGGAGATCCTATTTCTCCCTACTTATTTGTGATTATTATGGACTCCCTTAGCCAACTTCTCCATTTCAATATCCAAAATAATTTCTTTCCCTTTCACTGGCAATGCGATAAATTGAAAATTTCACACCTTTGCTTTGCTGATGATTTAATTATTCTTTTAGATGGAGACTTGGAATCTGCTAAGCTTATAAGATGTACTTTGAACCAATTTTATGATATCTCTGGCTTGCAAGCTAACAATTCTAAAAGTTGTCTCTTCTTATCTGGGATGGATGATGATTTGGCAACTGAGTTGCTTAATGAACTCCAATTTTCTAAAGGTTGTCTTCCTTTAAAGTATTTAGGTGTTCCTCTGATAACAACTAAATTAAAGAAAATTCATTATGAAGAGCTTATTTCTAAGATTTGCTCTCGTATTAATTCTTGGAAGTCCAAATTCCTGTCTTATGCGGGTAGGACACAGCTTATCCATTCTGTTTTAGCTGGTATTCATTTGTATTTGTCTGGCATGTTTATCTTACCTAAAAGTGTCCTAAAACAGGTGGAACAATGTTTAAGCAGATTTCTTTGGAGTGGAACGACGGATAAACCCCATGGTGCAAAAATATCTTGGGCGAAAGTTTGTAAACCCAAAAAAGAAGGCGGCCTCGGTTTCAAGGATATTTTCATTACTAATATTGTGCTTAATCTTAAACATTTAGGAAACCTTCTTGATCCTGCTAATAATTCCATATGGAAGCAATGGGTCCACATGTACATGCTCAAAACCAAAAGCATTTGGGAGGTAAAAGCCCCTGGTAAATGCTCTTGGTATTGGCGTAAGCTCTTAAAACTCAGGAATATTGCCAGGCCTTTAATTAGACATAAAATTGGAAATGGCGTGCATACCTCCCTTTGGCATGACAATTGGCTCCCTTGTGGGCCTTTATTTGAGGTTTACACACCAAGAATTGCCTATGATGCTGCCATAGCTCCCAATGCTAAAGTGGCAACCATTGTTTCTCATTTGGATTGGAATTGGCCATCTTCAATTTCTATTGGCCTTAATGAAGTACGGACTTCTTTGACCAATTTTTATAAGCCTTCTGTTATGCAAGATAAAATTGTTTGGACTACTTCTCCTAATGGCAAGTTTAACTTTTCCCATGTCTGGAACCACCTTAGGCCTTCTACTCCTAATGTTCCATGGCATGCTTTTGTCTGGAACTCCGTGTGTTCCCCTAGACAGAACTTTATATTATGGCTTGCCATTCAGAGTAGACTTGCCACCCAGGATAGAATTTGCACTTTTACTCCTGGACCTTTAGCTTGTGCTTTATGCCTTCAAAATATGGACTCTCATGAGCATCTTTTCTTTGATTGTAATTATTCCAATTTCATATGGCAGGATTTGATGATGAGGTGTAACTTGGTGTGGAATGGAACCCCTTGGGAGAACACGGTTACTTGGATGATCCAACATTGGAAAGGGAAGACCCCTCATCTTTTGATACCCAGAATTTGCTTGGGAGTTACCATCTATGGCTTATGGAAAGAGAGAAATCGAAGAACTTTTCAAAATGCCCCCACTCCTAAAGAGCATTTATTGAAGATTTTTGCCTCACAAATCAATGCTCAAATTAGGATCAAATGGAAGAGGCACAACCAACTTGAAGCCTTACTTAGAAATTGGGATTAATTCGTTGGTGGTCTTTGATTCTTAATGTTTTTCTTCTTGGTGTTGGCTTGGCTTTCTCCTTGTTTTGATTCTAAGTTGATCCTTTCTGGATCCTGTTTTGGTTTTTTGGCCTCTTGAGGCATTTTGTGGTTTGTGTTGCCACTTGTCCTTATGGTTTGCGCCTATTGCTTATCCTGGGGTATGCCCCTTGTACATATGTACATCCCTTTTTTTGGAATCTATTTACCGTTTTTTCTGAAAAAAAAAAAAAATAAATTTATTACTCCACCGAATACACACAGGAATGCATATACACGCACATGCATATTCATGAATTGTAATGGTTTCACAAACATTATGTGACAATGTATATATACGATCACGATCAGATCCGAGGGGTTTCAATTAACAACACAAATTAACAGTTATAATATCTTTTATTCCAAGATATATTGATTCTAAACGATGCTGTGATACTAACTGTAAATCTAAAATTAATAAAAAAAAATCTTACTTTCATGCGGAAAATATACGGATCTTGAATCTAATACATCTCAAGATCTCTCAAATACTGAAATTAAATGTGTACCATTGTTTGCAATTGCATTGAGAGTAACAAGAATAAAAACCCCCTTGATAATTCAAACCTTCAAATGACTTCTTCTTCTCTCTGTCTCTCAATATGCACAAAACCAAATATTGTAAATTGATGGACGTTACTTCCAAGGTGAAGTATTGTGCCTTTTATAGAGGAGAGAAGGGCCATGTGAATAGCTACCTTTTAAAAAATCGGTCCATCATGGTTTTCTATATTCTCCCAATTAGTAATTATTTATTCATATTAGCATACGCGTATTTTTCTATTGTCTAGTAAACATAGTGGAATCCAACCTAAATAGGAGACTAGTAGGCCACTAATATGGGACTAAAAGTCTCGTGATATAATAGAACGATCGTTGACGAAATTGAGGGTTCAAAAGGGGGGTTTTGATGCATTAGGGTTGTCGTTTAGGGGGGATGAAATCGAATTCGGGGTTCACGAAGTGAGAATAAAGGTGCAAGAGAAGGCCGGAAGGGGGATTAGGGTTAGGGTTTCTGAGGCGAGAGAAAGAGGGGTTGGTGATGAGAAAGAGTCAGTGTTTGGATACGAATTTGAATCGGAGGAGTGGTCTTATGGGTAATCGGAGGAGGATTTCGGTTAACAGGTCGTTGTTGGCGGCAACCTCGGCAGCGGATGGTGGTGATGAGTGGTCGGAAATGGAGGAGGTTTCAGAGACTTTGACTGTTCGGCTTCTTTTGATTTTGATTTTGATTTTGATTGGCATTTTGATTGTAGTTGTTTGGTGTTTATGAGTTGTGATTGTTGATGGGATGAGATTACGAGTGTGTTTGAGATGTGTAGATATAGATATATGCAATGTATGTGTATACTATATACATATACTTGTATATGTTGACTGCTCACCTGCTTCAAAGATTGTGCGGTACGCTGGCTCTCAGAATTATGGTGTATGCTTTGGGTATATTTGACATTTTTTTTTTCAAGGTTCGGATTGTAGAGCACTCTTAGGCCTTGTTTGGTGGTCAGGATAAGAGGTAGGATTCCGGTGTGGTGGCACCATTGGACATGATAAAATAGTCTTGAATTAGGTTTTTATCCTATGGGGAGTGGGATAACTTTAACCTATGGGGTGTGGTGGTATTAGTTGGGATTAGAAGTTTGGGATAACTTCTTGGGACAATTTTTTTTTTTTTATAAAGAGTTTTTTTTCATTTTCATTTTCAAAATTTTTTCATAGATCTTTTTATTTTTTTACTTTATCATTTCATATATGTTTTTTTTTCTTGATGGATAATTCCTGTCAGTAGGGGATGCAATGAAGGAAAAGCTCCCCCTAGGTTTTAAAAAATTCTACATTTGCACTAATTTTTTTTTTATAATCAATTGCGGATGCAATGAAGGAAAAGCTCCCCCTAGGTTTTAGAAAATTCTACATCTGCATTATTAATTTTTTTTCATTTTTAGATTCACCTTTTTTCTTTTTCCTTTTTCTCAGGTCTCTCCCTCTTTTTTTGTTTCAGATCCATTTTTTTCCCCTTTTTCATTTTCGGGTCTCTTTTTTTTTTTTTTTTCAAATCTCTCTCTCTTTTTTTCCTTTTTTCTTTCTTTTTTTTTTCTTTCTTCAGACCCCATTTTTTGGGTGTTAAAAAATAATAATTACTTATTATCGAAACTTATATCCAGGCACAACCAAACATAGGATTATGATGTATTAGCTTATCCGACAGTTTTATCCAGCACGTTCCAAACACAGGACAACATAACAGCTTATCCGACAGGATTATTATCCTATCTGATCTTGCCTTATCATGTCCTATCCGACAGTTTTATCCGGCCTGCCAAACGAGGCCTTACTGTCAACGAACTTGTTGACTTTGGCTTTAGAGAGGTCAACAACAATGGCAGTGGTGGTTTAGTTTTGCAACTACTTGTGAATCCAATCATCCTAGTGCTTTGTTTCGTAGGAGGAATGGAGAAATGGATGGTTGTAGGGGTGTATATGAGTCGAGCAAAGCCTGCTCGCGAGCTTGCTCACGAGCTCAAATGAGCCGAGTGCTTTTTTGAGTGCCTTTTTAAACTATATAGTAATAATAGAAACCTCCCCAAAAATCCCTATTTATCCAAGTTTATATCATTTGACACACTCAACATTTAATTATACTGTTAGGTCCATATTATCAGAAAATTTATTATGATTGGTCCCCAAACCCCCCCACCATTACAATTTTATCCCTTTATATATACATACACATAGTGATATACATAAATATATGATTATATTATATTTATAACATTTCCTTATATTTAGTGTACATTTAAAGTTCACTATAAATCCCTTAATTGTAGGAGATAAGTTGTTAAGATCACAGTCCTATACACACATAGACACTTAGAACATTGAATTCCCTTATATTCAGCATATCATAAAGTTGATTTATAAATTCCTAAATTATAGGAGACTAGGTATTGCCCGTGGCTAAAGCCACTACCGAACAATAAAATCCATACATACATTCTGTCATCAATCTAAATTTAAGCATTCATGTAATATACTAGGAAAAAGTGGATCCACATGTACATGCTCAAATCCAAAAGCATTTGGGAGGTGAAAGCCCCTGGACAATGCTCTTGGTATTAGAGAAAGCTATTAAAGCTTAGGAGTATAGGCCTTTAATCAAACATAAAATCGGTAATGGCTTAAATACTTCACTTTGGTATGATAATTGGCTCCCTTGTGGGCCTTTATTTGAGAAGTATACATCTCGAATTGCCTATGATGCTGCTATTGCCCCTAATGCTAAAGTGGCAACTATTGTGTCTCAATTGGAATGGAATTGGCCTTCCTCTAATTCCATTGGACTAAATGAAGTTCGGGCCATTTTATCTAATTTTTATCAGCCTACTACACTTCAAGACAAAATGGTTTGGACTACTTCTCCTAATGGCAAGTATAACTTCTCCCATGTATGGAACTACCTTAGACCCATTAATTCTAGTGTCCCTTGGCACCATTTTGTTTGGTACTCTGGGAACTCTCCTAGACATAACTTTATATTATGGCTTGCTATCCAGAGAAGGCTAGCAACACAAGATAGAATTTGTAACTATACTCCAGGGCCAATAGCATGTGCTTTATGCCTGAGGCAAATGGACTCTCATGATCATCTTTTCTTTGAGTGTACTTACTCCAATTTCATTTGGCAGGACTTAATGCTGAGATGCAACCTAATTTGGAATGGCATCCCTTGGGATAATACTGTGTCGTGGATGATCCAGCATTGCAAGGGGAGGACTCCTCAGCATATGATACCCAGAATTTGTTTGGGGATTACAATTTATGGCATATGGAAGGAAAGAAACAAAAGAACCTTTCAGAACTCATCTATACCAAAAGAGCACCTTTTGAAGAATTTTGTCTCACAAATCAATGCTCAAATCAGGATCAAATGGAAAACTCACAACCGTCTTCAAGCCTTGCTTAGGAATTGGGAGTAATTGGGAGTTGTTTTGATTTGCTCTCACTGTTTTCTTTGTATTGATTTGGTTTTTTCCTTGGTTTGGTTTTCTTTTGTTGTTCCCATTATTTGGCCTTTTAAGGCATCTTTTGTGGTTTGACTTGCCACTTGTCCTTATGCTTTGTGCCTTTTGAATATCCTAGGGTATGCCCCTTGTACATTTGTACATCCCCTTTTTTGGAATCTATTTACCGTTTTCCGAAAAAAAATATGTGCTTAGAAAAAAAAACACATTCCTGTAATATTGCAATAAAATCAATTCTAATATATCTCTGTGCAAAAAAATAAAATAAAATTACTACTGCGTTTGGTAATACCTTCTAAACAAGAATCTTACATAAACAAGATACATAAACTCCAATGTGTCTATCTCTCACCTGGTGGGGTCCATTGACACTATGGGGTCCACAGTGTTTGTGGGGTCCACCAGGAGAGAGATATACTCATAAAGTTTATGTATCTTATTTATGTGAGATTCTTATGTGCCCCAAAAGTTATCCTAAATAAATACAGTCCTTCCTATTCCGCAAGTGCTTATTGCATTCTCAATATTTCCTAATCAATATACTTTATTTTGAGGAAATCCTATTCAATATACTTGACTAAAGTGTCCAAAATAATATTAGACTTGATACAGTTACCAAAACTAATTTGGAATAATTAAAAGGAAACTTGATGGATGTAAAATTCTAAAAGCAGTTGTCTTGGCCCTCTCCTCTCCTCTATAAAAGAATAGATTGGCTTTCCCTTCCTTTATGTCCAGTTTCCATCATTAAATTATGGGTTAATATCATCAAACACCCCTGAGGTTTTACCTAAGAACACTTACCCCCCTCAGGTTTGAAGAACAACACTTCCCCCCCTGAGCTTTTATTAGCCATGACAAATCCCCCCTTCAGTTTATTGAATAATGTTTGGTTTATTAAAATATACCTAAACTACCCTTACCCAGTTTTTAATGAGAATTATTTAGGACTCTATATAATAAACACTGTAAATATAAAAATACATATCTTTGTATGTTCGGAGTGTATATAATACCAACACCCTATTTTGCATTTGGGATACAAAATATGGAAAGCATAACATTATTGGGAAATCAATGCACTTTTACATAATGGCCACTTTTTATTTTTTGGGTCCCTCTATAAGAATTCAATTTTTTTTTCTTTTTTGGGATTCAAAATTTCAGATGCTTAGGATAGGATAGCCCATTTTCTTTTTCTTTTTTTGCATTTCTATTTGTGGAACTTCAGTTTCGTATCTATTCTTTTGTTTAGGACTCTCAGCTAATCAATTTACATCTGTTGTTTATATATAGATATATATATATATGTATGTATGCATATATAGATATATATATATATATGTATGTATGTATGTATGTATGTATATTTGGATTAGGACTCTTTCCTAAACTACTAACGTTGCTAATTACTTAGGCATGTTCCATATATTTTTGACCTCACGATTCTGCCCCCTTTCTCTTTGCCTTTCTTTTCGAGTGCCGGTAAGGGCACATTCATATTTTAATTAGGGCACCTAATTTTAAGTTAAAAAATCAAAAGTTTACGTTTCACTTTAATTAGTAAGAGCACCTCACTTATTGTACTACATATTATATTTTACAAATACGGCTTAACTACATTTTACACCCTTCTAGTTTGCCCTTTGTGTTAATTTGGTCCCTGTAGTTTAGAAAGTGTCATTTTAGTCCCTGTAGTTTCATAAGTGCGTCATTTTAGTCACTCAAAACACTTTTTTGTGACAATTTTTTTGACTTTCAATGACAAAATTATTTGTCATTAAAGGACTTATTGGACTTATTTGTCACACTTATGAAACTATAGGGACTAAAGTAACACTTTCAAATTACAGGGACCAAACTGACACAGGTAACAAACTACAAGGGTGTAAAATATATTTAACCCTTACAAATAAACTTAAACCATCCCAATTGACAAAAATCAATGCAAAATAAACTTGGACCACCCCAGTTGAAACTACTTCTATATGAAATTAATTGTTTCAACTTTGGCTTCTTTAACATAAGCCCTGCATCAAAGTTTGTAATTACGACAACCATATTTAATCTAATACCAACATCTTGAGCCCAATAGATAAGCTCTGATCGCGAGTCAAATACCTACATATTTATAAAAAAGACAATGTAAAATAATTTAAATTTAATGATTAATGTATTAAAAATGGTAAAATATTCACCTTATCAATGGAAAAATATGGTGTTACATCGATATCTGCAAGGTGGTCTTCCATTATATATGGTAAAGGTACCAAATAATTTTCAACATCTTCTATTCTTAATTTTTTTTTTCGGCATGTGCTGAATAGAAAAATATACGGACATCATCTACTAAGGAATTCATTGTATTGAGTCAAAAAGAATAATTAAAACATGGTAGAATAATACTTAACTAGCAAAACAGAATGAAATAGTTAGAAAAAATATATATAAAACAATAAAAGCAAAACGTGACTGAATTGTTTTTTTTTTTTTTTTTGGGGTGGGGGGTGGGGGGGGGGGGGGGGGGGGGGGGGGATCAATCTCAACTACTCATACAAGTAATTAGAAGTCAAACAGAACCCAATATGAAAGGTTACATGCCCAGAACCAAAACTATAGATAATATGCACGCAAGCATACGAGTCGGGTTTAGGTCACTTACCTAGCGGAATAACCCGACGGATCGCCGAACAGTGTTGTTACGAGCCCGGCGTCTTCACCCATGAACTGCTGCTCCTTGTAGCCTCTGTGTACTCTCTTATACTTTGCATAGGTCGTGAAGATCACTACTAGAGCGGTCCTCATACGTATCACGCGCTAAATCCCATGGTACTGTGGTGATGGCCTAGAGAGAGAAAACTGTAGGGAGAGAGAGAGAGAGAGAGAGAGAGAGAGAGAGAGGCTGCTGAAATTATTCAAGGAGAGAGACATATGTGTGTTATATATCATATATATACACACATACATTCACTAAACCCTAGGGCTCCAAGAGCCTTGGCCCATTGGACCTGGTCCAATGTATGTATGGCCCACATATTTCTTACATCTCCCACTCACCCACATAGTGCTAGTACCAAAACCAATCTCTCGAAACAGAACTTCTCATCTCTTCATTCAGGAAAATAGAACGTGCAACCTTACGAAAAGAAAGTACAGCGACAGGAGTATAATGCCAAATCATCACCATAGCCAGCAAGACACATCACTCAGAAGCTTCTCGTGTATGCCTTAGACGATTCAACCACACCGGACACAGCATTCTCAATCCCTCAGTGAAAAGAATTGCTGCACCACCTCAATGTAATGTACTCATGACATATCAGTAACAAACTACGATTGTCACAGGCCTGCTAATGAGTCACAAAAACATGGTGTGTTATTGAGAATGGTCTTCCCTAAGCCCACATGTCAATCTAACTAACTTGACCGCTTTCCCAGACACGCCCCATAGAACAGAATTATCTCATCATCCTAGGATAGCATGCTAAAGTAGCTATCATCAAGCGTCCTCTTCATGACATAGTCTCAAGTCGTGAAGGCAACCAGTTTGTAGGATAACTAATGTCTTTGATATGCTACGTGGGTCACACAGCAATGAAGAGGAATCCATTCACTGCTCCACAATCGATCGCAAAAGCACATACAGTATGAAATGTATGCTATAGCGTTCTTCCATAAAAATGGGCATGTCACTCTGTGTTTGGAAAACAAGTAACGCTATACGAATCTTAGTCTAGACGTTACACAAAATGTCTAACCTGAGTTTTCCAGCACAATCGCCACTCCTGGCGCCTGTTTGAAAACTCACATTCGGCTATAAACAGGCTACATAGAGTCGTGGTATATCTCTATGTTCGACCAAGTATAAGGTCTCATCTTAGATCCATCTAAGGCAACATATAGAAATAATAGGGTTTATATCTAGCTCCCTGTTCTTATACTGCGTAGATATAAGTGTTCAAGCTCGCTTTCTAAGCGCTATGGACACACATGTCCTAGCTAGCTATCTAAGCCCCATGAACACATATGTCTCATCTTGCTCGCCATCTAAGCGCCATGGACACACATGTCCTAGTTCGCTAACTCGGCGCCAAGGTGAATCACCCATGTGAGCAGGTCGATTCAAGCCCGGTGACATAAGAAATGTGTATTCATTCCATTCATATAACAAACATATATGTATGAAAACCAATTAGTTTATTATTAACTGATAATAAAACTTGAATAATAATGCCAATACCACAATAAAAAGTCTAAGCACATCAAATCCCCCAATGGAGATGTGCCTTAAGACAACTTTCCTTTGCGTATACCACATCTCAAATGTGACACGTGCTAGAATGATTTTTGAAATCTTTTGCATATGCTCAGGCTTACGTGCTATCACCTTCGATGAGCACAACCTCATCACTATGAGATAAAGAGCCTAGCCACTGCAAAAACTCTTCAACCAAAACAGCTTCTCTAACTGTTGTAGAGCACACCACATTTTTATGCTTCCATCGTGGACAGCATAAGGCAAGGTCCACAGTACTCCTGCGAACATATTGCAAGATACTCTTCACTACTCTCTAGTGACAGGACCATGGTTGCTATGGCAACGACTAATTAAACCAACCGCATAGCAGACATCTGACCGAGTACACACATTAGTATACTTCAGATTCCCTATTACAGACGCATATGGCATATTGGACATTTGTTTCCTCTTCTCATTATTCTTAAGACATTGATCTAAGGTCAAGGTGAGTCCCCAAAAATTGGGATGTCTATGGGTTTTCAATTTTTCATGTGAAAACGTTCAATAACCTACATCTTGTAAGTCCCTCGAGACAAACAGAGGAGCTTCTGAGAACAATATCTCACAGTCTAAACTTCCAACACATAGTTGGAATCACCCATGTCCTCAATCTCAAACTGAGAGGGCAACCACTCTCAAGTGGCGATAATGGAACTCATCTCATTCCCAGCTAAAAGGACATCATCAACATATAAAGAATTAGAACACTTTTCTTGGACCATTTAATGTACACACATTGTACCACTGCCTGACGATTGTTAACTTGAGATAATAAATAGATCATTTGAGACAGCACACTTTTGCGCTCATTCCCTTTGGTCACAACACCAATGGGACGATCCATATTTATCTCTTCGTCTTATTCTCCATTGAGTAAAGAACAGTTTAAACATCCAACTAAAAAGGTTCAAAAACTAAATATGCGACAATTGATAGGATAAGGCGAATGGAGTCAGATCTCACCCTTTGGGAGAATATGTTTCCATGGTCTATACCCTCTCTAGGTACAAACTATCGCCACAAGGCGTGCCTAATACTTGTCAATTGAACCATCTGCCTTGCGTTAGATTTTTGAAAACATACTTGTCTCCAATAGTCTTACGCACAGGCGGAATGTCAACTAACTCCCACGATTTATTTGCGTCCATAGAGCTCATCTCATCTGGCATAGCAACTATCCACTCAGCTTCAGCAGACGAAGAAAAATGCTTCAACAAAAGAAGTAGGCTCATCCTCATCCACTTGCACGCATATGAAAATGTCTTCCTCAATTTCAAAACAACGATAGGGAACTTTTTCCTCATCACCATATAGTGTACTACCTGAGAATCTTGAGTGCCTAGTGGTGCACTCCCACTATCTGGTACACTCCCACTAGCGTCTAGCAGTGTACTCCTACTAGGGTGGAGACTAGTACCATGTTACAGCAATTATTGGATGTGGATTCTCAATCTCCCCACCCTCGCTTAAAGATGGTATGTTGTCTTCAACATCCTCTAACTCATAAAGGTAAAGATGTCTATTAGTAATACAAATCTGGGGAAGTCATTCTCAATATCATGTGGCACCATATGTCATTCCTATACCCGTTTGTTCATTATACGTAACATAGGCTGTCGAGCTATTAAAATACCTTATAAAGATATGCTTTCTAGCTCTCGAGCGTAGTTTCTTGCACTTATTCGAGGTATAGTGAACATAACCTCCTGAGCTCCACGGGCATAAATGCTCCAAAATGAGCTTTTTGCCTTTCTATAGCTCATAAGGGGGTAGAACGAACTGACTGAGAAGAGGTACGCTTGTATGTAGGCAGCAAACGAGAGTACATCCCCCCAAAAAACATTGGGAGGTTGACTTGCGCCATCATAGTCCTAGCCATATCTAGGAATGTCCTATTCCTTCTTTCTGCAACACCATATTGTTTTTTTTTTCAGGAAATGGTAAATAAATAAAAAGAAAAAGCCAAACGGCAACTACATATGTACAAGGGGCATACCCCAGGAAGTACAACAAAACCCTGTCAAAAAGGGGAATGCAACACTTTCAAAATCAGAATGATCAGAAAGGGCCCATCCACAAGAGCCAACAAACATACAACAAAACAACCCTTACGAGACATCGTAGGGAACACATGAAAGGTAAAGGACAACTATGCCAAAGCTTAGCTACCACAACCTCACAACCTCACAAACCAAACAAACAAACAAACAAACAAAGAAAAGCATTACCCATCGAACAAAAAACAAGAAAAGGAACCGAACTCAACTAGGCCTCCATCCCTCAAGAAGGTTGGAGAGAAGAGGGTCGTCTTTCCACTTGATTTGAATCTGGATAAAAATTTGATTGCAGATATCTTGGAAAATAAACTCTTTGCTTTTTGTTTCCATCTTGAAGGTTCTGGCATTCCTTTCTCTCCAAATATTGTACACAACAATCCCTAGACTCATTTTCTGGATAATATTTTTCGGGTGGCTTTTCTTCCAAGTCCTCGCTGCCCATTCAACAAGTGAGCTCCAGTTGGAAACTGAGCAACCAATCCCAAGCCTTTGTAGAATACCCTGCCAAACAAAAGAGGCAAATGAGCAATTGAAAAACAAATGATCATGAGATTCCATACCTTTGTGACATAACACACAAGCCAAGGGCCCAGGAGTGAAGGAACAAATACGATCGTGAGTGGATAATCTTTGAAGAATAGCCAACCACATAATAAAGCTATGGCGGGGAACATTACCTGGAAACCAAATAAGCCTAAACCAAGGAACTTTAGGACTAGAATCTCTAATGTGATTCCAAGTATGACCCGAGGAGAATTGGCCATTGGGAGAGGGGATCCAAATAACTTTATCCTGTGTCTCCGAAGGGGGGGGCAAGGACCTTAATTGGCCTCTAATTTCAATAAGATCAAGAGTATTAGTAAGCGGCCAATTCCAATCCTCTCCATCCACAACCTCAGACACCTTAGCATCCAAGGAGATAGCCGCATCATAGCTAACTCTCTGGCCAAGTCTTTCCACAATGGGGCCCATTGGGTGCCAATTATCATACCAAAGATAGGTACCACAACCATTACCTATTCTATGTTTAAGCATCGGTCTAACCAAAGGTCTAAGTTTGAGAAGTTTCCTCCAATACCAAGAGCATTGTGAAGGAGGTTTGACTGCCCAAAAGCTCTTTCCTTTAAGCATGTAGGTTTGGACCCAGTTAGCCCAAAGAGAAATGCGTTGCACAGAAAATAAAGCCCAAATATGTTTAAAATTCAAGACATTATTAAGTTGAATTAAATTCTTCAAACCCAAGCCCCCTTCATTTTTTGGTTTACAAACATTAGTCCAAGAGACTTTAGAGCCAAAAGAGTGCTCAATACCTCCGGACCAAAGGAATCTTCTCATAAATTTCTCAACCTGTTTAAGAACACTCTTAGGTAAAATAAACATGGCCGCCCAATAGTTCTGGATACCGGTTATCACAGATTGAATAAGTTGCAGTCTACCTGCAAAAGAAAGACACTTCGAGGTCCAGGAAGTAATTCTAGAACTGATCTTATTAACAAGGTCATCACAATCCCTCTTTTTAAGTCTAGACGTGATAAGCGGAATCCCAAGATATTTCAGGGGAAGGGACCCGAGAGGAAATTGCATAATGCGACATATAGAGATGGAATCATCCTCACCAACACCTGACATAAACAAGCAACTCTTGCTAGTATTAGCTTTTAATCCCGTGAGATCGTAAAACTGGTTAAGAGTGTCTTTCATAAGTTGGGCTGACTCAAGATTACCATAAAAAAGTAACAAAAGATCATCTGCAAAACACAAGTGTGAAATTTTAACTTTCTCACATTTCCAATGGTACTTGAAACTAGAGGACCTGTGGATATTATATTTTATCAATTGGCTCAAGGTATCCATAATAATAACAAATAAATAGGGAGACATAGGATCACCTTGTCTTAAACCCCTCGCCCCTTCAAAGTACCCAATGGACTCACCATTAAAATTTATAGAATATCTAGGAGTGGTCACACAAGCCTTAATCCACATTTGCATTTTAGTAGGAAAGCCAAGCACATCAAGCAAATCAAATAAAAATTGCCAACTAACATTATCATAGGCTTTCATGAGGTCAACCTTCGCTGCCACACGAGGGTGTCCTGAAGCTTTATGGTAGTCCCTCATGAGATCTTGGGCTAAGAGAACGTTGTCACTTATTTTTCGACCTTTAACGAAGGCAGATTGAGCATCTTCGATAAGGTCGGGGAGAATAGTTTGGATTCGCTTAGATATGATTTTGGAAATACATTTGTAGATAGTGTTGCAACAAGAGATCGGCCTAAAATCACCCATCTTAGAAGGATTAGGAATTTTAGGGATTAAGGCAATGATGGTAGCATTGGACTCTTTTAAAAGCTCACATGTAATAAAAAATTCTTTTATGGCAAGAGTAACTAAAGCACCAGTAGAGTTCCAAGTTTCTTTGAAAAAATGAGCATTAAATCCATCTGGGCCCGGAGCCTTATTACTATGGATACTGAACATAGCATTCTTTATTTCTTCATTAGTAGGAATACGGTCCATACTTATGAAAGACTCAGCAGGGACCCGTTTGTGAATAAAATTTCTAAGCAAGGAGGCCCCAGGGTAGGAATTAGTCGTAGGAGTACCCAAAAGATTTTTAAAATACCTTATAGCTTCAATTTTAGCTTCCTCTGCATTATTAGTATAACTTCCATCAGGGAGTTCAAGGGACACAATGTGGTTCCTATTACGACGGTTCTTGACAAATTGATGGAAATAGGCAGAATTCCTATCACCTGCCTCAAGCCACTGAACTCTAGATTTTTGTCTTATAACCTCTTCCTCCACCCTTATGGCCTCCAAGAAAGTCCCCATTAAATAACTCTCCTGACGACGAAGAGTTAAATCAAGGGGGGAATCATCTAGGAGGCTTTGACACCGCTGAAGGTCCTCTCTAGCTTCATTTGCTCTCATTTTTTCACGGCCAAAGGAACTTTTAACAAAGATTTTAAGACCTACTTTAAGATTCCTAAGCTTGTGACAAATTTGATATTGAAAATTGCCTTCAACATTATGGGACCACGAATTAGCAATAGTTTCAGCAAATCTATCCAAAGAGGTCCAAAAATTATAAAACTTAAAGGGAAGCCCTTTTTTCCTCTGATTAGTATCAACTGTGATAAGAACAGGAGAATGATCAAAAATACCAGCTGGGAGGAAGTTAGCATGGGCAGAGGAGTATCTGCCGAGTCAATTTTGGTTGACCATAGCTCGGTCCAGCTTTTTCTTAATGAATTGAGTAGAAGTATTCCGACTCCAAGAGAAGAAAACACCTGTATAACGAAGATCTACAAGGCAACTGGCATTCACAAAAGTGTTAAATTCCTCTGCCCCTTGGTCTCTAACCGGATTACCCCCAAATATTTCAAGAGGGTTTAAAACCGTATTGAAATCTCCGAGGGCTATCCAAGGACGAGACCCAAGGGAGCCAGAAATAAGACATAAGTCAGCCCAAAGACTTCTCCTTTCTTGCACAGTGTTGAAAGCATAAACGAAAGAGGCCTCAAAGCCTACAGAGTGGTCCAAATTTTCAATAAAAACATGCATTACTTGACAAGTGCTTTTTAAAAGAGTCAAGATCACATTGTCTGGATTCCATCCAATCCAAATTCTATCCACACCTTGAGGTTTGCTATTAGTTAAAAACTTCCAATTGCGGAGAAAATTCTTTTGAATCTTATCTTGGTTAGGCATTCTTACCTTTGTTTCAAGGATACCCAAAACATCAATTTTGTTTTCAAAAACAAATTTTTCAATTTCTTTTTGTTTGAGGGGCAAATTTAGCCCTCTTATATTCCAAAAGCTAACTAACATTAAGTACGTTTAAAAGGGTGTCGTTTCTTACCTGAAGAACTATTCCTGTTCTTCTTATTTTGGCCTGTAGATTGAGTGGGCCTGGCAGGAGAGCTGGGGGATGATTCCCCTAAAGGGGCTTTTGTCGAAGAGGATTCTCCTTGTTTATCTTTGTGCTCTTTTTCATTGCCCTTACCGCTTCCTGTTGCTACTACATCCTGAGAACTTCTAATATCCCCAGTCTCCTTATCCCCTGTAATGGATATAGCTGGGTTGTGTTGCTGAGCACTAGGGTCTCCTTCAGTAAAAGGCTCTTGAAGCATGGAAAATTGATTATTTTCCACAATGGTCTCCCGGTTTTTACCAATAACTGTGTGCTGGATTCTGTCCACAAATGTGGTGTTTATATTCTTAGTAGGTTCACTGAGACTCGCACCCATGGCTTGTGGCTCCTTAGAGTTTGAATACTCCCCGAGAGAAGGCTTATCTCCACCCTTGGACATAGATATAGGACCCTCAATCTCCCTACCATTCTTTCTCTTACCTTGTTTGAGCCAACCTCCCTCTTCTTGGGAGGTTTTATCCTTAGGAGCTGAGTTAGTAGAGTTTTGAGGTTTGAGAAGCTTCATACAATCATGTCCAAACTTTTTGCATTTCTCACAACGAACTGGGTTCCATTGGTATTCCACACGTAGGGTCACCTTTTCCTGATTAGGATCATCACTTCCAACTTCCAGTGTTTTCAACAATTCATTCTCAGCACTGACTTCTATGCATATACGAGCGTA
This sequence comes from Hydrangea macrophylla, assembly GCA_033977485.1. Taxonomy (NCBI): domain Eukaryota; kingdom Viridiplantae; phylum Streptophyta; class Magnoliopsida; order Cornales; family Hydrangeaceae; genus Hydrangea; species Hydrangea macrophylla. The sequence goes on from JASDAS010000019.1 coordinate 1,074,403, forward strand.
TGATATCCTCCTGCAAGTAGCAGTCATCTTATCAACGTGAAGAGGTTTTCCTATCGCACTTGCTATGTAGCTCATACCATCAGAATTCCAGTACTCAAGAGGGATGCCATAAATGTGAACCCAAATAGGAACAGTTGAGGGAGCATCTTTAGTTAATTCAAGCCCTGCTTCCCAATTTTTGAGGAGTATGGGTTGTCCCGCAATGTGCCACGGACCCCCTTCCAACACAGCTACACTCTCCTCCTTGGTCTGGAACTTGAAAAAATAGTAACCAGATCCTGTTGCCAACATGTCAATTAGCCCCATCTTGGACCACATCTTTGCTGTTGTATCCCTGATATAAGTGTATGAAATTTTCCTTCCTATGAAGTACCCAACCAGGGTATTCTCCCAACTTCTGCTACCTTTCTCAATTATCTCCTTAGGCACTGAAACAGAATGCCGATTCGTAGAGTCATTTGGTTTTATATATTTAACTGAAAAACCAATAGGGGTATTCTTGGTAACAAGGGAAGACCAACTGTGCTTTCTGGGAGAGACATTGTCCTGAGAGGGCAAAGGGGTAATAACGGAGGTACCACTGCCTTTAGTCAATAAAGTGAGCTGCTCTTCACATGGAGTAGCGAGCTGCTTTAGTGAAGGGGGCAAACCGCCTGAATTTGCGGTAAAAGTAGGTGCACCCATGTGATGGGTACCGGCTTTATGCGTGTGGGTGTGGGACACTTGAAAATTAACGCCGTTAGTAGCGGGGGCGTGGGCCACAGTGGTTGACAGCACATGGGCGGGCTGGGCTTCTTTAACAATTGAAGAGTTTTGACTATTAGGAACATGGACACCCTTGGGAGACACGGTTCCATACAATCCGGAAGAGGCACCAGCTGGAAATTGGGCTTCAACTTGGTCAACTTTCCCGGTAGAACATATGTTCATCTTATTAATAATCAACGCACTTGACATATTCTTATCAGACAGGGCACCGGGAATAAGGGAAGTGCGCATTAAATGGAGCTGGGGATTCCAACATATAGCCGTTGGTGGAAGGCGCGTGTGGCTGGGGAGTTTGCATTTCACTCGCGATAAACTCCTTGGAAACCTGAACTTTACTAGCTTGAGGATCAACCAAGGTAACTTTTTGAAATTTGGGTAAAGAAAACCCAAAATGGTTCTGTTCTTCATCCGAAAAAGGAACTTTACCTGAGTTAGGCCTCGTGGAACCTCGCTTGGGACTATTGGTGCCTTGCACTGATTTTAACTTTTCCATCTCAGCCTCCAATTCATGAATGTGTGCTTGAGCAGCTTCAAGATCCTTTCTAATTAGATCAGTGGATTCAACAGAACCAGAGACATCAAGCTTGGGCTGACTATGAATAGCTTGTATGCCATCATCAGTGATAGCATAAACTTCAGTTTGGGAAGGATTAGAAATAACAAAATCACCTGAGATTTTTTCCTTACTAGCAGCTTTTAACTTCCTCTTCAGAATCTCATTTGAATCTTGAATGGTCTTAAATGTCTTTCCTACCATAGAAGAATCATCTTCACATTCACCTTGGCAGGAGAGACCATCCTCCCAATCTTCATGTAATTCAAGGTCATCCTCTGAATAATCTTGATTTGAAACCACCCTAGCATTAACAAAATCTGGAGCAACAAAAGATTCAACTTCCTTCAAAAGGCCACCAGTAACTGTGTGGGATGGTGAATCTAATGGGACAGATGTTGGTTTAGCCACAATGACTGGTTTAGCTACATTGAGAACATGGATCTTCCCTTCAGAGATGAAACCACCTGGTTGAGATCACCCTTTTAGTAGCACTGAACCATCTCCTGTGAGAGAGTATTTATTATCCAGATCTGGGTCAATAAATCCCAGGGCAGATGAAACTACAACAGTAGGTGGAACACTAGAAGCATGCTCTCCATATGTAACCAAAGGACTTGAAGAACCAGCAGCCTTAGATTGTACATGATTCCTAATCTTCTTATTAGATCCCATCATAAGCAATGGAAAGAAAGAAAAAAGACAAGTTCTAGAGAGAAGGAGGAGCTTCTCTCTCTAACCCATGTCTGATCAGGAGGGTCTTTGGTTTGACACAAAGTTTTGGTATAAACACTAGTTAAAGTGGGATAGTCATTAGCATGATCGCAACACCATATTGTTGCGGAGTTTCCGAAATAGAAAGTTGTCTGCATTTTCCCTTTTTCCTCACATAGTTCCCAGAAGTGATTAGATAAATACTCGCGATCCTCACAACCCGCGAAATCATCTATAAAAGTGAGAAAATAAGAGGGGCCATGACGTGACATTACAACTATAGGTCCATAGATATTTGAGTGAACTAGCTCTAATGCTTGAGTAGCTCTAATAGCCTCTCTAAAAGGCTTTCGGCATGCTTTGCCAACTAAGCAAGACTCACACATAGGTAGGTCAACCTTAGCAAGTGGGCCCAAAAGGGCTTCTCGAGCTAATCAAGACATCCGATCACATCCTATACGTTCAAGTCTAGCATCCTTTGTCTCAGAATAAATAAATGACAGAGGAAACCAAAATTTATGAAAATAATTCTTAAACAGTTATCCCTAGATAACCATGTCCTAGTAACACTACCACCGAAAAATGTCCATCCTATTACCACCGAACTGAAAAATGCCCTCGATTGCGCTCTTCCACCTTGTTAGCCTTGGGCGCAAACTTGCTGGCCCTACCCTGCCTCTAGGCGGGTTTACCCTTACCATTGCGTTTAGGCCCACTGGCCTTGCACTTACTTTCTGTAATACCCTGTATTTTAGTATATATATTAAGACCTGGTATTCATTTTGTACTTGTATAACCTTCAGCCTTTCATTTGGTGAAATTTTGATACCAATCGATTGCCTTTGTTCCCAATCGATTGCCACTTTTCTGATACCAATCGATTGACATGTTCCCAATCGATTGCCATTTCACCGACCAAAATTCATGACGTGACAACATACCAATCGATTGCCATGTATTCCAATCGATTACCTTCAAATATCTGTAACCAATCGATTGCCATCTTTACCAATCGATTGGCATAAGCTGTGACAAGTTTTCTTCTTTTCTTTAGCTTTAGACATATGGCACTCTCATTTCTCTATATATATGAGGGCATTTATTGGCCTTGGGCTGTTTTCCTAGCCTTGAGAGAGAGATATACACATATCTTGTGAATTATATCTATATTTATCCATATATTCTATATCTATACACACACACTCACACACACATTTCCCTGGGCAGAGGAGAAGAAGAAGAACAAGAAGAAGAAGGAAGCAGTAGAAGAAGAAAAATGAAAAGAGAAGAGAGAGCTGGATAGAGAAGGAGGAGAGAGAGAAAGCTTGGGTTTCCAAGAACACACACACCCAAACGCACCCTAGGTGAGTTCTAACTCACTTAGTCCTACTATGTGATGTTTTTACAAGTTGTTACGAGCTTTAGATGTGTTAAATGCATAGTTTTGACGTTTATATATGATGTTTTACAATCTGCTGGTGAAGACGAAGTACCAATCGATTGGTATAAATCCAATCAATTGCCATCAGTCTTAACCCAATCGATTGGATAGAATTCCAATCGATTGCCAATGTTAGCAATCGATTGACATTGTTTTGGATCCAATCGATTGTCAGTTTTCTCAATCGATTATTATGATTGTTGTACCAATCGATTGGACCAAGTCCCAATCGATTGGCATGGGCAGAACATGGATTCCTTTGCTTGTTTATTATATAAGAGGTTCGATTGTTCGATTCTCGATTCGGACTTCGGTGATGCGACTATGGGTCAGACAGGGATAATGTGACACCAAAGATTAATGGATAATTGATAAAATGAAGAAATGTGGCGGCGTGGGTGACATGTTGTTTCTTGTATAAGTTTGGTATCCGTTTCTTTTCATCCGAGTAGTCAAGCCACATTGGGAATTGTCATGTGTCGATGTTAGAACAGAACTTAGGTAGGTTTGGTAAGTTCTGGGAATTGTACGTGGATGGACGTTTGGTCATGATATGCTCTTAAAAGCGGTGAGCTGTGCATATACTCTTAAAAGCGGTGAGTTGGACCAGGTAGTCCTAAGATAGACTAGATTATCTATGATATGCTCTTAAAAGTGGTGAGCTGGGATCACTAGTAGATGACGTTAAGTTGTGGCAATAGATTGATATGCCTTATTGGAAATGTTATATCCCTGAAATGCGGTGAACAGGATACATTATTCTTAAAAGTTGGGGACGGACTGACGTGGAGTCTATGACTTACAGTGAGCTGTGAATATGCTCTTAAAAGCAGTAGATGAAATGAGGGTGTATCCCTAGAATTAAACGATTGAGTCTGTTCATAAAATCAGAGTATGTTGACTTTCGGTATTTGAATAACAAAACGATAAGGGTTGGTTAACGATGTGGAATAAAAGAGAAATATACTATCATAGTAGAATTTACTTCATGCAATAATAACTTGTGTTACCTTAGAAAATTGGTATCTTGTTAGTTTTTATTCAATCAGCTCTCAGTAAGCTGACGGCCTTCATTGCTTGGACTTTCCCCATCCAGAATATCCTGTATCTTATTCTACAGGTGACGGAACTTACAACGACGGCTACTATCTAGAAGGGCAATACCCAAGAGAGGGCCCCACTGATGACGCTTATGCCGGGAATGATTACTACGCTGACGTTTATGCCTGTTGAAGATCGGAAGATAGTTATTAGTTATTTTCCCTGTTTAGACTGTTTGTTTATATTTGGTACTTGGGCATTTGTTGCTTCCAAACCTTATATACTTTCGTTGTAGTTCTATTGTTGTAATAACTCTGATGTTGGTATTATACTAGTTTTCTTTATGTTGTTGTGGGTTGTTCTTTCTGTTGACTAGAACTGCGTGGTGTAGAAGTTAGTGACATTCACCCGTCATTTCCTATGAACCCATAAAGGAAATTAATTTTTCTCTATTTATGCTGCTCCGGGGCGTGACAAGATTTTTTTTGGTATTAGAGCCTAGGTTTGGTACTCTAGGTTTATGATACTGTCATTCACTAAGTATTTCTACACCATCTGGTCCTAGTATGATGAGATTCCTTGAGATGAGATATGATAAGATAAGATTGTCCTCCTGACGATAGATAGTTTTCCTTTACAGGATAGCATGGATCCAGAGTTCCACCAGCTTGTGACTGATGCTTATGGAGGACACGTGATCCATGGGGATACCGTGGAGCCAGTTGACCCAGAGTTCTATTGTAAATGTGTGTGCCAGATAGCTAGTCGACATTTGGAGGAGGATATGTGGAGAGCACTATACGTTGATGGACGGACTCACCCGACACAGATGCGTGTAGATGCTTACCATTCTACGAGAGTTGGCAGGGATATTTGTCAGGAGTTATTACGTTTGGTTTTGAGTATGCCCGAGATGGATGAGATCGAGTTGAGAGCGATCGTAGCTGGTCTGCCAGAGCCTGTAGCTGCACCCGCGCCAGCAGCCCCACCATCACCGGTACCCGACGTACCAGTCCCAGAGCCAGAGCCTAAGTCGATTGAGGATGAGGAGGATCTCGAGCTAGAGGATGAGCATCCCGACGAGGATATTGACGAGGATGGAGAGGAGGAGCCGATGGATGACGAAGTTATAGAGGATGAGCCTACGGAAGACGATGATGATGATGAGCCAGAGGAGGACCCAGAGGAGCCAGAGGACGTCCCTGATGAGGATGTTGAGCCAGAGGACCCAGCACAGGACCCCGAGGCTGCAGAGGCAGACATAGTAATAGAGGGAGAGGTAGTTTTAGAGGGAGTAGATGAGGATGTGTCCGATGAGGATATAGTTGTACTAGAGGCACCGGTTATGCTTTAGTTACCAGCGGGGCCAATTATGCACATGGCAGATATGTCGGTGGGATGGATAGCTCAGATGGTAGCACAGCCAGTAGGTTTTGTTATGGGAGAGGCAGCCATAGCAGGAGCACTTGACATAGCCGACGGCTTCGCCGCAATAGCTGTTGATGTCGCCAACCAGGCGATAGCAGACGTGATGGAGGACACCGATGCAGAGGTAATAGAGCATTAGGATATAGGAGTAGTGGTTGGAGATGTTGTTGCACCAATTGAGGATGATCCACTCGAGGAGATGGATATTGATTTAGAGGACGAGGCACCATCGGCAGGATCAGACGCTGACGACTTTTGAGTTAGGAGCTGCAGGGTGTAGACTTTTGTTAGTTTTTATATCAGGACATGTTGTCCACCAGATTTTTGGGAGCTTGAGAGATAGATATTTGACCATAGCTTTGTATAGATATTAGCAGTAGTAGTAGTACTGTATAGCTGACAGTAGTACTATTTTAGCCCTTGTCCCATATGGTACACAGTTTGAATACTGTGTACTATACGGTACATTATTTTGATATGTATATATACGAGCAGTACTTTGTTATTGTTTGGCTGTTTGCGTTGCTTTGTGTTGTTTAGTAGAATTGTTAGTCTTGTTACTTCTTGCTCTATCTTGAGTTTGTTTCTACGAGAAGACTTTTAGCTAACCTTGAGTCTCTTGTAGGCGATACTTGGTATCATTATGGTAGGACCCTTGAGAAATCATCAAGCGTAACTTGGAGCACCTATTCCTCAAGGAATGGACCCGTCTGGAGTTTTCAAAACATTCATGCAGAGAATGGAACATGTAGGAGATAGCTACAATCATGCTACAAATCAACGACCTGTCCAACCCCCAGTTACACCATTTTAGCAGAGACAAACTGGAGATAAGTTAGTAAATTTTCGTGGTCTACGTCCCGAGAAGTTCGACGAATTAGTAGAACCATGGAGAGCCGAACAATGAATAAGGGAAATGGAATTGATTTTTGAGGCATTAGAATGCAGTGAGCAAGAGAAACGGTGACTTGCCACATTCCATCTTACTTATGCTACCGCCGATTGGTGGGAGGCTGAGCGAGCCATTATCTGAATGAACGCTGTGAGAGCAATGCCTTGGGAAACGTTCAAGGGTAGATTTTTGGAGAAGTATTTTCCAGAGGATGAAAAGGATCAACAGGAGAAGAACTTCATGAGTTTAGTTCAAGGAGAATGGACGGTGAGGGAACATACCACTCAGTTTGAGCGATTGTCAAGATTTGCTCAGCATATGATCGATACGCCACAAAAGAAGGTGAAGAGATTTCACCAGGGACTGAACCCCCACGTTTGACATATGACGATTGGTTACCTAAACCAAAGTTTTGAAGGACTGATCAGACTTGCTGTAAGTTTGAAGAAGGACGCTTATCCAGTACAGCGACCATAGATGAATAGACCCCAACCGTCGAGAAGTTTTCAACAACTAAGGAATTTTCAGGACCTGCCACCAAGGAATACCCAAGGTTGGAGGCCACAGGGAAATTTCCAAAGTAAAAAGAGGATGTGGGAAGGAACTAGGAAACCTCAGCAGGGTTATAATCGACCCCAGCCATATCGCCAACAAGTACTACAGCCACAAGCATTGCTGACAGCCCAGCCGTCAAACATTGGAGGATGTTTTAACTGCGGAAAGCCTGGACATATTGCTAGAACTGCACAGACCTTAGGGCGAATCGCAGGGCGAATATTGTCTGTCGCAACTGCAACAAGCTGGGGCACTTAAGCAGGGATTGTCGTGCACTACGAGGAGGACACTACGTAGCCCCAGTGCAAGGAATCCAAGGACCTCCGGATCAGACAAGAATGAATGCTATAGAATGAATGCTATCATTCTAGCAGAAGCAGGCTTTAATTAATGTGATGAGAAGCAACATTTGGAAGGTACACTTGTACTCTTTCATAGTCCAGTTAAAGCTTTATTTGATACTAGAGCTGCACGATCGTTTATTATTGTTAAGATTGTACTTCAGTTGGGTTTAGAACCCCAGGCACTTGAGCCAGCATTGAATGTTGTGTCACCTTTGGGAGTGACTGTTATGTTGGGTAAGGTATGTAAAGATTTCCCATTGACCTTGGAGGATAGGAATCTTCCAGCAGACTTGGTAGTTCTGTCGATGTCGGAGTTTGACATCATTCTAGGGATGGATTGGTTAACTAAGTATGGTGCCAATTTGGTCTGCCCTACCAGGACGATTGTGTTTTCGATACTAGGACGTCCAATGATCAGATTTCAGTGTCAGTCAATGAGCGATATATTCTTGACAAGTAGTTTAACTACGATCAATAGTAGCAATACGGAACTTATAATGGATCAGATTCCTACCGTACAAGATTTTCAGGATGTATTCCAGGATATTGAAGGACTTCCACCAAAAAGAGAAATAGACTTTTGTATGGAATTAGTACCTGGTACGTTACCAAATCCAAGACTCCATATAGGATGGCACTGACGGAGATGTTGGAACTGAAGAAGAAAGTTCAAGAACTTGAAGATCTAGGTTTTGTCTGCCCTAGTACGTCACCTTGGGGAGCATCAGTTCTTTTTATAAAAAAAGAAGGAAGGGAACGCTTAGACTCTGTATGGACTACAGGGAGTTGAACAAGGTAACAATCAAGAATAGATATCCACTACCTCGGATAGACGACCTATTCGATCAACTACAAGGATTGCGAATCTTCTCGAAGATTGATCTACATTCAAGATATCATCAGTTGTTAGTTCGACCAGAGGATATATCAAAGACTACATTCAGGACAAGGTACGGACATTATGAATTTTTAGTTATGCCTTTCGGATTGACGAATGCGCCAGTAGTATTTATGGACTTGATGAATAGAGTATTCAGACCATATCTGGATAAATTCATTATAGTTTTCATTGACGACATCTTGATCTACTCAAAGACAGAAGAGGATCACCAGGAGCACTTACAGATTGCTTTGCAGACGCTTCGAGGTAACAAGTTATATGCAAAGTTCAACAAGTGCGAATTTTGGCTACAAGAGGTCAAATTCTTGGGACATGTTGTATCTCAAGATGGTATTTTGGTTGACTCATCTAAGATCGATGTAGTCTTAAGCTGGAACAGACCAACTAATGCGACCGAAGTCAGAAGTTTTCTCAGTTTAGCAGGATATTATAGAAGATTCGTAGAAGGATTCTCCAAGCTAGCAGGGCCATTGACGAATTTGACAAGGAAGGAGACGAAGTATGAATGGAAAGGTAAACATGAGGGTGCGTTTCAGGAGTTACAAGAAAGATTGACTTCTGCACCAGTACTTGCAATACCTATGAGTGGAGAAAAGTACGTGATCTACAGTGATGCATCGCACCATGGACTTGGTTGTGTGCTTATGCAATACGGGAATGTGATTGCATATGGATCAAGACAATTGAAGGTACATGAGAAGAATTATCCTACTCATGATCTGGAACTAGCAGCAATAGTGTTTGCATTAAAGATTTGGAGACACTATCTCTATGGAGAAAAGTTTGATCTATTTTCCGATCATAAGAGTTTGAAGTACTTGCTCTCTCAGAAGGAGTTGAACATGCGACAACGAAGATGGATGTAGTTACTCAAGGACTATGACTTTTCGCTGCAATACCATCCAGGTAAAGCAAATGTCGTAGCAAATGCTTTGAGTCGTAAACCTTGATTAGTGATCGCTGCATTACTAATCCGAGAATGGAAAGTATTGGATGTGTTAGCTGAATTCGAGCTTCAGCCAGTGGAACCAATAGAAGGACAGCATTTTGAATGTCTTATGATACAGCCAGCTTTGATCAACCGCATTTTAGAAGCTCAACAGACAGCAGAGGATTTGAAGTTATGGTTCCCTAAGATGTCAGCTAAAGAACCCGAAGTCTAGAGTATTAGTACAGACGGAGCCTTACGATGTAAAGGTAGACTCTGCGTACCTAACGAAGAAAATCTCCTAAAAGAAATATTGGATGAAGCTCACAAATCACGGCTGACGATTCATCCAGGAGGTACAAAAATGTACGAAGATTTGAAGAGAAATTTCTGGTGGGAAGGGATGAAGAAAGATGTAGCTGAGTATGTATCTCAATGTCTTACTTGTAAACAAGTAAAGGCAGAACATCAGAAACCACCGGGACTTCTACAGCCGTTACCTATTCCTCAGTGGAAATGGGAACATATAACCATGGATTTGTGGCAGGATTACCGAAGTCACAGCAGAACCACGATGATATTTGGGTAATCGTGGATCGACTCACGAAGATGGCACATTTTATCGCTTACAGTTTGACGTATCTAGTGGAACGTTTGAGCGGAATGTATCTACAGCACATAGTACGGTTACACGGAGTACCTGTATCTATTGTGTCAGATCAAGATTCATGTTTTACTGCAGAATTTTGGAAGAGCCTCCAGACAGCGATGGGAACAACGTTGAACTTGAGTTCAGCCTTTCATCCACAGACTGATGGGCAGATTGAACGAGTCAATCAAGTGATGGAAGATATGTTGCGTGCTTGTGTTATTGATTTCGAGAGTTCTTGGGAGACGCACTTACCTTTGATTGAGTTCGCCTATAATAACAGTTATCATTTGAGCATAAGGATGGTGCCGTTTGAAGCTTTGTACAAAAGACCTTGCCGATCGCCGCTGTATTGGACGGAGGTCGGCGATACTCAACTTCTTGGGCCAGAGATGGTATGAGAAACTAGTGAGAAGATTCATGTTGTACGTGAGAAGATGAAGACAACTCAGACTAGACACAAGAGTTATGCGAACAAGAGACGAAAAGACTTGGAATTTGCAGTTGGAGACCACGTGCTACTCAAGGTTTTACCAGTTCGAGGCATCGTCAGATTTGGACAGAAGAGAGGCAAGCTATCACCAAGATTCATCGGACCGTTCGAGATTCTAGAGCGTGTGGGAAAGGTTGCTTATCGACTTGCATTGCCACCAAAGATGTCAGGGGTACACAACGTTTTCCACATCAATATGCTAAGGAAGTGTGTTCACAACCCAGCGCACGAGATTAACTTTGAGGACATTGAAGTCAACGACAACGTTGCGTTCAACGAAGGACCTGTTCACATTCTGGATCAAGGGATCAAGAAGCTCAGAAACAAGGAGATTCCTTTAGTCAAGATTCAGTGGAAGCATCATGATGAAGGAGAAGCTTCATGGGAGCTCGAGTCAGAGATGCGAGAGAAGCTTCCATTTTTGTTTTAGAGCTTGTATGTTTTTTATTTCGAGGACGAAATCCTTAATGAGTGGTGGATGATGTAACACCCTGTATTTTAGTATATATATTAAGACATGGTATTCATTTTGTACTTGTATAACCTTCGGCCTTTTATTTGGTAAAATTTAGATACCAATCGATTGCCTTTGTTCCCAATCGATTGCCACTTTTCTGATACCAATCGATTGACATGTTCCCAATCAATTGCCATTTTACCGACCAAAATTCATGACGTGGCAACATACCAATCAATTGCCATGTATTCCAATCGATTGTCTTCAAATATCTGTAACCAATCGATAGCCATCTTTACCAATCGATTGGCACAAGCTGTGACAAGTTTTCTTCTTTTCTTTAGCTTTAGACGTGTGGCACTCTCATTTCTCTTTATATATGAGGGCATTTATTGGCCTTGGCTGTTTTCCCAGCCTTGAGAGAGAGATATACACATATCTTGTGAGATATATCTATATCTATCCATATATTCTATATCTATACACACACACTCACGCACACACACTGCCCTGGGCAGAGGAGAACAAGAAGAACAAGAAGAAGAAGGAAGCAGTAGAAGAAGAAGAACGAGAAGAGAAGAGAGAGTTGGATAGAGGAGGAGAGAGAGAAAGCTTGGGTTTCCAAGAACACACACACCCAAAGGCACCCTAGGTGAGTTCTAACTCACTTGGTCCCACTATATGATGTTTTACAAGTTGTTACGAGCTTTAGATGTGTTAAATGCATAGTTTTGACGTTTATATATGATGTTTTACAATCTGCTGGTGAAGACGAAGTACCAATCGATTGGTATAAATCCAATCAATTGCCATCAGTCTTAACCCAATCGATTGGATAGAATTCCAATCGATTGCCAATGTTAGCAATCGATTGACATTGTTTTGGATCCAATCGATTGTCAGTTTTCTCAATCGATTATTATGATTGTTGTACCAATCGATTGGACCAAGTCCCAATCGATTGGCATGGGCAGAACATGGATTCCTTTGCTTGTTTATTATATAAGAGGTTCGATTGTTCGATTCTCGATTCGGACTTCCGTGATGCGACTATGGGTCAGACAGGGATAATGTGACACCAAAGATTAATGGATAATTGATAAAACGAAGAAATGTGGCAATGTGGGTGACATGTTGTTTCTTGTATAAGTTTGGTATCTGTTTCTTTTGATTCGAGTAGTCAGGCAACATTAGGAATTGTCATGTGTTGATGTTAGAATAGAACTTAGGTAGGTTTGGTAAGCTCTGGGAATGGTACGTGGACGGACGTTTGGTCATGATATGCTCTTAAAAGCGATGAGCTATGCATATGCTCTTAAAAGCGGTGAGCTGGATCAGGTAGTCCTAAGATAGACTGGATGATCTATGATATGCTCTTAAAAGCGGTGAGCTATGAATATGCTCTTAAAAGCAGTGAACTGGGATCACTAGTAGATGACGTTAAGTTGTGGCAATAGATTGATATGCCTTATTGGAAATGTTATATCCCTGAAATGTGGTGAACAGGATACATTGTTCTTAAAAGCTGGGGACGGACTGACCTGGAGTCTATGACTTACGGTGAGCTATGAATATGCTCTTAAAAGCGGTAGACGAAATGAGGGTGTATCCCTAGAGTTAAACGATTGAGTCTGTTCATAAAATCAGAGTATGTTGACTTTCGGTATTCGAATAACAAAATGATAAGGGTTGGTTAATGATGTGGAATAAGAGAGAAATATACTATCATAGTATAATTTACTTTGTGCAATAATAACTTGCGTTACCTCAGATAATTGGTACCTTGTTAGTTTTTATTCACTCAGCTCTCAGTAAGCTGACGGCCTTCATTGCCTGGACTTTCCCCGTCCAGAATATCATGTATCTTATTCTTCAGGTGACGGAACTTACAAAGACGGCTACTATCTCGAAGTGCAATACCCAGGAGAGGGCCCCACTGATGACGCTTATGCCGGGGATGATTACTACGCTGACGTTTATGCCAGTTGAAGATCGGAAGATAGTTATTAGTTAATTTCCCTGTTTAGACTGTTTGTTTATATTTGGTACTTGGGCATTTGTTGCTTCCAAACCTTATATACTTCCGCTGTAGCTCTATTGTTGTAATAACTCTGATGTTGGTATTATACTAGTTTTCTTTATGTTGTTGTGGGTTGTTCTTTCTGTTGACTAGAACTGTGTGGTGTGGAAGTTAGTGACATTCACCCGTCATTCCCTATGGACCCATAAAGGAAATTTATTTTTCTCTATTTATGCTGCTCCGGGGCGTGACACTTTCACTTATGAAAGTTGTGGTAAAGAGTGTATCAATACGGTTCACCTCACCTTTTGGCGCTCCGTATTCAGCTCAACATGTCGAAAAATGTCAAAAACCAAAGAATTTAACATTTCTATTGTGGATCATGATTTGTTTTCTATGGACCCGCGAATCAGGCAAAGAACTAATCATAGCCTGAAACTGCTGTTCGCCAGTTAAGATGTTTCGAGTAATCTGAAATCATGAATCATACCTGTCATCGACCTTAGGTGTCCAGTCATCGTGTACTTGGAACGTTTCCTTTACTTTCCCGAACTTCATAACTAGATGCTCAATCTAGTAGTGAATGTGCCATCGAAAACAAATTTGAGCTGATCTCATAATACTTTGGCTATTGGGTAGTACATATGCTTTCCAACAAGATCATGGAACATGCTGCTTATCACAAAGCGCGTGATGTGATCCTTCTCTAGCCAAGTGTCACAGGCTTTCAAGGTTTATAATGAAATTATTTGGTTTAATGGGTTGGACCATAGAATAATCCTAAAGCCCATAAGCTCTTACTCATTCTATCGGTGTGTTACTTTGTAGTGCCATATTACAAAAATTAGTCTCTTTTATACTTGTTACTTTTATAAAGATCGACAAAGTGTTGTTTGGAAAACATTTGTTTTTGTGAATCCAAAAAATTTGAAGAATAATATTTGAGAACATGCGCAAGGGATTGACATTATTATTTGCACATTTCATAAGGTTTGTTTTAAAATCAAATTACAAAAGAGTTTTCCCCCTTTCTACAATTTAAGACCAAAAAATTCGCTATTGCTCATTAATCAAATCTTAATTTTGTAAATCAAGAAAAACTTTTTATAATTGATTTTTCTAAACAAACATCAATTAGATGGTACAATTACCTATCTAAGATCATCCACAAGATATAAAGTGCGCCATACAACAAAAGTGCGCATGGACCCCCACGTGGGTCCGAATTGACAACTTAGAGCTCATGTTAAGGTAATTCAAGTGTATGATGTATGAACAAAGAAAACCACCCCTTTACAAGTAGGCTTTTCCAATACAAGAAATAAAATCCTCGTGCTCACATTACATTTATAGCCCATAAAAAATAGGGATGCTTTGTTCATATACATACATAGAAACAACCTTAAACATACATCGTGAGGACACAAGCTCCATAAATTGTCAATTAATTGTCCATTCATGTAAGCCAGATTAAAATCTATATAAATCAAGCAAGCACTCATGCTGTCTTATTATAAAATGAATGGACTCATCCGTCACTCCACTTAAGGAGGAGAAATTAGAGGTCATAGGGTCAACCAATCACAAACAACAGTAATTAAACGTGACCAACAATGCAATGAGCCTCTAAAATAATAAAATGTACAATAAAATTATTATTGCACAGCCCGAATAGCTCCCATAAGCTAAGTAAAATCAATGAAAAAATCCTGAATTTTTCATTAATTTTAACCCAATTTTAGGTCTTAAAACATAATTTAAAACCAATTCATTAAGGGCTTTTAAATTAACAAATTCATTTAATATCTCATGGAAAAATATAAATAACTGAAAATTTGATTTTTCATTATAAAGAATTTTCCAAAATTTTCTCAAGTCTCCAATCAGTGTACAAAAACATTATATATTAAATTCAAGAATTAACAGCTTCTTTTGTTATATTTTAAGCAATTAATATCGTGTACTCAACACAATATATGCTCTAAAATATATTAAAAAGAGCGAGGAAATTTACAAAAAAAATTTCCTCAAGCTACAACTAGTGTTCTAAACACATTGTGTTAATTCCTTGAACTAATAATCAATAAAAATATTTTAAGCAATTTAATACATGTACAAAAACACATGATTGTATGCTCTAAAATATTAATATGATTTAGATAATTTACCAAAAACTATCCATGGGTCCCACAAAATTTTATATAGTCTCAAAACAGTGTCCCTTATGTCCCATATTAATTACAAAAATTAATGGTGTATTTTGGCTATTTTAAGAAATTAAATAAACGTCCATAAATATTAATTATATGCTCTTAACCAAAAATACATGATAATTTACACAAAAATTATCTTAGAGTCCCTTACAGTGTACTAGACACTATATATTAATTTCAAAAATTAATATACATTTTTGGATATTTTAAGCAATTAAAAACATATTTAAAACATATCTTTTATGCTCTAAAATACCAAAACTAATGAAATAATTTACCATAAAATTACTTATGGTCCCACTCAGTGCCCTTAATATAGGAAAAATAAAAAATTAATTTTCCAAATTTTTCCAGAATTTTAAAGCAATTAAAACAGGTTTTATCAATTAAAAACACAATTTTTAATAACCAGAAACTGCTTTAATTAGAAAATAATTATTTTTTATTCTGGAATATTTTAATAAAAAATAAATTAAAAAGTACAGCCCAAGAGGGACCCACACTCGCTGGAGTGGGACCTACACTACCACCAGCGTCGCGGCACTCGTGGCACTCGCCGCCGGCGCGCGTGGGGGTGGTGTGGTTGGTCATCTTTTTCCTTGACATAACCTAAAAAAACGCAGCACATGAGCTGCAGGGGGGCTATGTTTGCGCGCTTATTCCCGCTATGTTACTCATCCAAAAATGTTGAGTTTTATACCGTTTGAAAGCTCTCATGGCATAGATGAGGATTATGCCAAATAAACAGTGGGATTGGACGAGTAAAACTTCCAGAAATTGAGGGCAAAGGTGCTGAAAAATTCGAATATTTATACCCAGAAATTTAGGGTTTCAGATTGCGCTTTCGTTTGAGATAATTAGGACTTGGGACTTTATGGGGGGACTCTAGGGATCATATGGCACACAACCATATCAAAAATTTGAAACCCTTTTGGAGTTTTGTACTAGACCCACTAGAAAATGAAAATTTCGAAGTTTTGATAAAAGCTTGGTTAAGCTTTAATGGTAGATTTGATGTGGGCTCATAAATGGGCGAATCAACAACCTATTGGCTCTGATACCAATGTAGATAATATGCACGCAAGCATACGAGTCAGGTTTAGGTCACATACCTAGCGGAATAACCAAACGGATCGCCGAACGGTGTTGTTACGAGCCCGACGTCTTCACCCATGAACTGCTGCTCCTTGTAGCCTCCGTGTACTCTCTTATACTTCGCATAGGTCGTGAAGATCACTACTAGAGCGGTCCTCGTACGTATCATGCGTTAAATCCCATGGCACTGTGGTGATGGCCTAGAGAGAGAAAACCGTAGGGAGAGAGAGAAAGGCGCTGAAATTATTCAAGGAGAGAGACATATGTGTTATCTATCATATATATATACACACATACATTCACTAAACCCTAGGGCTCCAAGAGCCAAGGCCCATTGGACCCGGTTCAATGTATGTGGGTGCCCGTATGGCCCATATATTTCTTACAAAAACGAAAAGAGATAAACTCTGATTCTAACACAAACAAAAGGAGATCAGATGCTAGTAGACTCCATGTTTATGAATTCATTGAAATTATGACAACAAAAAAAAAACAATTAAACAATAAAAATAAAACGTGGTTGCAATGATTCTTTCACAGTTTCACGTAAATACATATTCAAGCAGTTGGGTTAGTCTATTTCTCGTGTAGTATGTTTCGTTCTCCATTATATGTACAAACTAAATTAATCACAAATAAAAATTTCAGAGAGTCAAATTTACAGATTAGCAAAGGTTTCAAGACATAGATTTGCTCTTGTTTATAATAAACCCTAGAATAGTGCATGGTTGGAGATTCACATAGAATGAAAAAGCAAGAAGAAGAAGATCAAAAGTTAGGGAGGAATAAGAAAGAGAGATTTAGACTTACTGGATATCAGTTGAATAACAAACACAACCCTTACTTACAAAGCAAAAAAAATAAAACCTAAACTTCTTAAATATATAATTTGTCTGAGGTGCCCTTAAAAGAAATGGTAAGTTTAATTTTTTTACCCAAAAAAGGTGCCCAAATTAAAAAATGAACTTGCCCTTACCAGCACTCTTCTTTTCTCTCTTTTTTTAAAAAACTTATTGTGACATTAATTAAACGACCTCCAGAAAGAAAATGATTCATGATTTTTTTATCCGTATTCCATGTGTTATTATCACAATTCCTCTTCTTCTTTTTTCTTTTTTTTCCTTTTTTTTTCACATGGTTCAAAGACTTTAAACTGCTTATGTGTTAATTGACTTTATTCAACCCAAATAGAAGTCATATATATCCACCGGTAATACGACTCAATTATTTTGCAATTCTTATTAAGTTAGTCCATGTCTCATACTTATACAGTTACACTAAATTATGAGAAGGCACCGTGAATTACTTTTTAATTTTTATTTTCTTTTTCTTTTGGCCATTGAATTATGTTTGTTACATTACAGGTTTTTGGAGTAGCATTAGTTTTAGTATGAGTCCTATTAAACTCTATGCATTCCTATTGCTTTAAACGGAGATGAATCATCAAATTATTTACAGTTGATTGCATGACTAGCTCTTTTGGCAATTTAGTCCTAATACAGTGTTGTTTATGTTATAATATAAAGAACAAATAGTACATACAAATCTATATCTTTAACAATTACTTGGGTTGTCAAACACATATTTACTATCATAGCAAATATATTCTTCCTGTAAAGTTGGTTGAGCTTAAAATTTACAATTGTTTTTAGATAGTATCATATACATATAGAGAGAGAGAGAGTAACAGTCAGGCTCTAAAGAGGGCACCCTCTCTTTATTAAAGAGAGGGCCTCTGTTTTGGCTGTCGAATCATGTTTTCATTAAGGGCAATTTTGTCATTTCACAGTTTTTAAACACGATCCGACGGCCAAAACAGAGGCCCTCTCTTTAATAAAGAGAGGGCGCCCTCTTTGGAGATTTTTCGTATAGAGTAATGCTATGCTTCCCAATTTTTTTTTCCAAAATTTCATCCCAAATGATGTGGCACCCCACATCTTGCCTCATCAGCGACTTAAGCGGGAGTTGATTCATTTACTGTGAATCATTTTACGACCTCATCCACGACCACCACCTTGACGACCTCGGCCACAGCCTTGACCCACCACGGTCTCTACCTGTACCACGTCCTCGAGCACGACCTTGACCTCGACCTCGACCTCGACCTCAACCTCGACCTCGACCTTGGCCTCTAACTGGGACCGAAGCAATAGATATCTGCTCATCAGCCTCAAGCTAAAAACTGTGATTTTCACGATGCGGCGGCATAGCTATAACAAGATCAAATCGAGTAAACGAATCACACAACATGATCTAATCACGAAGTGCATGCAACAATACATGCATATGTCAAACATAACAAGTAAATAGTTAATACCTCAAGTTATCAAATAACGTGTTAACACATATCAAATCATATGTCGTTTATCAACAAACATGTCTAACATGTCAACAAAACTATACAAGTGAGCACATAACCCGGCGTCCAAAGTATTCGACCCAGTTATGCTCTGATACTATTCTGTGACGCCCCGCCCCGCCACGAGTCCCGGCGACGGGGTGTCGGCTAGTGAAAGTACAACGATAAACAATAACATTAGGCTTTGACACCAATCGGTAACTCCCCGAGTCCTAGACTCCGAGGGTTACCTGAAATATATTTTCATCATTTGGAAAACATTTATAAAACAGAAATCGGGTTTTCATTAAATAAAATATCTTTTCTTTGAAACAAAACGTTTTCAAGACAAGCAGCGGAAAATCAGAGTTAAGCTATCCTTTTATTAAAAGCGGGTGGACTAACACTTGTCCAATAAAACATAACATGTTCTTTGAAACAAATTACATTATTTAAATGATAAATCCCCACACACGGGGCCTTCAAACTATAGCGGAAGCATTGTCAAGTCTCGGGGGTGTTGCCCTCATCTATTTCACCTGAAAAAAAAAAGGATTTATAGTCCATAAGCCATAAAGGCTCGTATAGTCATATCACCACACAGTAACATTTGTGGTGTATCATGCGTGAGTGTAATGAATGCCAATGTTATGTATGAAAATCATTTCCATGCCCTTTCCAAACACTCACTCTCGATCATCAATATCATTACAGGGACAATGGACTTCCCGTCCACGGAGGCTAGCCTTCGACGTGCTGGACTTTGGGCCTTACGAATACCTTGGTCAAAGAGTCCTCGGAGTCACCTCACGGAGGCCTAGCCTTCAACGTCCGGGACCGGGAATTCGAGTTCCTAGTGCTACCAATCTCACATCCCTACCCACAAATCCGGGTTTCTATCTTTTCAAATCAAAATCCCTCTAAGAGGGTTTTATGCACGGAAGCCCCTAAGGTCTTCCTTTTTTCAAAACCTGGAAGCCTCTAAGGTCTTTCATCCCAAAAACCATTTTCATGATTTTCGTGTCCATGCTTATGCTTATGAAATGTTATGACATATGTGAGCTCTAAACATCAGGACATATTCAATATTTCATAAGTCATATATCAAGACATGTTATCGATTTAAAGCAACACAATAGACATGCTGAAATCACCCAAGTAAACACATAAAACATATCAATTCATGTAAACATGTAAGTACACCGTTAACATGTTATGCAACTTTACAGAGGATTATATGGAACTACCGTTCACCGATGATAGAATACTCGAAAAAGAATCCAGAATCGCTCAATCTGTTACAAACTAACGTCAACAGTAATACAAGTGTATTAGTGAGGTACAACACCTCTAAGCATACGTACAACTACTATTAAAGTAAAGTACGACTCTTAAAACTTAGGGTACAAGGTCCCTTAGCTCAGTACAAACCTAAGTACAAGAAAACAAGAATTTTGACCAAACTGCCTCCGGTCGCTCGCGAGGGCCCTCGCTCGCGCAGGTCGCTCGGGCGGATTTCATACAGAAAGGCAACGTGGACATTTTAAAACAGTTTTCAAAAAATACCTGGTCGCGCGTGCGGGCCGCTCACACGAACACTCTCTCGCGCGAGCTACGAACCAGACTCCATTGTTGTCTTCTTCGAAGCTCTGTTACTTTTACCCTTTACAAACTTAATCAAAACAGTACTTCCAATATATGAAATTCATCGTTTTTCCACGTAGATTCCAAAAACATAATTAGTTTTTCATGAATCAAAACACAGCTCTTGGATTAATCAAAAAATTGAAAGACGGAAAAACTTTAAATCGACCGTTCGTTGTGCTCGTTGCGAATTAGCTTCTAAAATTTGAAATAGAGCCTCGTGAGATCGAGACCTTTCATTTGATATAAAGAAATCGAGTTTTTGTTATAGTTTTTCTGCTCACTATTTTCAGACCCTTAACGATATATATATATATATATGAAATCTATGTATATATATATATCTATATCAACTGAGATATAAACTGACATCAGAAAATAGATACTTACCTAATGAATTATCCAAAGCTTTGAATTCCACTACTTGAATATATAAATATATATGTATCCGACTATATATCCATGTGTGTGTATATATGTAATAATGTGTGTGTGTGTAGCCGAGAGGGAAAGAGACGACAGGGAGTAGAGAGAGCAATGAGAGACAATAGAGTTTGTGTGTGTGATTTTGTGTTGGGGGTGGGTAATATATATAACTTACTAAACTTGGGGGCCACAACACATACTCACACACGCTCCGACACACTCACGACACACACACACACAAATACACATGCACACACTGTGCACTCCAATTTTATTTGGTCTCCAAGCAAAACATGAGAGATCATCGTGTGTGTTGAGCTCACGCGATGATACACACACGCAGGTAAAAATTATACTGTACCAATTCCAAAACTGGTATATTTATTATAGAAATTGCGATAATAAGATACAGGGAATTACACAGATCATGTGTTTGATTGTATGCCTAAAAGAATGTTGGGATTTTTTTTTTTTTTTGTGTTGAAGATTTATCATGTAATTTGGGGTCCTTTGTTTTTTGGTGTATGGTTGTAATTGTACCTTCGAGGATAACGTCAATGAAATTATTCATACTTTTCAGAAAGAAAAATTGTACTTGCAAAAATTTCATTTGTAAATCAACCAGAGTTCCTATTTTATTTCCTTCAGATGTTGAAGAATGGATTTATTTAAAAAAAAAATTCAAGAGGATTTACCAGAGTTCCTATTATACTTTGCATCATTTATACACCAGAATACAAGCTAGGCAAGTTGGGTGAGTATATAACAGAACAAAACTTACAGGTGCCAATGTGAAAATGTGCATTATGAATCTCCATAGACACTAAAGCATTCAAAAATCCATTCTCTGTGAAACCCCAATTCTCTGTCAAGTTTCTTCTCCGACGAAGAGGGTGCAATCGGTGCGAGCTTCATGATATCTGTGGTTTTGATTAAGGAGGGCCCAAGGGCTTAGAGAGCGGAGGAAGAAAAAGGCAAGCAGTAAAATTGTAAATGAATTAACTCCCGCTTAAGTTGCTGATGTGGCAAGATGATGTGGAGTGCCACATCATTTGGGATGAAATTTTGGGAAAAAAAAATTGGAAGGCATAGCGTTACTCTAAATTGTTTCCTAATATTAAACAATGTATCAACTCTTTCACAACCTAAAACAAAGGCTAAATTACAGTGAACTCCTCTGAGTAGGGGTGACAATTCGGGTTCTCGTGTCATAATCGTGTAATTAATCGGGTTGTGTGCTTTGGGTTTAATTTTTAGTTTCGAATGCTATTCATCTATAATAGAAACTGATACGTACAAAAATATTAGGTCAAAGTCAAGCCTCGCCACCTCAGCAAAGGGGAGCCAAGTCATCTTGAATCTGGGCCCACCGCCCAGTCCTGCCGGGCCGTTACACAAACCGCCCGGGATGCTCAATGGCTCGGGCGTTCACTCCAGACTGGCCCCACGTGGGTGCACTTTCAGTAAACGTGGTTGCTCATCCAGCAAGCAACCAGTCAGTTGCATATCCCAGGTAGAAGTCTAAATGGAAGGAGCAAGTAGTTTCCTAAACCACTTAGGAAACTCTCCTAAATTCATGTAAATCAATTATAGACAGATTAGGCTTCCTAATCTGTGAACTTACCTTATACAGGTGGCCTCTTGCGCCTATAAAAGAAGCCACCCACCCCCCATTCAAGGTGTCGCTTTCTTAACCTAAAGAATAGCATTCTATATACTCTCGTACGCATATACCAGGCCGGTATTATTGGTAGTGCCGCCCAAAACTGTTGGCTCACCAGGCCCGCCGGTGATCTGCTAGTAAAGCGCTCAGATGCACACGTGGACGTAGGTCACCTCATTAATGGGGCCGAACCACACGCAAATCACCTTGTCTTTTCTTTCTTAGTTCTTCTACCATTTTTTGGCATCATCAGTTTGGCGCCGTCTGTGGGAATCGACATGTTTCTCGCCGAAACAAATCTCTAACTGATAGCCATAGTCATGGCATCGAAGAAAACTAAGAAGACTACCGCTCAGACTGGTCAGGAGGACCAAACCGGTCACAATGATCAAGCTGGTCATGAGGACTCACAGCCTAGGCGGCCAACCGCCTCTATGACCTCCGAGCAAGTCACCGCAGCCCTCGCACAACTCTTAAAGGGCCAATGACGAACCCAAGAGCAGATCAAAGCGCTACTGGCCCGGCAAGACAAGATCCCTCAAATTGAGGAGTAGCCTGGGAAAGGCAGACTCCCATAGGTCAGACAACGTACCCATACCGCACCAGCATCCTCGCCGGGTTAGAGACAGCATAGGGGTGACGAACGTAGTCAGGCTCCCAGACAGGCCTAACAGCGCCCGAGCTAATCCACGCCGGACGGGAGATGCCAGAAATATCATCAATAGCCGGCATGCTGTCCGAAAGGAGGGGCCAGGCCGTATGGCCCGGGAATCGGCTGAGAACCCCCGGCCAGGAGCCGGGGAGATCTCAGGCACATAATCACTCGGAGTTGGAGCCGGGTCCTATCCCCAAGGGCAACGCACTTCGAAGAAGAGGCCTCGTCGTCTGATCTGGTCTACCGCTCGGACATCGAGAGGAAGACCGAGCAGAAGGATGTGAATGCTCAGATCCAGCACCTGCAGAAACAGATCGAGCAGCTGGGCCGCAGGCAGCTCCATGATCATACCGACACGGAGACCGAGTCGCCATACACCATTCGGGTCACGGGATTCCCGATCCCGCGTAAGTTTAAGCCACCGCATCTCAGCTCTTACGACGGGACAGGAAGCCCAGTGGATCACGTCTGCACCTACACGGCCCAGATGGCGTTAGTCACCACCGTTGACGAGTTACTGTGCCTGGCCTTTCCCAGTACCCTCAAGGGGCCAGCCGCACAGTGGTTCCACACTATCAAGCCACGAACGGTTGACGACTTCAAGACATTAAGCAAGCTTTTCATAAGCCAGTTTGTGGGGATGCTGGACCGGTCGCAACCGGACGCCCAACTGCTGACCGTCAAGCAGCGTAAGGGCGAGTCCCTAAAGGATTTGTTTCAATCAACAGAGGCTTCAAATATGCCACTTGAACAAAACGGCCGCTGTCATGGCTTTTTGTTCGGGGGTGCAACACACCAAAGTTGCTACGTCTTTCCACCGGAACCGATCGGCAACCTTGGTGGAACTCTCAAAAAGGATTAGAAAATATATCGACACGGAGGAGTTTCTGAAATCCAAACGCGCCAGCTTCACAGAAGACGAGTCCCCAAGGGCTAAACGGAAACGTTAAGGCTCTGAGAAAGGCCCGCGAAACAAGCCACAGCAAGATCAACAGAAACCCAATTGGGATCCTACGGTGGTCACCTTCACGCCACTCTCTCGGCCAATCCACGAGGTGATGGAAGCAGCCGAGACCCCAGCGGCTACTCCAGCAACCAACGAAGCTGAAAAGCCCGCCGGTAAAAGGAATCGGGATAAGTTTTGCCGCTTCCACAAAGATCACGGGCATGACACAGAGGATTGCTTTAAGCTTAAGATCGGCATAGAAAAGCTCATCGAGCAAGGTCACCTAGCCGAGTTCGTGGCAGCAGATGGGCGACCTCGGCAAGACAATCGGGCACCCGCACGGCCGCGACCCCTCGGGCAAATCAATGTGATCTCCGGAGGTACCTTGGGCGGAGGGGATTCACACTCGGCCAGGAAGAGGCATGCACGAGCATCCCGATCAGATGTCTGGCATGTCCAATCCACCGACTTCCCCCCGACCGACGTATTAGTATTCTCGTCCGAGGATATGCAAGACCTGCACAGCCCTCATGATGACCCGCTGGTGGTGACGCTCACTGTAGCAAACTGCGTGGTCAAAAGAGTGTTGGTGGACACGGGCAGTTCCTCTGATATCTGTGGATATCGCAATTTTTCTTTTTATCCATAGCTTTTCTTTTTAAAATCTTTTTCCAAATTCAATTTCAAAAACAAAACGAGTCGCCACTTAATTTTTAAAAGGAAAAATTAAGAAAACATTTAAAAGCAAACTGATCTTGTTAAAAACCAGAGGTTAACTAGGTCCGAGGATTATGGAATGAGAGAGGAAGGAGCCCGACAGACTAAAATACCCTCTCTCATCCTATCTCGCGATAGGCCTCTACTCAACATCCTTTAATCTAATTATCAATCTAAGTGTGCCCTCAACCAATACATATATTAAATATACATTACAAAAGCACGTCTAAAAGGGTGTAAAAGTGCTAACGACAAAATATAATTCAAAAACCACGTAATTCAAGTAGCAAGCAATATGATATGCAAAAAGGAACTAGAAAACTTACCCGGGATCCAGCGGCGATATGAAGACATGTAACACAAATAAAAGAGAAACCTAGGAAAAGAGTCTCTAATCCATGTATACAAGTAAAGATAATCCTAATTCTAAGGTGTCGCACATGGAGTCAAAAATTAATTAAAATCAATAATTTAAGACAAACTAAAGAAGAGTTTAATAAAATGTACCTTGAAAGCGCTACAAAACAAAGGGTTAGTTCACATACTTTAAACAAAACATTTTATTGAATTCCTAAGTAACAAAACCTTTCACAAGATGAATCCTATTTACAAGCAACAATCTATATGGATGAATGCACATGAATACATGAATATGAATGAAACAAAGCTATGAACTATTCATTAATTTGGATCGTCTAGCCTCTGGTTTTAATCCTAATTAATCTTTATTAAAGCATGGTATAAACCTTAGGTCAAGAAAAGATCATTTGAACCCTTATTTGCAAAGTTGGTAAAAATTATGACAGGATTCTGAAAATTCTAGAGAGCAGACCCAAACTTTAAGAAAATAAAAAGCACAACTCCCATGGTTGGATCTTAATGATTTTTGAGTATGTTACTCCTCTGTAAGTCTAGTTTTTAACCCAGAAAGAAAATCAAGGTTTCAACGGTTAGATCACTGGGGAATTGAAAAAAACCAGACATCACTCAGAGACTTACAACTCTCAGTCCAGAGATTTTGTTTGATTTTTTAAAAATAGTAAAAAAATTCAGAAATGCTTTGATCTTTTTAGGGGACCTTCCTAACACATTAAAGTTTATAGAAAAAATTATTTGAAGTTAGAAATACTTGGTTGAGGCTCTGATTCATTAATTTCAAAAGCGTGTTACTTTTCTGAAACTATTCTGAAACTCTGGACAGATTATTGTTAACTCACAAAACCCATGATCAAACCCCTCTAAGCATAAAATCTCACCAAAACAAAAATTACAGTGGTAAAACATTGTATTATTGACACTTTTCCGTTGGTTTCATTCAATTCTAACGGTCTGATTTCGAACTAAAAATCTTTGATTAAAAACAGTTTGTGAACTCACTGTTTTCATTTGTCAAGCTCAACTCTATTTGTTAATCCCAACTATTGAAACATGAAGTTGGGCTTAAACCAAACCACTTCTTCTACCATTTGATGGACATTGAAGACTAAGGACATCTTTAGACTTATGGACTTTTGATGAAGTATGAAATGAACTTCACAAAATCCCAAACAATGAACTCAAACTTATGGACCAAAGTTTGAGTTCAAATCATTACTCCTACCACTTGGTGGTCATTGGAGGCTAAAGACACACATACATGTAGGTTTTGTATGAAGTATGAAGAACTTCTCAAAACCTAAGGAAAAGATTAGCCTGAGCCATAGAGATGGACTTAAACTAAGATATTTCTCCTACCATTTGATGGTCATTGGAGACTAATAATACTTGAACTCATGGGTTTTAATAAAGTATGGAAGACTTTATAAAACCTCAAAGTGATGAACTCAAACTATAGACGAAGTTTGAATTCATCAATATGCCAAAACCAACCTCAATCCCGTCATGAATCATGAGTTCATAAGAACATTGGAGGACTCTAAACACAAGGATTTAGGTAAGACAATGAAAAGTCTTATAAATCCAAGGAGATGAACATAGTCAAAAGAAAAATGACCAAGGTTTTACTTCAAGATCTTAATTGAACTTTAACCATTGAACTATTTTGATACAAACTAATGACATGAAAGCTCAATCACAATATATGTGGTGTGTGATGAAATGAAATGGGAGGTTCTCTTTGGCCCATACTTGGGACCAGATTAGGGAAGTTCATCCCAAGGTTTCTTGGCATCGTCTTGCATGGTTCTCTGGTCATATTCCTAGACATAGTGTTATCTTATGGTTTGCTTTTCTCAACAGGTTATCAACACATGATAGGATTTTTTCTTTCACTCCAGGACCGTTGGCTTGTGTTCTTTGCCATAAAGGTATGGAATCCCATGATCATTTATTCTTCAATTGTTCTTATTCCTCTTTTGTGTGGCAGGGGATCTTGCAGCGATTGGGTGTGTCCAGAGTTGCTTCCTCTTGGAACAACTTGGTGGACTGGGCTGCTCGGACCTGGAAGCAGAAGACCCCCAATCACATTGTCTCTAAGCTATGCTTGGGTATAGCCATTTATAGTATATGGAATGAAAGAAATGCTCGGACTTTCAAGATGGAATCTAAAACCAAAGAAATGATCCTTCAAGATATCTTCCTCCAGATTGTCACTCAAATCCAAATCAAGTGGAAGAATGATCCTCACCTCCCGCATTATATTGAAAGATGGAATTGACCGGAGTTCCCAACAGGTTGGAAATCTCCTATTCCGACCCTCATGGAATGTTTTTGTGGACTGGGAAGCGGACTTTGTCTTGATCCTCTTTTTTGCCCTTTAAAGATGCTTTGATGTGTCTCTTGCTCTGTTTTTATTGGTTTAAATTTTGTGCGAATTGTTTGGATGGGCTTCTCTAGGGTTTTCTTAGATTTCCCCTTCCTTTTTTTGCATTGTCTGGATGCATTTTTTCCTGTGCTTATTGTAAATCCTGGGGTATGCCCCTTGTACTTTGTACAGTGCCGTTTGGCTTTTTCGTTTAAATTAACCTTTTTCCGAAAAAAAAAAATATACTAACTAGTTTAGAGTTTTACCTCTAATGATCCTCAACTTCTTGGTTGCTTTAAGACCTTCCAAATGATGATTAAGCTCTTTTTTTTTTCTCTTTCTTCCAACAAACCTCTCAAATATTCTCTCAATTTGGGAAATTTTGGGGTGAATCAACCTTGGGATTCTAATATTCTATTGTCACCCCAATAATGGGATATGCACCATCTATATATAGGCAATCATTAGGGGGCCATTTTGGGAATTTCCCAGCCAAAACCCTAATTTTCGCCGCCACTTTGAAGATACAAACCGACCTACTTTTGGACAAACTGTCCCGAAAATGCAGCACCCGGAGAAACTTGCGGCACTCAGCGAATGCCGTTGCGGCACTCGCTGTCTGCCGGAACGGCACTCAAGGAGTGCCGTAACGGCAATCCGTGACTGTCGCGGAAGTCACAATGTGCCGTTTTCCCCTATTTTCCCTTTTTTTCTCTTTTTCCTCTTTGTTTATGAATTGCAAGAGCTTTCGGAAGAGTTTAAGTCATCCTTGGAAGTCCTAAAATAGTCGGATACTTGTCATCATTGGATCTTAGAGGTTATACTCCTCATAATTCGATGTTTGGTCAAAATTGGGGTGTCTAAAGTTTGCCCCTCTTCGACAGAGCTTGTGGAGCAACGCGTGTCACAAGTGAATGTCGAAGCCTGTGTGAAGACAAGCCTTTTGACCATACAGTCGAATTTAGGTAAAAACAAAAATGCATTGCAAAAAAAAAATGGCCTTCCAAATGGCTCATATTTGTCGTGCTCGACGGTGAGCTGCCTACGTATCCCATCGGGAATCAGACCAAGGCGTAGTTCGGGCAAGGGTCAAACATACACAAGCGCAGGTAGTCACACGGATGGATGCACCTATCTTGTCGTGATGCACATGCTATGCAATGGTATTTTCTAAATTGACCTGGTCATGCAAACGCCATGCTTACTTTATATCATGTTTTCTCTACATATGATGCACATTACACGATGCGTTAATCAGAGAAGATTACCAAATTTTTGATTGATACCAATTTTATTAAGAAGATGATTTTGACTGAAAATTGAGGTTTAACGCAAATCTGTTACGAGAACCGAGGATGTGAATCTGTTACACTCTCGACCAAAGGATCAATGTAAACCTGTTGCAAGGATCGAGAATATAAATCCGTTATATTTTCAAAACGAGGGTTAACGCAAATCTGTTGCGAAAACTGAGAATGTAAATCCGTTACATTCTCAAACAAAGGATCAACGTAAAGCTGTTACGAGGATCGAGAATATAAATCCATTATATTCTCAAAATGAGGGTTAACGCAAATCTGTTGTAGAAACTGAGAATGTAAATCCGTTACATTCTCAAACAAAGGATCGACGTAAATCTGTTATGAGGATCGAGAATATAAATCCGCTATATTCTCAAAACGAGGGTTAACGCAAATCTGTTACGAAAATCGAGAATGTTAATCTGTTACATTCTCAAACAAATGATCGACGTAAATCTGTTACGAGGATCGAGAATATAAATCCGTTATATTCTCAAAACGAGGGTTAACGCAAATCTGTTGCAGAAACTGAGAATGTAAATCCGTTACATTCTCAACCAAAGGATCGACGTAAATCTATTACGAGGATCGAGAATATAAATCCGTTATATTCTCGAAAACGAGGTGATCATATCCAGGTAATTTTGGAGTTCACGGGCTCAAATTCATTTCAAATTTTCAAAATTGGGAGCCCGCGAACTCAAATTCATTTCAATTTTCAAAATTGGGAGCCCGCGGACTCAAATTCATTTTAAATTTTCAAAATTGGGAGCCCGCGGACTCAAATTCAGTTTAAATTTTCAAAATTGGGAGCCCGGGGACTCAAATTCATTTTAAGTTTTCAAAATTGAGAGCCCGCGGACTCAAATTCATTTCAAATTTTCAAAATTGGGAGCCCGCGAACTCAAATTAAATTTTCAAAATTGGGAGCCCGCGGACTCAGATTCATTTTAAATTTTCAAATTTTCAATTCTAAAAATATCCCCAGGGCAAAAAAGTGTAATGAGGGCAAATTCAGGGGGTTTAAGCCCAATTTTCGGGACCTAATTTGAATTTTGGAGGGGGGGGGGAATGAAAGATCTTTGAACCGACTTAAATGCGGCACACGCGGTTTTTTGCGGTAGTCCGTGACTGCCCTGCAGCACTCACGGAGTGCCGTTGCGGCAGTAAGCGAGTGTCGCGTGGCAGTTCACCAACTGCCGGGCACGAAATTCAAGTGCCGCGATTTGTGGGCGGCAGTATATACTGAGAGTTCATTTCATTTTCATTTTTATTCTCTCATTTCTTTTCCTCGTGGATTCCTCTGGAGAAAATTTTCCTTTTCCCTCATCTTGCTTGGATCGATCTATCAGGGCTATCATGTTAGTTTCTCACGATCAGAACTTAGTTAATCTCTTTTATTTAATTGTTTTGTTTTTTTTGAATTTTCACAAATCTAAACGCGTGAACTTCCCTTTTCTTGACAGACCATGGCGAGCGGCTCTGGTAATAGGAAGAGGAAAGCAAAGTATCATGCCACTCCCAACCCCGACGCTACACTGCTACTTCTGGATCCGGACGCGCATTTGTCTGCCCGCGCGTTCAAGCGCGAGGTAAACGTGTTCCTTTCTTTTGAACTTTCGCGATTCTCATGCTGTACGATCTTTATGAATGCCTTGCATAATCCATGTAAACTTAAATGCTCTTTTTCTAACGTAAATGCCATGCTAGTAATGCTCTCTGCGGTATTATTGGTCGAGTCGTACCTGAGCTTGACGGCTAGTGGGGTAGGGGTTCCATCGGGCGCTATGAGAATGATTCCAACCCCGTAGCCCGATTGGTTGGTCGCTCCATCAAAATACATCTTCCACAAGTCCTCATTCACCTCCATTACCTCCTCATCAGGAAACTTAAATTCTCCCTTATCCTCGGATTCTATGGCGAGATCGGCTAAAAATTCAGCGACGGCCCTCCCTTTCATGGATTTGGTGGTGACATAGCTAATATCAAACCCGGCTAGCATCATGGTCCACCGGGAAATCCTACTGGTCAAGACGGGTTTTTCAAATATGTATTTTAATGGGTCCATTCGGGATATCAAGATTACAGGGAAGGCTAGCATGTAGTGGCGAAGGCGACGGGTACACCAGACCAAGGCCAAACATGCCTTCTCCAAAGGTGAATACTTTAACTCATATCCGACCATTCTTTTGCTCAAGTAGTAAATGACCTTCTCCACGTACCCCTCTTCTCCTTCTTGGGCCAACATACACCCGATCGAATCTTCGGATACAGAGAGATAGAGTAAAAGGGGTCTCCCGGGTAAAGGTGGTGACAGGACATGTGGGTTTTGGAGGTAGGTTTTTATTTTGTCGAAGGTCTTTTGGCAAGGGGCGTTCCATTCAAATTTCTCTCCTTTTCTGAGCAGTTTGAACAGCGGGTCGCAGGTTAAGGTAAGTTTGGAAATGAAGCGGCTGATGAACTATATTCTCCCCAGGAATCCTCTTAGTTCTTTCTCATTTTTCGGTGGATTCATTTCGGTTATGGCCTTTATTTTGGTGGGGTCCACCTCTATTCCCCTCTGAGTAATGAGAAACCCCAATAATTTTCCAGTAGTGACTCCGAAGGTGCATTTCTGCGGGTTTAGCCTCATTTTGAACTCCCTCAATCTCCCAAAGAACTTTCTCAAGGCCTCTAGGTGCCCTCCTCTCTCCTTGGATTTCACAATCATATTATCCACATACACCTCCACCTCTTTGTGGATCATGTCTTGTAGTAAAGTGGTGGCAGCCCTCTGATAGGTCGCACCTGTATTCTTAAGACCGAATGGCATCACTCTATAACAATAGGTTCCCCAGGGCGTGATGAAAGTGGTTTTCTCTCTGTCTTCGGGTGCCATGAGGATCTGGTTATATCCTGAGAAACCATCCATAAAAGATAGGAGCTCGTGTCCTGCGGTATTATCGACCAGAACATCAATGTGAGGTAATGGGAAATCGTCCTTAGGGTTCGCTTTATTCAAATCTCGAAAATCCACGCACACCCTAACACGACCATCCTTTTTCAGAACCGGTACGATATTGGCGATCCATTCTGAATACTCAATCCGGCCCCTAACTGCTTTTCAACTTCCTCTTTTACCTTAAGTGCCCATTCAGGCCTCATTCGCCTCAACTTTTGTTTTATTGGTTTAGAGTTTGGAAATAAAGGGATATGGTGTTGGACTATCTCTGGATCAATTCCTGGCATATCATTATAAGACCATGCAAAACATCTTTGAATTCATTTAATAGATTAACTAATTCTTTGCTTTATTCATTATTAAGTGTAGAGCCAATAAAAACATTGTGAGGGTTATCTTCATTTCCCATATTAATTGTTCGAGTGTCTTCGATGATTTTACATGCAGATTCCTTTTCTTTTTCAATTAATTTTTGCAATTCAATTGGTATTTCATGATCATATTCATCACATTCATTAAGCGTATTCGAGTAGGCAGAATTAGTCACATTTTCATTAATTTTCTTTGGAGCAATTACAACAGACATGGAAATTGAAAGACGCCTCATTTGGGCCATTACAGACTCTGGGTGCGGGGGATACCTATCACTAGACTCAAAAACCCACTCTTTCTTGCTTTCCCCTCCCTTGTCGGTGATGAAGCATTCTTCCAGGTCCTCTGTTTTGGTAATCTCTTCCATTTCTTCTTTTTCGGGCTCTTCCACTGATTCTTCCTCTAGTTCTTCTTCCAACACATCCTCGACATGCCCTTCTTCAACCTTGACCCCTATGCCCTCTTCTTTCCCTCCGGCTCTCGCATCTTCTTCGTGCAACAGGTTTCGCATGACTGGACCGTCTAGTGTACCAACCCAATCGTTGACAGTTGCAGATTTCTTAGATGCTAGTAAGTACGGGTCCTCATATTTGGAGAACTCGTGGGAGAAAAAGATCTCAAACCCTGGCTTTAAGCATTTGTCCTTCTGATCCACCCATAGCTCTGGGAAGCCGCAGAAGGGGAAATCCTCTCCTTCCTTTACGAAGTAACCGTTGAGCATTTTCTGATAGGGGTCCATTGGCGCATCAGCTGTCTTCTTCTTTGCCCTCAGTTCCTTCCTTGTCGGCTGGTAACCCAAACCATGAGTGTGAGTCTGAGTCGGAATGTGCGGGAATTTAGGCATGCCTTGATGATTCTTACCCAATCCCATGCCTGGAAAGAAACCCATCTTTTTCATGATCCCCGCGACCAACGGACTGGCATACTGGTCAAAGTAAAACGGTAGGAACTCTCGTGGCTTTCCCTCTTCCAGCATGTTGATGAATTCGAACCCTCCCAAACTTGTTTCCTCTTCTTGTAGCTGTACTTCCAAGACCGGTGCGCTTGACGAAGCCTCAGATGGACGAACCCAACGGTCCCCAAAGATGTCACAGACCTTGCTTTTCCAGATGCATTTGACTTTCTGATGGATCGTTGATGGTATGGCGCCCAAAATGTCTAACCATGGCCTTCTTAGTAGCATATTGAAAGAAGCAGGAATGTCGATGACTTGAAATTCGGCTTCCTTCTCAAGTGGATCGACAGCGAGATGAAGGAGAATTATGCCCATGACAGTCCTCTGAGTGTTGTCGTATGCTCTTACCTTCTTTTCAGACAGTATGAATGTTGATTCGTCCAAACCCATGCGCTTAGCTATTCAGAATGGGCACACGTTTAGAGCGGAACCATTGTCCACCAGACAGGTAGGCACAGTATTTCCCAAGCATTCAACGGTGACATACAAGGGCTTGTTATGAACGGGCCCTCCGGGAGGTAGGTCATCGGATGAGAAGGTGATAGCTAAAGTCGGGATCCTGCCAATCATTCCTACAAGGTCTTCTGGTTCTGTATTGATAGAGACATCGGACTGATTCAAAGCATCCAAGACTGCCTGCCTGTGCTTTTTGGAGGCAATCAGCAATCCCCAGATAGTGATGTTGGCTTGTGTTTTCCTTATCTGCTTTAAAACCCTGTCCTCTTCCTCTTCTTCGTTCATTTTCCCTTTCCCCTTCTCCAACTCTCTTCCCGGGTGATCCTCCTCTAGTTCGTGCGGCTTGAAGTGTCTACCAGATCGAGTCAGGTGATTGATCTCTTCTCTTGCCCACAAATTGTCGATTTCTGACATAGCCTCCGGGCCTTCTTTTCCAATCTTTACCTCTTCGTCGCTTTGATACCACAGATCATCCTCCACTTGGTCTATGTTTGGATCATTGCCTTCTCGAGTCCACCAATCTGACTGCCCCGTTATTTCATTTTCCCATATCTCTGGTTGACTTCCGAGCGTACAGATGTCCAGATCTTCCGATAATTGATAAAACTTCCTTGGTTCCCCGATTTTTGTGATTAGCTTGGACGGGTCAAATGTCGTTCTTTCTATCCCCAAGAAATAAAGACCTTGCGGTGGCGGCACAGCTCGATGGTTTGGCGGCGGATTTTTGGTAACATTGGGAGCTTTGACAGGTGGTTCGGATATTACTTTGTTGTCAATGAGGTCTTGGATTTCATGCCTTAACCTCATGCACCGATCCGTCGTGTGGCCCTTCTGTTGGTGAAATTTGCAATAGAGATCCCCCTGAAAATTTGGCGGAAGCGGACTAGGCCGGGGTCGAGCTTCCAATTGACGGAGATGCCCTTTTGCTAACAGCCTATCAAGGGCGGTCGATAGTGATACCCCTAAATTTGATAATTTTCTCAGTGGCTTATCTCCCCCACCTCTTGGATGATTTCTGGTAATATCAAATTTTCTCTCCGGCTCACTAAGTGCATTGACATCGGTGGGGCCAGAGTGACCCCCCGAATGCCCCCGTTTGATCCATAATTGGGCCTCCGATATCGGTTTGGTTGTTCTTCCTTCTTAATTGTTCCCTCTTGAATCGCATCTTCGATCCTTGTCCCCACGTCGAATACCTAAGCAAAAGTGTTGATCGACTGTAACCTCATCTTTTCCTGATAAACTGGCTGCAGGTTCTTCATTAGCATTCAGATTTGATCTTTTCTGACGGCCTCTGTACCATCTTTGCAGCTTTCCCCCTCCATTGACTCAGATACTCAGCAAATGATTCTTTGTTCCCTTGCCTGGTTGTTTCTAGATCTCGAACAGTGACTTCCAAATCTTGGTTATACTCATATTGGGCTACAAATGATTTGACCACCTTCTCCCAGATCTGGGTTTGGTCGGCTCAAGTGTAAGGTACCATGATAATGCGGCTCCAGTTAATGTTTGCTGAAACAGAACAGCCATCATGGTCGTGCTTAAACCACTGGGTTGAAAAGCCCCTATGCACATTCGAATATGACTGCGGGGGTTGCCCGTGCCATCAAACTTATCAAAGACAGGTATTTTGAAACCGGCAGGCAGTACCTCACAAACCCCATCATATAAACCTTCCAATTCCAGCAGATAAGTGTCAACCCCATGGGATTTACGACCACCCTTTCCAGTTTCTCTAATTTCTCGACCATCAACCTATCTTTCTCGGTCTTCTCTCTTTATGCCCTTTCTCTTTCTACCCTGAGGATTTCGATTCTCGGCATCTCTTGGTCATCAAACCAACCCTCTTCCCTGACAGAAGGCGAATCATTGTTGGGTTGATTCACAACTGGTGGCGGGCAGGCTATTGCTTCTATCATGTTCATCATACGAGTCATGTTTTCAGCCTGTCTTCTCATTTGTTCAGCTTGTTGCTCTACCAGCGTCCTTAGTTATGCTATTTCCCCAGTATTTCCTTCGTCTGCCATCTCAGTACTTCTTTCTCTTCTTATCAATCTTGCTGTGGGACCCCTAAGCCAGACAATGCTTGTATCGGATGCTATTTTTATCCTACAATCACATTTTGAAAAGGTTTTTTTTTTGTTTGGTTTTCCAAAAGAAATTCTCAATATTACTCTTTAAAAACTCTTTAAAAAAAATTCGATGGTTCATATGTCACATTGATACAATGCATGTGTGCGTGTGTGCCTATTCTATATGCAAAAGAAAGGAAGAAAGGAAAATTCTAATCCTAACAAATAAACACATAAGCACATAAAACCCTCACTCATGTCAAGTGCGTCGATTTCTCCTTTCATTGTGATCCTCCTTACCATTGCGAAGATTTCAAAATCTTTTAAAGTTTATTTGATAAACATTTCTTTAGTTGGCGAAATTTCCAAAAAACAACTACCCGAGTTTTTTTGAAGAAAGCACACCTCAACAAGTTTTGATTTGGAATTTTAGTCAAGAAATGAGTGATTTGAAAACTTTTTGAATAAAGATGGCAAAAATATGTTCTTTTTCAAATATGGATTTTAAAATTCTCTGGGTGGAAGGATCACATAATCGGTTTATCAACATACTTTCCATAAATTTGGATGCGTACAAGGTCAATGATGCTTTAGATAAACATGATATAAGAGATGTGATCTTATAATCAAAATCTAACATATTCCCCAAACGTCATGGGACATGAAGGGGATTTGCTTAGAAGTGATTAAGAGTTCACATATCTTATATTAAGTAGGCATTGTCATCATCTCAAGTAATCCCTTCCGGGCATACAACACTCCCTAGCACATAACCCTAACCAAGGATTAATTTCCCTAAGACCTGAAAGGTTCTATAGAAGCTACTATGCAAAGGCTAGGTTTTGGTCATATAAGGGACCCTTGACACACATCCGATAGGATGCTTTATATACCAACACATGGTACGAGATCAAGGGTGATCACACAGTCCCATGATGACTTGACCGACCGGGTTGCCCCGAGCCTCCAAGGTCATAGTTCTGTGCAATCGACTGGCGAGACATGCAAGTGCAATGCAACGGACACACAAAAATTAATTAATTTGATTAAAAGGATGCTTTCAAGTCTAATCCTTGAGTGAACCCAAAATCAGAAATTCTGGTCTGCGAAACCAGAGATTCTGGATTCGATCCCCAGCAGAGTCAGAGATTGTGGAT
Source organism: Hydrangea macrophylla (assembly GCA_033977485.1). Taxonomy (NCBI): domain Eukaryota; kingdom Viridiplantae; phylum Streptophyta; class Magnoliopsida; order Cornales; family Hydrangeaceae; genus Hydrangea; species Hydrangea macrophylla. The sequence continues at coordinate 1,111,281 of JASDAS010000019.1, forward strand.
GTCGCAAATTTTCTTTTTATCCACATCTTTACTTTTTAAAATATTTTTCCAAATTCAATTTTAAAAACAAAACGAGTCACCACTTAATTTTTAAAAGGAAAAATTAAGAAACCATTTAAAAGCAAACTGATCTTTTTAGAAACTAGAGATTAACTAGGTCCGGGGATTATGGAATGAGAGAGGAGCCCGACGGACTAAAAAACCCTCTCTCATCCTATCTTGCGATAGGCCTCTACTCAACATCCTTTTAATCTAATTATCAATCTAAGTGTGCCCTCAACTAATACATATATTAAATATACATTACAAAAGCACTTCTAAAAGGGTGTAAAAGTGCTAACGACAAAATACAATTCAAAAACCACGTAATTCAAGTAGCAAGCACTATGATATGCAAAAAGGAACAAGAGAACTTACCCGGGATCGAGCGGCGATATGAAGACGTGTAATGCATACAAATAAAAGAGAAATCTAGGAAAAGAGTCTCTAATCCATGTATACAAGTAAAGCAAATCCTAATTCTAAGGTGTCGCACATGGGGTCAAAAATTAATTAAAATCAAGAATTTAAGACAAACTAAAGAAGAGTTTGAGAAAATGTACCTTGAAAGTGCTACAAAAACAAAGGGTTAGTTCACATACTTTAAACAAAACATTTTATTGAATTCCTAAGTAACAAAACCAATCACAAGATGAATCCTATTTACAAGCATCAATCTATATGGATGAATGCACATGAATACATGAATATGAATGAAACAAAGCTATGAACTATTCATTAATTTGGATCGTCTAGCCTCTGGTTTTAAACCTAATTAATCTTTATTAAAGCATGGTATAAACCTTAGGTCAAGAAAAGATCATTTGAACCCTTATTTGCAAAGTTGGTAAAAATTATGACAGGATTCTGAAAATTCCAGAGAGCAGACCCAAAATTTAAGAAAATAAAATTCATAACTCCCATGGTTGGATCTTAATGATTTCTGAGTATGTTAATCCTCTATAAGTCTAGTTTTTAACCGAAAAAGAAAATCAAGGTTTCAACGGTTAGATCTCTGCGAAATGGGCAAAACCCAGACATCACTCAGAGACTTACAACTCTCTATCCAGAGATTTTGTTTGATTTTTTAAAAATAGTAAAAAAAATTAGAAATGCTTTGATCTTTTTAGGGGACCTTCGTAACACATTAACGTTTATAGAAAAAATTATTTGAAGTTAGAAATACTTGGTGGAGGCTCTGATTCATTAATTTCAAAAGCGTGTTACTGTTCTAAAACTATTCTGAAACTCTAGACAGATTATTGTTAACTCACAAAACCCATGATCAAACCCCTCTAAGCATAAAATCTCACCAAAACAAAAATTGCAGTGGTAAAACATTGTATTATTGACACTTTGCCGTTGGTTTCATTCAATTCCAATGGTCTGATTTTGAACTAAAAATCTTTGATTAAAAACAGTTTGTGAACTCACTGTTTTCATTTGTCAAGTTTAACTCTATTTGTTAATCCCAACTATTGAAACATGAAGTTGGGCTTAAACCAAACCACTTCTTCTACCATTTGATGGTCATTGAAGACTAAGGACATCAATAGACTTATGGACTTTTGATGAAGTATGAAATGAACTTCACAAAATCCCAAACAATGAACTCAAACTTATGGACCAAAGCTTGAGTTCAAATCATTACTCCTACCACTTGGTGGTCATTGGAGGCTAAAGACACACATACATGTAGGTTTTGGATGAAGTATGAAGAACTTCTCAAAACCTAAGGAAAAGATTAGCCTAAGCCATAGAGATGGACTTAAACTAAGATATTTCTCCTACCATTTGATGGTCATTGGAGACTAATAATGCTTGAACTCATGGGTTTTAATAAAGTATGGAAGACTTTATAAAACCTCAAAGTGATGAACTCAAACTATAGACGAAGTTTGAATTCATCAATATGCCAAAACCAACCTCAATCCCGTCATGAATCATGAGTTCATCATAACATTGGAGGACTCTAAACACAAGGATTTAGGTAAGACATTGAAAAGTCTTATAAATCCAAGGAGATGAACATAGTCAAAAGAAAAATGACCAAGGTTTTACTTCAAGATCTTAATTAAACTTTAACCATTAAACTATTTTGATCCAAACTAATGACATGAAAGCTCAATCACAATATATGTGGTGTGTGATGAAATGAGGTGGGAAGAGAGGTTTTGAAAATGTGTAAAAGGTCCTAAGTATCTATATATTTTGATTGAGCTATTGAATATACTAACTAGTTTAGAGTTTTACCTCTAATGATCCTCAACTTCTTGGTTGCTTTAAGACCTTCCAAATGATGATTAAGCTCCTTTTTTTTCTCTTTCTTCCAACAAACCTCTCAAATGTTCTCTCAATTTGGGAAATTTTGGGGTGAATCAACCTTGGGATTCTAACATTCTAATATTCTCTTCTTTTTTGTCACCCCAATAAATGGGATATGCACCATCTATATATAGGCAATCATTAGAGGGCCATTTTGGGAATTTCCCAGCCAAAACCCTAATTTCCGCCGCCACTTTGAAGATACAAACCGACCTACTTTTGGGCAAACTATCCCGAAAATGCAGCACCCGGAAAAACTTGCGGCACTCAGCGAATGCCGCTGCAGCACTCGCTGTCTTTCGGAACGGCACTCAAGGAGTGCCGCAACGGCAATCTGTGACTGCCGCGGAAGTCATAATGTGCCGTTTTCCCCTGTTTTCCCTTTTTTTTTTTTTTTTCTCTTTTTCCTCTTTGTTTTTGAATTGCAAGAGCTTTCGGAAGAGTTTAAGTCATCCTTAGAAGTCCTAAAATAGTCGGATACTTGTCATCATTGGATCCTAGAGGTTGTACTCCCCTTATTTGACGTTTGGTCAAAATTGGGGTGTCTACAATATCATGTTCGTCTCAGCATTCGATCAGCTTGGGATATCTAGGGATCGGCTCCGACCAGTGGCCACACCCCTGGTAGGTTTCAATGGATCTAGCACACAACCGCTCGGCACTATCGAGCTCCCGGTTCTTATGGGAACTTACCCCCAGTAGACGTCTGTACTGGCCAGTTTTGTGGTCGTAGAGGCCCCATCTGCGTACAACGTCATCCTAGGGAGGCCAACTCTCAACAAAGCCAAGGCGTTTGTGTCAACGTACAGCCTGGTGGTCAAGTTCCCGACTCCCCAGGGACCTGGAAGCTTACAGGGAGATCAAGCGACCGCCCGAAGCTGCTATGTAAGCTTTCTGCGTAGAGATGCCGTCACCGAAACATTGAACATTCAGGAGATGGATCTGAGGGACCAAAGAGATGGAGTAGGCCCGGTGGAGGAATTGGAGCAAGTGACGCTGGACCCAGAGTTCCTCTACCGGTCCGTCAGCATAGGCACCCTCTCGGAGCCAGGCCTCAAAGAGAAGTTGATCCTATTCCTGCGGCAGAGTCAGGATGTTTTCGCTTGGAGCCACGAGGACATGCCTGGGATAGATCCCTGAGTCATATCTCACCGGCTGAATATCAACCTGGACTCCCGGCCGGTCAAGCAAAAGCGGCGGGGCATGGCACCTGAAAGGCAGGCTACGGTAAGTGATGAGGTTGAAAAACTCCTAAAAGTGAACTCCATCCGAGCAGTCCACTATCCCGACTGGCTAACAGATGTGGTTCTGGTCAAGAAAAGCAACGGGAAGTGGAGAATGTGCGTGGATTTCTTTGATCTGAATATGGCATGCCCTAAGGATTGTTATCCATTGCCCAGGATAGACCTCCTGGTGGACTCCACAGCCGGACACTCGCTCTTCTCGTTTATGGATGCTTACTCGGGGTACAATCAGATCAGCATGTACCCCGGGGACGAAGAGAAGACCTCCTTTATCACGGACCAAGGGACGTATTGCTACAAGGTAATGCACATTGGCCTCAAAAATGCCGGGACAACTTATCAGCGCCTGGTCAATCACATGTTCAAGGATCGGATCAGGAAATCCATGGAGGTCTACGTCGATGATCTCCTGGTCAAAAGTCAGGACGAGTCAGACCATCTGGAGCATCTGGCAGGGGCCTTCAGTATTTTGAGGAAGTTCGGAATGAGGTTGAACCAGGCCAAATGCACATTCGGCGTCTCGTCCGGGAAGTTCCTGGGACACCTGGTCAGCAAACAGGGGCATCGAAATAAACTCTGAAAAAATCCAGGACATACTAAAAATGCGGTCACCCAGGTCCACCAAAGAAGTTCAGAGCTTGGCTGGATGGGTCACCGCGTTGAACATATTTGTCTCCCGAGCTACCGATCGGTGTCTGCCATTTTTCAAAATCCTTCGCAAGGCCTATCAGTGGTCGGAAGAGTGTGAGGAGGCGTTCCAGGACCTCATAAAGTACTTAGTGTCACCCCTTCTACTCTCAACACCTGTGCCGAACGAGGAGTTGTTATTGTATTTGGCAGTGTCACCCTCAGCGGTAAGCTCGGCTCTCATCTGGGAGGAGCACGGGATATAATTCCCGATCTACTACACCATCTGGGCACTTCAAGGCGCTGAGAGCAGATACTCTCGCATAGAGAAGCTCGCCTTTGCCCTCATCACTTCTACCCGGAGACTTCGCCCATACTTCTAGGCCCACGCAGTCGTGGTGCTGACTGATCAGCCTCTCTACAAGATCTTGAGCAGGCCCAAAACTTCCGGAAGGCTCGTTAAGTGGGCCTTGGAGTTAGAAGAATTCGAGGTAACCTACAGACCCCGCACGACGATGAAGGGACAGGCCGTAGCGGACTTTCTTATAGAATTCACATACCCGGCGGACCCGGTTAAAGAGTTCAACCCACCCGACCTACCACTCGGGCTACAAAAAGACATCCCGACCTGGATACTTTACGTAGACGGATCTTCCAACAAGCAAGGCAGTGGGGCAGGAATCATCCTAACCACTCCTCACAGGATTCAGATTGAGTATGCCTTGCAATTCAGGTTCCAGGCCTCCAACAATGAGGCTGAGTACGAAGCCCTACTGGTCAGATTAGAATTGGCCATATCGATGGGCGCGCGGCAGGTCCAGGGGTACAGTGACTCCCAGCTCGTAGTCAATCAGGTTACTCAGGAGTATGAAGCCCGAGAAGATAACATGACAGCTTACCTCGCCCTCGTCCGAGCAGTTTCGAAAAAACTTGAAGGTTTCTCAATCATGCAAATCCCGAGGGAAGAAAACACCCAGGTCGATCTGTTGGCTCGCCTCGCCTCATCTTCTGAATCAGACTTGCCCGGGATAAGGATTAAACACTTACCCGAGCCAAGTGTGATCAATTCGGGAGGCATGGAGGTCGAGCCGGTCGCCTTAGGCCACAGTTGGATGGATCCGATAACGGCATTCCTCAGCCAAACGAAAAGGAAGAAGCCCGTCGGGTGAAATACCGGGTGGCCAGATACCACCTCATGGACGGCATCCTCTACAAAAGGGGGTTCTCCATCCCATATCTCCGCTGTGTCCATCCCACGTAGGTTCAAGCAATATTGCATGAAATCCATGAAGGTGTATGTGGTAACCATGTAGGAGGTTAGGCACTCTCTCGAAAATCCCTGCTGCGAGGCTACTACTGGCCGACCATGGCTCGGGATTCCCAGGAATATGTCAAGCGGTGCGACAGGTGCCAGAGATACTCCCCCATGATCAACCGACCAGGTGAGCTCCAAACACCTATCCTCAGCCCGTGGCCATTCGCTCAGTGGGGCATCGACATCGTCGGTACCCTCCCGATGGGTAAAGGGCAAGTTAAATTTGCCGTCATCACCGTGGACTACTTCACCAAGTGGGCCGAGGCCGAGCCCTTGGCTACAATCACCGAGAAGAAGATGGAAATCTTCATGGAGAGGAACATCCTTAGCAGGTTCGGCGTCCCCCGAGTTCTGGTTAGTGACAACGGTAGGCAGTTTGACACCCCGGTGTTCAGGCAGTTTTGCTTGGGTTACGGGATATTCAATCATTACTCATCCCCCGAGCATCCCCAGGCCAAGGTAACTAACCGGACTATTCTTCAGTCAATTAAAACAAGGCTTGAAGACGCCAAAGGACTATGGGCGGAAGAATTGCCGACCCTCTTGTGGCCTATTGAACCACTCCTCGGGCGGCAACCGGTGAGACGCCGTTCTCACTTACCTATGGCTTCAAGGCAGTGGTGCCTACGGAGCTTGGGTTGACTACGTATCGGGTAGCTAACTTCAACGAGCAACATAACGAAGATGCCCTCAGGGCAGAGCTGGACCTGGTGGAAGAAAAAAGAGACCGGGCATATCTAAAAGTGGCAGCTTACAAACAGAGGGTCTCCCGGTACTTCAATAGCAAAGTCAGGCATCAGAGTTTTCAGGTCGGGGATCTCGTTCTAAAGGCAGTAAATCAGTCTACCAAAGTCCTGAGTCATGGGAAGTTAGGCCCAAATTGGGAAGGATCATACAAGGTTACCTGCGTCAACCGACCGGGCACCTACTGGTTACAGACCCTAGATGGGCATGATCTTTCTCACCCTTGGAATGTGCAACATCTCCGCAAGCACTACCAGTAGCGATCTGGCACGGGTTAGGAAATTTTGTAGCTCGGTTTGAGCAGTTTTATAAATTTTCAAATAAAATGAAAGTTTTCCATTTTCAGTACAAACAGTGATTCCTATGAGTGTTGCACTAAAAAGACCTCGGGGCCAGACCCCAGACACTCAAAAGACCTCGGGATCATACCCGAGGCACATAAAGACCTTGGCTCAAAACCAAGGCACAAAAAGACCTCGGGATCATACCCGAGGCACATAAAGACCTTGGCTCAAAACCAAGGCACAAAAAGACCTCGGGATCATACCCGAGGCACATAAAGACCTTGGCTCAAAACCAAGGCACAAAAGACCTCGGGATCATATCCGAGGCACATAATGACCTTGGCTCCAAACCAAGGCACGAAAAGACCTCGGGCCTAACCCCGAGGCACAGGCTTCGCTTAGGTCCAACCAGCGACGGGGGGCAAAACCCCCTAGGTGACTGAGGATGGCAAGCCTCAAAGGACCCTGCAACCACCCACGTTCCAGGTCGGTTTCCTACAGTCACCCCCCATTTTTTGCCAAACACCTGCCTTAGCAAACGCTTGGGGGGCAGGGGCAGGGGAACACCAGGCTAAACAGGAAATCACACCGGGTACTAACAGGACTTGGAATCCTAGAATACCTAACATTCCAGAGTACCTACATTACCCAGAGAAACCGCCCGGATAGTTAACAAATCAAACCTACACTATACTCGGGCGGGACCTGCAAATCAGGTCTACAAGACCAACTATTCTCTATCGGTTACAGTTCTAAATCTTTTGCTAAGGCAGAGGTTCAAAGTAACTAAAAACGGGTCGGGTATTGGCAATCACAAATAAGCGAACAAATACAAAATAATAAAACAATTAATGCAAAGGATGGCCTCGATGAACCTTTTCATTAATTAATAATATTTTGTACAATAAACTGGGGGGCAATTTTAGTAGCCTCCCAAAAAAAAAGAAGAGAAAATCAGGCGTTGTCGACGATGACCACCTCCTCGGTCTCCACGCTCCCTCCCTCCGGAGCAGCATCTCCATCCTGGCCCGCCGGGGTGCCGGCACCCTCCACTGCGGCAGAAGAACCCGGGGCATCAGCAGTAGTTCCTTCAACGGCACCGGACACCATGTCCAAGTAGTCAGAATCAATCCCCTGGTAACGGGATGTGTCCAACTCTGGGTGGTCCCGAGCCAACCTCCTTTTCAAATCCTCGTACCCGAGAAAGAAACCGTCATCGAAAGTTTCCCCGGGGGGTACAGAGGCCGCCGCCTCCGCTCCCGTGCGCCCCGCCCGTTAGGTCTCCAGCTTTGCCAGAGCCACCGCCAATTCTTGTTGGGTTGCCCCAAGGTTCAGGCCCTTGACTCTGTTTTTCTCTACGGTCAAGGCCCTCTCTTTGGTCTCCAGGGCAACCTCTTTCTCAGCAAGGGCGGTTTCAGTGGCGGTGGCCCTCCTGGCCAGAGCCGGCATGAAGGCCTCAGCTCCAGCAGCCATGCAGCCGACCTACAAAAATCAAAAGAAAATCGTTCGGTCAATACCACCAGCAGAATTGAAGGTACGAAGAACAGAAAGTACAGCAGATTCACTTACCAGATAGGAGATGCTGTAGAGCCACCCCTGGAAGGCCATGGGAGACATGCCGGCGCACCTCTCCACTTGGCTCGGGAGAAGGTATGGTCTAACCCTATCCCAGGTCTCCCTCGACTCCTCCAGGGGTGTCCCGGAGGGGATGTCCGATCGTGGAGCCGACGGCTCCCCCACTACCGCCGCCCAGGGGACTGACGTCTCCCCAGGAGTCTGATCGGCCGGCGGGCCGCGCCTGAGCTGCCTCAGTGGATAGTCGCTATCGGAGGCCTCGACGACTGGCCTCTTTCCTACCGCGGTCATTCGCTTAGCAACGGTAGCTTGCAGAGCCCTCAACCGCTCTAGATCCCTCTTGGGGGCCATTTCTACAGAAAGAAAACAATCACAGGGTTGGTAACCAGAATAGTGAGGCGGTGAAGAATAACCGAATTTAAAATTGATGGTCAAACACTTACCCGGGATGATAGTGGGGAAGATGGGAGCTTCAGCTGGGTGGTCCGGTCGGCGATCGCCTATCTGATCTCCCGAATGGGACAGAACTTCCAGCACGTTGATGGGCTGCTCCACCAAGCCCCTGATCCTATCTTAGCACTCCTCCGGAATGCTCGGGAGGTTGAATGCCCCCGCTGCAAAACAAGCCAAGGTGATCAATATTATGGTTATGACAAGAAACCCAAAGGAAAATAGGGAAGACCGCAGGACGGGCTTACCCCTCAAATCTTCCACCCAGGAAGTCCTTAGTTGGCTCCCCGGGGCTCGCTCACAAAAACTGGGGGTGGACACTTGGAAGAATTTGTTCTTCCACCCTTTGTTGTTGCTCGGACAGTTGATGATAATTTTCTTCCACTGTCGAGCCCCCAGAGAGAAGAACCCGGCCTCCCCGTGTACTAGGAACGACCGGTGGATCCAGAAGAACTCTAGTAGGGTGAGCTCGTACCCGAAGACTTGGGGTCACAAAGAAATGGACCCCATCAAGAATCTCCACCCGTTCGGGGCTAACTGCCCTGGAGCTATCCCGAGGTAGATCATTGCATCCCGGGCTATCGGATGGAGGGGGATGCGAAGGCCCGCGATAAGGGCATCCTCGTACAAAGTGACAACACCCCGACAGCGAATGTGGGCACCGCCGGGATGAACAAATAGGGAGTGGTCATCGGGGATGGCGTACCTCTCCCTAATACGTCCCAAGTCCCCGTCTTGTAAGGTCGAGGGGATGAACTCGTAGGTAAAAGCCACCTCGGGATTAAGCTCCCTAGGCAACTCATCACCTGAGCCCCGCTAGACAGAAGCCGTCGGGGCCTCCTGATCAGACTCGTAGTCTGAGACCCGGGCAGGGATCCTACCCTCACTGTGGTGGTCAGACGGGGAAGCAGAAGGAGGGTCCAGGCTGGTGTCGGGGCTCCCTGACCGTGATTCATCGTCCTCCGATCGGGAAGCAGAGTTAAAAACAGAGTGGCTCATCTCTGGGATTCCTACGGTGGAGCAAGGACGTAGGCGCCGACTTAAGTAGGGGTCAGGGACTCCAAGCCTGAGATACAGAGGAGGCAAGGTCAGGAGTCTGAAGGACAGAGCGTACAGGATCCTAACAGTTAAATAGTACTCAGTCAAAACTACCCCAGGACAACTCGTATGGTTGAGTCGCCTAACTATATCGCCTGATCTGAGGAAAAAGCAAAATTTAAAGAAAAAGAAATCCCACTCCCGGGCAAGCCCTAGCGGATTCGTTCTCTCTAGCCTCACTAAGAAAAGGAAGGGGTGTAGCGAATTGAAGCTAGGAAGTGAAGACTTACACGAATTAAAGCAGGAAAGGAGGTCGGGAATTGTGATCAGGAACGCTTTGCTCTCAAGACCGCTCGGTAGATTCAATCTTCAATTAGCAGGAATAGAAGAAATGAGCAAGGACCTATTACATAGGATGCGTGAATGGTCCAGATCAGATCAGATCCAACGGTCAGGAAGCCGTCCCGCCAAAATTGACCGACAATTGTCACCTCGGGCACGTTAACCGTCGCCTTAAAAGATGCGCTCATTTAATGCTGGACGTGATGGTCCTGTAATGGCATGACTGTTCGGTTACGTTCAGACTAGCCTCGCTTGATCCTGACCAAGCCTGAGACCAACTAACACGTGGCAGAAGTCGGTACCGGGCCCACATAGCCATCGCTCGGTCCAGACCCTGGAAGACCAGCACGACCGGTGACACCCCGGGAAACATCCTGGCCTTTTTCCCGAGCGGTTACCCAGAACTATTCTTATTTTTCAAACCTCATCTGACAAAGCATCATATCAGTTTCGAAAATGGGGGGCAGCTAATACGTACAAAAATATCAGGTCAAAGTCAAGCCTCGCCACCTCAGCAAAGGGGAGCCAAGTCATCTTGAATCTGGGCCCACCGCCTAGTCCTGCCGGGCCGTTACACAAACTGCCTGGGATGCTCGACGGCTCGGGCGTTCACTCCAGACTGGCCCCACGTGGGCGCACTTCCAGTAAGCGTGGTTGCTCATCTAGCAGGCAACCAGTCAGTTGTCTATCCCAGCTAGAAGTCTAAATGGAAGGAGCAAGTAGTTTCCTAAACCACTTAGGAAACTCTCCTAAATTCATATAAATCAATTATAGACAGATTAGGCTTCCTAATCTGTGAACTTACCTTGTACGGGTGGCCTCTTGCGCCTATAAAAGAAGCCACCCACCCCCCATTCAAGGGGTCGCATTCTTAACCTAAAGAATAGCATTCTATATACTCTCGTACGCATATACCCGGCCGGTATTACTGGTAGTGCCGCCCAAAACTGTTGGCTCACCAGGCCAGCCGGTGGTCTGCTAGTAAAGCGCTCAGACGCACACGTGGACGTAGGTCACCTCATTAACGGGGCCGAACCACACGCAAATCACCTTGTCTTTTCTTTCTTAGTTCTTCTACCATTTTTTGGCATCATCAGAAACTATTTTAAATTAATCGTGTCATGTCGTGTCGTGTTCGGGTTGTCTCTGTAAAACATGTCGTCGTGTCAATTGCCTCTCCTATCTCTGAGTTAGTTCAAAATACGGCGCACTTGTGGATTGCATAATTGCACTGACATTCTATAACAATTGGCTTAGTACTTAGTTTTATTTTTTTTGTGTAAATTACATTGACCTCCCCTGAGGTTTGAAGAAATTATACAGACCTCACTCCTAGATTGAAAAATTACACTGACCTCCCTTGAGTATGACGGAAGACCAACGGAGTTAAAAAAAGTGCATAAAATTACATCGCTACCCCTAACGTCAGTCATTGAAACAGAGCAAATGTGAAACTACATATTTACCCTTCACCCTCCCACCTATAGCACTTGCATTGCATTTACCCATCTATCTATCTATCTATTATATCTATCTAAAATACTAAATGCAGAAGGTGAGTGAATGGTGAAATATAATACTGACACTTGTCATCATCACTTAAGTGGAGTACAGTCTTTTATTGTACTCTGTTTGGTATTTTGGATTGTATCGGCTAAAACCCAAGAAACTGAAACACCAAAGGTCATTTGAAACGTCTCTCTCTCTCTCTCTCAATAGTCTATTGAAACGCTTTTCTTCCTCTACAGAGCCTCAAAAATTCCTTCTCACGCAAAAATTCACTCCATTTTCTCCTTCATTGCCACTTCCACCACCAGATCTCCCCAACACTACGAACTTCGATCGTCACTGGCCAGTATCAGTTGTTTCCCCCCTCTCTCAATGTATATATACACTGATAATCTTAAATTACAACAGTCCCCGGTCTCAAATCTAAAACCAGAGAAAGTAATTATTTGGTGTTCGATTATGTGTTTACCGAAACCCTAATCAATTTAGGATATACGTCTGTGAAAAAGTGTCTTTGTGGTGATGGCGGTGGTGTTGTTTGTTGGAGATGGTGTTGGCCGATTTTGGTGCTTGGTTTTGATAGGGAAGAAGAAGAAGAAGAAGTAGTAGAAGAAGAAGAAGGAACAAGAAGAAATGAGAAAGAGAGATTTTGATTTGCAAACTTTGGCGGGAAGAAAAGCCTCTAACTTGGGTAATTTTGATGGGTTGGCTTCAATTTTAGTCACCTCTCCCTCTCTATTCTTAAAGTTTTTACTCTCTCTACCCTCTATTTTTTGGAAAATTTCCTCCCAACTTTTAGCTATTACACCACCAATATATATATATATATATGTGTGTGTGTGTGTGTGTGTGTACTTTATTCGGGCATTTTATGATGATATTGGTATTTGGGTTGGTTATATTGATACAATGTTTACTGATTTGGGTTTTGTTTTCCTTGAACTTTTTATTTTACGCGTGTTTTTAACCCTATTAGAAATAACGTGATAGTTTGTGTATAATTACTTCTTTTTGTCAATAATGTACTACTTGATGGTTGTCTCCTCTTTTAGGGCTTGCTATGGTGTTTTGAGATTTATCATGGAGATTTGGGCGAAGGGATGGAAGGTTTGTTAATGAACACTTTTTGCATTTGTAGATGAATCAAGGTTTTGTGCAAATAATAAGTGATCGTTGGTGGAAAGCTAAGAGCTCGGCGTGCCAAATCTATTAAGGCCAAACCTTGGGGGAGGCAGGTGATATTTACCCTTAATTTAATGGTCTTTTGTATTGATCATGTTTTGCAATCAATGTTATGGCTCATACAAAAGGCAGTAGTTGATATAAAGGTGAAGTTAATGCTCCAAATATATATATATATATATTTAGTTTAATTTAAGCAGGACATCAAGTGCATGATATATCTCATTAGTTGGAGCTTGAATTGGATACAAGTCAATTTTTTTTTTTTTTTTTTAAGCTTTTGAATTGGCCAAATTCTGAGCATTTTAGGCTTTACATTGTCATGAAACAAGGTAATTCTGTGGTGGTTGTGAGCAACTAACAAGTCATTCTATTTTGATGTTAATAGTTAGTGATTTCTTTAAACATTGAACTAAAGTGTTTCAAGTTCTCATTTGAACTTCTAACCGGTCATTTGTTTCCTAAAAATGAACAGATGAATAGAAGGTACGAACAGAAGAATTCCGTTTCGAGTTGTAAAAAGATTTGATTCTAGAAATCTTTTTTTCCCCTCCTATTTGAATTATCTAAACACTGTTGTTTTCTTTGTTCAGACTACTTCAAGGGTTTGGATTTCTAGGTTGTTCTTATTATTATTTTTGAACTATTAGGAATCATAACTGCCCAAAAATTTATCATCAAATTTATTGATTTTGGTTTTAGGCTTTACTTGGAGATATATTTTCCAAGTCCAATTTCTTGGGCTTTAAATTGGGGGTTGGTCCCTATTAAGGGGTTTCAATTTCTTTATTACTATATTAAAGAATGTACAAACACTTTACAATTTGGCTGTTCAAGCAAAAAAAAAAAAAAAAACCTTACAATTTGGCTTTCTATTCTTATAGTGATTGCTACAAAAAGGGTGGTGGGGTTAAGATCAAAGTAAATTATGAAGAAAATGACAAAGCAGAGCAAACCAAATTTCACCACTACTTTCTTTTACAAGGTTTATTATTATTATTATTATTATTATTATTATTATTATTATTATTATTATTATGTTAACAATTTATTGAATCGTTCAGCTAAAATATCTGTTCGGTTATGTTTTGTTAATTCAATCTGGAAATGTGTTTGATGTATTTTTGAGAACTTTGAGATGAGTCTATTGGAATGTATTAGTGGTTGATGATATTGGATTTCTGCCCTTTATGCGTTAAATTACCATGTAGATACAATAGCAGTATTTAATTTTTGCAGAAAGTTTAGCACTCTCTAAGCAAGTCCATTACTAATGGATACTGGTAATGCCATGAGACAACTAGAATATGGGGTTCCATTTTTTTGCTTGGTTTAGCTTGATGGCATGTACTCTTTTCCAGAATTTACTTTATTTATATTCACTCCTATTAAGTTGTGGCATGTCTTTCTTTCTTTCATTCTAATGAATTCGATTTTTTTTTTTTTTAACAAACCTTTGTAGTATTTAATTTAAACAATTATTTTGCATTAACAATATTAACTATCAATATTTTGTGACTTCTAGAGAAATTACGTACGCGCGGGATACATACTAGTCTTTATTTTATCTTATCTTTATCTTATCTTATCTTATACTCCGTATCTAATAGCGGAAGCCTCAGGCTGGGTTTAATAACATGCTGACACGTGTATCTCTTTTTTCCACCTTTTTTTTTTGGTTAGCTTTGCACCCAAACGTGTGCCTCTTCGTTTCGCAACCAAACCGCTCCTTTATGTGCCTCTTCTTCTTCCTCTTCCATACAAATGACACAAAGCCAAGATCGGTTCTTTATCTCACTAAAAACTCTCTCTCTCTCTCTCTCTCTCTCTCTTTAAAGTCTGCATTCTCTCGGTGGATGTTTAGTTTCTAGAAACGTAGTTGAACATAGGAATGGCAGTGAAGGGTCTATGGGATTGGTAGATGCATTGTTTCTCCATCCTCTATTTTCCATTTCCCCCCTCTTTATTCATCGTCTTCCTCGACTTACGCTCAATTTTACTATTTTTGTAATTATATTTTTGTGTGCAGGTCTTGAATTTCTTTCCTTGAATTATACTGGAACCAAAAAACTATACCAAGCACCATGGATCAAGATAAGCTCTCGTAGTCCCCAGGAAGGTTCATCATTCTTTCTTTTTTCAAAAAAATGTAACCAACATTCATGATAATTGGTAAGATAATGGTGAGGGTATATCACACTAATAACGTCTCTAACAACATATTATCAGAGTTGTTAACAGGGCTTTTGTTTTGATGTCAAAGAAGATATTTTTAAATTAATCTGTGTTAACTTATTAGGGTTTTGGTTCATTTGTGAATTCATATATTTGGACAGTTCTGTGGTGTTGTATTTGTTGAAGAATGTTTTATCTTCGTAGAATTTTGTTATTTTTTTTTCTTCGGAAAAATGGTAAATAAATGGCATCCCCAGGATAATACAGTAACCTCAAATAAACATGCTCAAAAAGACTAACAAGAAGTCAAAGCTAAGATTGGGATGGGAATCTAACTGAAACAAAGAAAAAGAGAGACACCCATCCATACCATCAGAATAGACATAGAACATAGAAAGAGAAAAAGCAAAGAAAACAAAAGATCCTCCAGAATTTTGTTATTTGAAGAAGAGTATTATGTGATTTTCGTCCAGATTAATCCAGGTTTTCTTGCCTACTCAATTTATTGCCTCATTAATCAATTGGTATATTTTGAATCAGGTTCAAATGAACATATTGCTTAAATACCATTACAATTTCAAGTGTAAACGAAATTAGAAATAAAAAGGAGGAGAACTATTTTTTTTTTGTGTGTGTTATTTGTAGATGTCCAAGAAGAATTTGTTGATAATTGCTCAATTCAGGTGTATAGTGTAGTGTGCAAGCTTGCATCCCAAATGATCCAACACTTTGGAATGACAGAGAGATTTATGGCTTCTAGATTGTGAGTATTTTTATAGCTATTGGCTTTTGCATTGGTTTATGTCTATTATATATCTCTGGCTAGGTATTTAGATTTGTGGATTTCTTTTTCTTGGGTGTTAATGTTTAGTATATCATAAAAACTTCACACATCATTTGGTTTTGGATTGTATAACAATTAGCAGCTCATTTAAAAAAGACTACTTAGGTTTTTTTTTTTTGGGGGGGGGGGGGGGGTGGGAATTTTTCTAGGCTTTTCATGGGAATTGTTTGGTTATAGCCATCATAATCTATGTAGCACGGATACGGATACATGACACGGGGACGGCGATACGGCAAATTCCAAGAAAATGTAGGATACGGAGACGGCTAGGATACGTCGAATAAAAAAATATTTCTAAAAAATATAATTTAGTCTAAACTAAAAGAAGAAGAAGAGAGGATTAAATATCAACATTACATTACATATTCTGATATTCACCCACAGAAACTAGGCAAATAGCAAATAACAACTTATAACATATACTCATAAAATGTTTACAAAACATAACAATTTAGCAGGATACATACACGGTAGGATACAACGATTAAATTATTATATCTCTGAATTAAATATACAATTTGCAGTTACATGTCAACTCATGTTTCCATAATTCTCAAATAAACCAATTGCTTATCCCCAATTTTACAATATTAAGATTATTGCCTCAAAGTTTTAAAACACATTTCTAACGAGAGGCCACCATGCCGCAGTCACTTGTGTGTCTGGCCATGTCGGGTGCGTGTCCGACACGTGATCAAGGTGTGTCCGATGTTAAAATATTTAAGACATGTTTTATAGCGTGTCTGACATGTGGTGACGCTTGTCCAGCGAGTGTCGGTGTCTAACACGGACACGATACGGAGACGGCACCCAAAGTGAAGTGTCCGTGCTACATAGTTCATAATATACCCTGATTATACACAACACAAGGGCTATACGCTTTTGGATTGAGAAACCGTTTCTTTTTTTTTTTTTTTTTTTTATCTTCTGCAGGGATCAATTTGTTCTAGCATATCTTCTGATTTTTGTGCCCGGCATCTTGGTATTGCTCTTATGTTTTGATTTCCTTAGTTGCATGAGCAATCTGGCAGAATAAAATAGGGGTTTTATGGTGTGCAAGTAAGTTATATTTCCAAAAAGTTACTCTATCGCATTACCTCGATTGTTCTCTAAACAATTTAGGAGAACTTTGATTAGTAGCGAAAATTAATTTCAGCAATTTGATTCCTATCTTGATTTGATGGTGTGTTTTTTTTTTTTTTTTGGGGGGGGGGGCGGGGAATGAATTTCAGGAGCCCAAATGAAAACATCTATGCAACAAAGCACATGCTGAACGTGATGTAGGCCGAGGATAGGTTTAATGAACCCTTAATTAGTTACCATGATAATTTTTGCAACCCTTTCATTTCAAAATAGATTTTTACATTTTTAAATGTAAACTCATAGTTTTCACTGTGATGCAAAGTTCAATGATAATAACAAATACTTCGTTCAGAATTTCAATATAAAATTCTAATTTGAATTGGTTTGGTTCCATTTAATCATGGTTTGGTGAATTATTGTTGAACTTGGAATTTGATTTGGCGCTTATGTGTAGTTTGGATTTTGAATCATTGTTGGATATTAATCATGAAACATTGAGCCATATTTGCTTAGACATACCCTATGCGAGTTAGGTATAGTCTTACAGGAAAAAAATAAATAAATAAAATAAAAGAGTAAAAATTAACAGAGCTAGATCTCTTTTCTATTTGTTTACTGTTCAACTTCATTTGGAAATTTTTGATAAAAACATTAGTAAAGGGCAGTTTGGGAAGTTGTGACTAATTATCCATCTCATAATTTGTTGATTTTTTTTTCTCAATTTGAATACTTAAAAAAAGGTGAACATATTTGAATGTTCTCTATCTAATATTGTCCTCTTTTTAACTTAAAACTCTTTTTATAAGATGCACGGGTATAACACTAGTATATATAAAGGTTGAGACAAATCCTGCCTCCACATTCACCCACGTCAGTATTCTAAAAAGCCAACGTGGCAACATGCCAATACTCTCTCTTTACCTCTTCGTGTCTCTCTCTCTCTTCTCTCTCTCTCTCTCTCTCTCAGTTGGGTTATACTTATTCCAGCCCCACACCTAGAAGCTTCTGTCAAACAACGCCTCATCAACTTCTCCTCCTCTATTCTCTTCTCGCCTCCTCCTCTCCCAAGACATTGAATCAACAACACAGACTTCAATCCTACAAATCCTCTCTCCTCATTGGCCTTTCACATTCTCTCTCTCTCTCTCTCTCTCTCTCCATGGGAAGAGAATCAACAACGGGCAAGTATTAAGGGATTCATGGGTTTGGAAGTCAGAGAACTCCTCTTCTAAATGGTGAAGTAAGCTCTTTCCAACAATTCAAATCCTCATTTTTTGGGGTTTAGTTTTTGATTTTTCAGTGATTTATTTTGTGTATTTTTTTGGGTTTCTGAGTTGAGCATATGTAATTTTCTGATCCGGTTTACAACTTTTGATACTCTTCAATTTTGTTGTGGATAATAATTTATATGTGACTAATCGAAGGTTTCAAATATGTGATCTGTACACCTGCAATTGGAACTTCTTCCAGGTAATTTGTCTGTACTAGCATTCAAATTTCAATCTATAATTTGCAACTTCCCTATCTACATGTTCTTAATTGAAATAGTTTGGGTCAATCCAATAATACTCTTAACCCACTCTTGCAACTTAGTGCTAGAACTGCACAAGTATTTCTATGTTGATTGGAGCTAACTTAGAGAAAATGTGGTGGTTCAGTAGGTCATGAATGTGCTATTTTGTTGTTAATGAGTTTGTTTTGGAGGTTGCATTTACCAGGGTATGGTGTTGTGGCATTTGGGAGGCTTTGGATTCTAGATGTTTGAAAAAAACCCAAAGAGAGTTTGTAGTATGTATCCTCATTTAGTTGGGGGACTGTCTTATGGGGATTGTTTTTTGGGCTTAGTTCCCTATTTTTGTATCTTGCTTATCATCGATAAAGCTTTTGTTGGTCTATTCTTTCTAAAAAAAAAAACTTGATTGCCTGAGCTTAAGTTGTTTATGGTTTCGCTTAATACGTATATTAACATATGAGTAAAACTTTTAACACTTTCTATTCTTCACTTCATTATCTCCATCTTTGATACCCTTTCTATTGTGTTCATAACTTCATACGTAGTGATTGTGTGGTGTAAGTTGAAGGCAAAGTATGCATCTCTTGATCAAACTCAAAGGTTATGCCACTTCCTATAGATCTGTGTCATTCTTTTTGGGTTAGTGGCATTTATTGGGTGGGCATGTGGTTTTTCTTCTTTTTTTTTTTTATTTTTTATTTTTTATTTTTTTTTAATTTTTGTAAGTTGGGCTTTTGGCAGTCTAATATTGGCAGGCTTCTTTTGGGTTTTGTGTTGTTTTGGTTGGGTTGTCCATTTACATAATGTTTTGGGGAGTAATTTGCTATGGTGTTATTGTTTTGGATATCAGGGCTATGGAGTCAAGGTTTTTTTTTTTGTCTTGGCTTACACTGATGTATCCCACTAAGCTATTTGCTATTAATGAATTTATCTTTGTTGAGCAAAAAGAAATCCATTCTCAATAATATGCTTCCCAAATTTTGAATTTCAAATGTTGTGGCAGTTGTATCACATGCAGTGACGTGTGGTACAACCAATCACTATCACATTGTGTGGTACAAGTGTTAAGCCATTGGGAATTTAAAGTTGGGAAGCATAGTTGCTAGAAATTCTTTTTTGTCACCATTTATGACATGAGTAATGCTATGCTTCCTAAATTTTGTATCTCAAATGATTCCCAACCACATGAGGCAGTGGCCCACTTGATTTTGAGTGGGGGATGTTGAAGTGGTCCCACCCAAGGATCAAAATTTCGTTTCGGTCTATTGTTTCGGTCTGCCCAGAAACGGAAACGTTTCGGAAACATTTCGGAAACATGTGAAAACAGCGGAAAAATTTGGGAACATTGAGAAACATGGGGAAACATAACTTCAAACTTAACTATATGCGTGTATAAAGCTAATAATTGATTAATTGAACATTTGAGAGGCCTATATATGTAGAGATGCATTAAAAATGTGTAGTTCAAATTGAAAATACATGAGGATTAAGTCGCCAATCTACTGTCAAACACTTCATAGAATCTCAAAACACTTCATAGAATGCAAAAGATACATATAAGTACATAGTAAGCTAATAAGCCATCTGTAAAATAAAATGGTTGTTCATATGACAAGTACACAACCACATGATTATCTCGATGGAAACAAGCATGTTTCGTTGGAAGCAAATGAAACGATGTGGAATCATAGGTTTGTTTCGATGGAAACAATTATGTTTCGATGGAAACAAAAGAAACGAAGTCATTTCGATGGAATCCATGGAATTTCGAGATTCCATGGCTGTTTCGTTTCCATGACCACGGAAACGGAAACGTTTCGGCCGTTACGATGGAAACAGAAGGAAATTTTGATCCTTGGTCCCACCATTATTGAAGGTGATCCCATTGACACATGTATTTGGGAACTATTTGAGAGACGAAATTTGGGAAGGATAGCATTTCTCTCATGACATGATGTTTTCTTATATTATGGTATGGGTTAATATTTAGTCAGAACCTGTTGATATTGTTATTTTCTTTAACCATCATTTGTTTATCCTATTTGTTGATTTGAGACTGTTTTTAATTTACTGCTAATAAAATGCCTTAAGTTAATTAAACTATGAATTTGGGGTGGTTCTTTTGATGAAGGATATTTGACTAACAGTCAAAACAAGGTGGGTTGGGTAATTAGTTTTAGTTCAACTGAATTCAATCCCCTTTCAAGTGAGACTAACTTTTGAATAAAAAACAAAACAAAAAACCAATGGGTGTAAAATTATGTTTTGCGTGTACGCATGTGAGTTTTATATATGCTGCAATTCAATGTTCCATGTTTAAGTTTCTCAATCCAATCTCCCTATATTCATATTGCTGCACAAGTGTTGAGATTTTGTTCCCTATCTATTAGGGATATATATACGTGTGTGTGTGTGTGTAGACATTTGTATACATATATACACACACGATTTTAAGATTTCAAATCTGTGATTTATAGGTATTTGTTTTGCAACCATATTCAATTTGTTCAAGACGTACAACCACTTCGAGAAACACCTTACACATGCAATTCGAGCTTCTGAGAGGTAATATTTTTTGACTAACATTGTTTCTTCGTTTACTTTACTACAAAGATTTTATTTGTTTAGAAAAATTTGTGGTACACAATATAAGGTGGAGCAGAGATTTTGTTTCCTTAACTGTGATTTAGCATATGATCTCAACAATGTTCTTGATCATTATTAGATTCCAAATGGAAAATCTCTTTCCGTTTTATATTTGGCGTTACGACGACTCTTTTATTTTCCAATTTCTCTCTCAACCACAGCTTCTCAAATCTCTCTCCTAGGAACGAGACCAAGGTCCGTCATAGTCATATTTATTTTCCCTGCTCTGTGTCGTTGCCTAGAAAAGTTTTGAACAAAAATTAACACTTTCCCTAATTGCAATTGTATGTGTATCAATTGTGAATTTTGTATGTGAACACTTCATTCTGCTATTATGCTCAAATTGGATGTTCAACTTCGCTCTTTTCCATCAATTGTCCTTGCAGCTAAAATGGGCAACAAGGAAATTTTTTTTCGGAAAACTGGTTAATTAATCCAAAAAGGGAGTACAAATGTACAAGGGGCATACCCCAGGATATACAATGAGCGCAGAAAATGTGGTAAGATACCACCAACAGGAAATGGGATGAGACAATATCAAACTGTGAAAACAACTGATATCACGTCATACCAAGACAACAGGCGCGTGAGTCAAACTCAGACCTCAAGAAAACCAATGCAATCACCCTAACAAAGAAAAACAAATGCAACAAAGGATGAGGGCTTTAACATAAGTCAAACCCAGAAAAATCCTCACCCTATGGAAAGCAAGCGACTAAAAATTACATCAAAACCAAAACCAAAAAGTCCATTACAGGGACTACTTCCATCTATCCATGTATTGAGGGAGGTGCGGGTCATTACTCCACTTGACTTGGATTTGCTGAGATATTTGGATACAAATTTCTTGAAACATTTTTTCCTTTGGCTTGACTTCCTTTCTGAAGCTACGGTCATTTCTCTCTTTCCAGATGCTATAAACAACCAGGCCTAGACACATTTTTGAGATAATATGCCTAGGAGTCTTTCCTTTCCTCTTGTCCGCAGCCCAAATCACAAGAGCATCCCACGTAGTTGCATGGTAAGTTATGTCCAACCTGTTGAGAACACCCTGCCATACAAAAGAAGAATAAGAGCAATTAAAGAAAAGGTGGTCGTGTGTTTCCAAGTGTTGGTGACATAGGACACAAGCAAGGGGACCAGGGGTGTAAGCATAAATTCTATCTTGTGTGGATAGCCTGTGAAGAATAGCCAACCAAGATATGAAACTGTAACGGGGCACATTTCCTGGGAACCATATAAGGCGATGCCAAGGCACACGAGGGTAGCTAGTTCTAATATAGTCCCAAGTATTGGAGGGAGAGAACACCTTATTGGGAGAAGGTAACCATTGTACCACATCACTAGTGTGAGAAGGATGTGGTAATTCATGCATTTGGCCTCTTATTTCCCTTAATTCAATAGTATTAGTCGATGGCCATCGCCATTCCCTACTATCAATAACATTAGACACTTTAGCATTTAACGGGATAGCCGTATCATATTGAACGCGCATACCAAATCTATCCAAAATTGGTCCTAATGGGTGCCAATTGTCGAACCAAAGGTACGTACCACACCCATTGCCAATCCTATGTTTGAGCATAGGTCTAGCCATAGGTCTAAGTTTAAGGAGTTTCTTCCAATACCAAGAGCATTGTGACGGTGCCTTGACTTCCCAAAAGCTTTTACTTTTTAACATGTAAATATGTATCCAATCCACCCATAGAGACAGATTTCTAGCAGTAAAAATGGACCAGATATGTTTGAGATTTAAAGAGGAGTTTAATTGGGTTAGATTTTTTAAGCCAAGCCCCCCTTCCTTTTTAGGTCTACAAACAAGATCCCAAGCCACTTTGGCACCATGGGTCTTATTGGTTCCTCCAGTCCAAAGGAATCGACTCATCAGACTATCAATGTGTTTTAGGACATTCTTAGGAAGAATAAACATGGCAGCCCAGTAATGATGAATCCCCGTAAGCACAGATTGAATCAGTTGAAGCCTGCCAGCATAGGAGAGGAATTTAGATGTCCAAGAGGTAATTCTCGAACTGAATTTCTGAATGAGGTCATCGCAATCTCCTTTCTTTAATTTGGTGGTGATCAGCGGAACACCAAGGTATTTCATTGGTAGATAACCAATGGTAAAAGGGAGGCTAAGTCCAATGGCATTGGAAGTAACTTCCTCTGTTCCTGCGATAAAT
The DNA here is from genome assembly GCA_033977485.1 of Hydrangea macrophylla. Lineage (NCBI taxonomy): Eukaryota > Viridiplantae > Streptophyta > Magnoliopsida > Cornales > Hydrangeaceae > Hydrangea > Hydrangea macrophylla. The sequence continues at coordinate 1,134,399 of JASDAS010000019.1, forward strand.
AAACAACTTTTACTAGCATTAGCCTGCAAACCGGTGAAGTTATAAAATTGATTCAAAGCATCTTTCATAACCAAAGCAGAGTGAACGTCACCACGAAAAAGTAAGAGAAGTTCATCAGCAAAACAGAGGTGGGAGATTTTAAGTTTCTCACATCTCCAATGGTATTTGAATTGAGGATTGCTGCGGATGTTGTGTTGGATCAACTGGCTAAGGGTATCCATAACAAGCACAAAGAGGTAGGGTGACAATGGGTCTCCCTACCTAAGACCTTTCGCACCCTCAAAATATCCAATAGATTCCCCATTAAAATTTATGGAGTACTTAGGACTAGTAATGCAAGCTTTAATCCAGCCTTGCATCTTGGGAGGGAAGCCCAGGACCTCAAGTAGGTCAAGCAAGAATTCCCAACTCACACTATCATAAGCTTTCATAAGGTCAACCTTTGCCGCGGCTCTAGGGGGGCCAGATGGCTTGTGATAGTCCCTCAAGAGGTCCTGAGCAAGGAGGACATTGTCGCTAATTTTCCTACCTTTAATAAAAGCAGATTGGGCTTTGTCAACAAGTGTAGGAAGAATTTTTTGAAGCCTCTTGGAGATAATTTTAGAGATGCATTTGTATATCGTATTGCAACACGAGATGGGTCTAAAATCACTCATCTTAGAAGGATTAGGGATCTTAGGAATAAGGGCTATAAGAGTAGCATTGGACTCTTTTAAAAGTTGGCCCGAGGAAAAAAATTCCTTTATAGCGTTAGTAACTAAAGATCCAGTGATGGTCCAAGTATGTTTAAAGAAATGAGCATTATAGCCATCAGGACCAGGGGCTTTGTTACTATGGGTACTTTTAAGAGCTTCCTTAATATCATCATCACTAGGAATGTCATCCATAGAACCAAGTAAGTAAGTAGGAATGCGCTTATGGATGACTTTCCTTAATTCATTAATGCCAGGGTAGGAATTAGAAGCAGGAGTTCCAAGCATGGATTTAAAATATCTGATTGCTTCAATTTTAGCTTGTTCCTCATTAATGGTACTGGTACCATCAGGTTGGACAAGGGACACAATTCTATTATGATTTCTGCGATTTTTAACAAAGTTATGAAAATAAGTAGTGTTCTTGTCCCCTGAGCCAAGCCATTGGATTCTAGATTTTTGTCTAATAATTTCTTCTTCAATGTGTATAGCTTTTAAAAAATTGCTCATAAGCTCTTTTTCAAGGGTTATAAGAGAAGTATCATTAGGATTTTCCTCAAGTTTTCTTTGGCACTCTCCAAGGTCTAGTCGAGCTTTATTAGCAATAATTCTTTCTTTGCCTAAGGAGTCCTTGGAGAGAATTTTCAGATCACCTTTGAGAATCCTTAGGCTATGAAATAATTGAAATTGGATGGTGCCATCAATGTGCCTATTCCAAGATGTGCGGACAGTGGCATTAAAGTTTCCTAATTCAGTTCAATAATTGTAAAACTTAAAGGGCTTACCTTTCTTGCTAACAGTGGGCAATAAGTTGACAATAATAGGAGAATGATCTGAAATACCGGGAGTGAGAAAGTCGGCATAAGCTGAAGGGAAAGTGTCCAGCCAACCAGGATTGATGAGGGCTCTGTCCAATTTCCTCTTAGTAAAATGAATTGAATCAAATTGCCGATTGCACCAAGTGAAGAAGAGACCTGTATATCTAAGGTCTACAAGGCAAGTGGCATTCACAAGATCATTAAATTCAATAGCACCATCGTCACGCCCTGGATTACCCTCGTATATTTCATTTGAGTTTAAGGTGGAGTTAAAATCTCCGAGACTAATCCAGGGTGTCTCACCCATGGTAGCTGCAATACTGCTTAAGTTAGACCAAAGGGGCCTTCTGCCTTGAGTGGTGTTGGAGCCATAGATAAAAGAAGCTTCAAAGGAAATTAAGTGATCAAGAGATTCAACTTTAACGTGGATAATTTGCCTATTACAAAGTAAAACAGATAAGGTGACTTTATTGGGGTTCCAGCCAACCTAAATTCTATCAACCGAATTTGGTTGACTGTTAGTAATAAAGTTCCAACTTGGCAGCATGTGCCTCTGAATCCTGTCCTGGTTAGGAATTCTCACTTTAGTCTCCACAATGCCCATAACATCAAGCTTGTGAGTACTCACTAATTTAGAAATTTCTTGTTGTTTAATGGACTGGTTAAGCCCTCTAATATTCCAACAACCAATAAACATTAACGACGTTTAGAGGGATGATTTTTCTTACCTGAAGAACTTCTGTTTTGGTTCTTCTGTTTTTTGGAATGACCTGGAAAGACCTTTGGACTAGATTCAACCAAATATTGTTCATGAGAAGGAGTGTTATCTACTTGGTCTTCATCATCACTATAGATCTGATTTGAGCCACCGGGAGTAGGATACTGGAAGAAGGACTTAGTGTATACACTTTGTCCAGGGCAGTTGTCCACCATAGTGACAGGATGGTTGGAATCTTGTAAGTCCCCATGCTGCTCCACCTGGACCTCAACGACCCTTTTGTCTTCATCAATGGTAAGGACTCTCCCAACATCTTGCTCCTCCAGAGAATGTAACTCCTGTGCTTGATCCCTATCAACTTGGGATTCCAAATTCTTCTCGGAATCTCGAGCTTGTCCTTCAATAGTATTAGTAGTAATGTCACCATTGTTGTCCAAAGCTCCATTAACTGTAATATCATTCTTCAAAGCTGAGAATTTATTACCATTTAACACACCCTCTGTGATGTCAATCTGGTTTTGCTTCTGGGAATTGTTGTTGGAGATTTTAGATATCTGTAAACCTTTGCCTTGTTTCAACCATCCTCCCTCATCTTGAGGAGTTTTAGGATTGGAGGCTGGGATAGTAGAACTTTGGCTTATGGGGGTAGAAGTCTGAGCTATGGGAAGTTTTCCACAATCGTGTCCAAATTTCTTGCATTTCACACATCGAATCGGGTTCCATTGGTATTCCACATGCAGAGTCACTTTTTCCTGCTCAGGATCATCACTACCCACTTCAAGGGTTTTCAATAATTCATGTTCGGCACTAATCTCTATGCAGATACGCGCATATGAGATCCTCCTACACGTTGCTGTCATCCTATCAACCTGAAGAGGCTTTCCCAAGGCACTTGCTATGTAGCTCATACCTTCTGAGTTCCAGTACTCAAGGGGAATGCCATAAATGTGAACCCATATAGGTACAGTTGAGGGAGCATCCTTAGCTAATTCAAGCCCAGGTTGCCAATGTTTAAGGAGAATCGGTTGTCCCGCAATGTGCCAAGGTCCCCCTTCCAAAACTGCAGCACTTTCATCCCTGCTCCTAAATTTGAAGAAGTAATACCCTTTACCTGTGGCTAGCATATCAATTAGCCCCATTTTGGACCACATCTTGGAAGTGGTTTCCTTGACATAAGTGTAAGAGATTTTCCTCCCAATGAAGTACCCAACCAGAGTGTACTCCCAGTTTCTACTACCTTGCTCAATAATCTGTTGCGGGACAGAGACAATATGCCGGTCAGTGTTGTCTTTAGGTTTGATGTAGTTCACCTTGATTCCTGAGGGGATACTATTGGAAACGAGAGAAGCCCAGCTAGCCTTTTTTGGAGTGGTTTCGGCTGAACCACTAGCCACATAACCACTAAGGTTCTGAGATGATGTGGCATTCAAATGGCCAACAGTTTGGTGGTTAGGGGGGACAAAAGTCAAAGGAGTAGAAATGCCTAGAGAGGCATGTGGCGCATTAAGCACATTTATATCGGGAACATTAGAGGACAATGCGCCGGGTTTTAAGGGAAAAAGAGAGGTGCCCATGTGCTCAACAGAATGAATAAGTGGAGTAGGGTGATTGTCAAGAAGCTCACCTATGAAATGACCCTTCTGCCCATGGACATTTAAAATACTAGCACTATCTTTATGAACTAAAAGATTATTTATGTCCATTGAGCTGCCCGTAATCCTTTCAGAGATCACGTGAGGAGAGAGAGTGGAATGTGGTGCCTTTGTACCTGATTTGGCAACACTATCCATGGGTCCATTATGCACTAAAGTGCTAGCATGGGCATAACTTGCCACGTTGAGAACTAAGTCAGCAATAGTAGTTGGCTTGTGAGTGGGCGAAGCAGCAGACATAGCGCCGGGAATCAAGGGAAAAGCTGCCACTCCCATGTGACTATCCTTGGGTTTCAAAAAATTTAAAGATTTTGACATATCTCCAATATATCCGTTAGGCACATGGGAAATGGGATCGTGAGAGTCACGTGCAGCAAACACCTCGGAATCATGTTGGGCTGAGTTTTTCGGATCAAAGCACTCACTTTTAGTACCTTCCTCAAAATCACTGCTCAAGTTTGAATTTTTCTCATATAGACGCCTGTTAGGTATATTAGAATCTGAAATGGTACCATTTCTTTGCCCAACCCTCACTTTGGTTGCATCTTTAGGAATTTCACCCTCTTCATATTTAGTAAATGACTTATCCCTGCAAGCTTCTGAATCTGAATGTGACCTAACCTTTTTTTCTTGCCAGATATAGGAACTATCTATAATCTTCCCTCTACGCCCCCTGCTGCCTGTATTTTGTCTCCTGCTGTTCATAGGAGGGGTGAAAGGAGATTGTTGAAGGGTCTTCATCTCCCTTAATTCATTTTGGAGCTGCCTAATCAATCCATGAGCTGCATCAAGCTCACTGGAAGCTGTGGTCTGAGATTTCCTCTTGAGTAGCTCATTTGAATCTTGGAGTTTTAAAAACTGGGTGGGTCTCCCTTGGCCACTTGTTTCCATTTCATCTTGACTAGAGGGGATCTCTTCCCATTCCTCAGGTAGCTCCACCTCCTCATCAGAGATTTCATAACCATTAGTCGTAGACAAATCTGATATTCCATCATTGCCCACACTAAACACAATAGATTTGGAGGGGTTTGAAATAACAAACTTCTTCCCATTAGGTTCTTTCTCAGATTCACCTTTGGCCTTCATAATACTTGCAGCAGAGTGACTCTTAGAGATAATAGTAGCATCCTTACCAGCAGAACAAATGGAGCTAGTAGGTTTAGCCTCAAAGACTGGTTTTGCAACATTGAGAACTCGGACCTTCCCATCGGAGATGAATCCACCAGGTTGAGGTCCATCTTTAAGGATCACTGAACCATCTCCTTTGAGAGAGTATTTACTCTCTAGAACTGGAGCAACAATACCCAAAACAGATGAACCTCCAGTAGTAGGTAGAGCATTTACCTGTTTACCATGATTAGCCGAAGGAAATGAAGGCCCAGCAGTCTTAGATTTAACATGATCCCTTATCTTCTTATTAGATCCCATCAAAAGCTTTGGAAAGAAAGATACAAGACAAGTTGTAGAGAGAAGGAAGAGCTTCTCTCTCTAACCCATGTCCACGGCAACAAGGAAATTGTCTTCAAGATTCCATTCATAATCATCCTTGAGGAAATTTGAGTTCTTTTTAATTTCTTGATTCTTAGTATTTGAGCTTTTATTAGGACTTCTATGTATTTGATATCTATTTTCAGATTTTAAAGTTTGGATGTTCTTGCAATGTGCAACACTACTGTTGATGGAGTACCATTCTACAAATGTAATTGGTTTTGTTTTGTTTTTTTAACAGGTATCATCTGTAGAAGAAGACCTTGTGCACTGTGCCTGTACGAAAAAAAAGGTTTTCGCTTCCTCGATAATATGAAATTACATGACAGACCATTCTTTCATCCAACTCAAGGAGGTGCATTACATATCTGTATGCTAATATAGATAGTATAGATGTTTATTGACCTTGTAGAAAAAATGAGTAACATGGATATTCTTGAGCCAAACAGTTAAGAATTGCTTGCTTTTCCTTCATATTCATTTTGTGTTTGGTAAAAGCTTTCTTTGGTTCTTTATTTGATTGCAGGAAGTTTGAGCTTAAAAAGAAAAGAGAATGAATTTTAAAGGTTACCACAATCTGTCCAAACTCAAATTGTTGGTAGGTTACCCTTTTGAAATGTTTACTAACCATTCATAAAGCAAAAGTATAGTTCTGTTACATCCCCTTTTGTAATAGTAGTATTATATACAGTCATGTTATTCACGTTATCTCGGATTAATCTTATAAATGTTTCTCCTCCTTTTCATTATTAATTTCTATATCTTTGGTTTCTTTCCTTTCTTTTTCATTTTTCTTTTTTCCTTTTTCCCTATTTTAAACTGGTTTTCTTTTTGAAGATTATGGACAGAGATCAACAGTTACTATGCTTCCCAAATTTTGCTTCCTAAAATGAAGGTCCAAACACGTGGCAGTGGAACCACCTTAAAAAATGGTGGACTACTTAAACATCCTTGAATGAAAATCAAATGGGCCTACTGCCCCATGAGCTGGAACCACATTAGGGATGCAAATTTGGGAAGCACAACTTTACTTGCTCAGCCATCATGTTTGAATAATGACATGTTACCCCAATTTTAGTCCCAAATCTGGTTCTAAATACTCTGATAGTTATACCACCTAATATGCCTCAATCAAACTTCATTATTCTTTACCATGTACAGAAGGGGTGGTACAAGTATCAAAGCATTTGAGAATAAAATTTGAGATTTAAATTGGATAAGGGATTGTGCTTGTGATTGGTTGGAATTATAGGTTGAGATTGTTCATGTGATTTTTGGAATTGTTTGCAGTTGGTTGCTTTTGACATGCTTTAGATTTCTTACCAATGGTCAACTCATGAATACACACAAGTTTAGTTTATTGACAAAGTCACAAACATCAACTCCTACATGTTTCCCAGAATCTTATGTACTCGTATTAAAATCAAGCCAATTATACAAGCTATGACATTTGGCAGAGCACTAATTTGTCAAATGGTCATAGTAGTACTACCAATCATTGTCACGGGAACATCTATAAAGCTATTTGGGAATCAAAGTTGGGATTCAAAAGGTCATAAACTTGAGTGTATTTGTGAAATCCAAAGTTGTTATACTATTAGGCACTTTTTAGGATTTGTATATTCATTTTAATGAAGTAGTTTGCCCTATTTCTTGATATTTCATTTATTCATTTTAAACATGTGATTAGATATTCTTCAAGGTAACGTTTATAGGCTTCAATATTTTGCTTGAATTTGTTGATTACAAATGATTTAAAATGTATTTGTACTTATGTGTTACTATTTTCTCTCTGTTTCCTTTCTTGCAGATATATGCTCAGTGACAAGAAAGATCGGCAACATGTCCTCACTTTTATTCAAATACGTTGACAATAGAGAGAGAAAATTCTCATAGGACGTGATTTTTTATTTTATTTTAATAAGTATTTGAGTGTTTTCCGATTGACTATTGGGAAGCTAACTACAATGTAGTAGAAGGTATTCCAAGAATTGTTAATATTCTTCTATACAAATGTTTGATTCTTTATGGTTTTTTTTCCCCCATTTCACATGTAATCTTATATATGTATTTTTTATAACTTCCCGTGCATTTGCACGGATGATCGACTAGTTCACTCTACCACGGTCCCACCTACCCACAATCACTGCTAACAATGAGCAAAGTGACCTAGGGTTCTCGATGTATCCGTAATGCGAAGTTGACGATAAAGTTATACGAAGAAGACAGATTCGAAGATCCCACTTGAGCAGCAGATTAATTCGAAGCAATCTCATACAGATTCGAACGATCGGTAAGATTCATTCTCTCCCTTCTCTTCGTCTAAACATTTTGTTTGTTGAGTTTTTGTAATTTCGATTTGGGCTAGGGTTTAAGGGTAAATTTAGGGATTTCGAATTGGGGATACTAATTTTATGAAAGAAGTTTAGAAAATGGGGATTTCAAATTAGGGTTTATCGGTAACGTCAATTTTGAAAATTAGGGTTTTGAAAATGATGAGATTATTCAATTAAGTGTTATTAATTGATGGTTTTTCCAATAATGGTTCAGAAACTGGACGTTATCATTTTCTTATTCAATTTTTTTTTTCATGTTTCAGAAATGGCATATGATCTGCATGACATATTAGTGCACTAGTCAAATTTATGTAGTATAGAAAATGTAGACCCAGACAAGTATTGCTACTTTGATTTGATGGATGATGTTTGTAGACTTGCATTGTCCTGTACTTCTACACAATTGGGGCTGGCCATAACGTTCACATGTTATGTGCCTGGGAGTGACAGTAAGAGGGCATAGAAGCTCAGCTACAGCTACATCCACCGTGGAAGGTGTGAGGGGGAGAGGTCAAAGGTCTAGAGGAAGAGGAGGAAATGGTACCCAGTCCTCTTCAGTGCAAGGACTTGGTACCCAATCCTCTTTTGTTGCCTGATGTTTATATAGACATTGTCCATTTTATGTCTGTTTTTTGGGATCTAATCTCTGTTGGTCTTTAGAACTTATATTTGGGGTATAGGATACATATGCTACAAAGCTTTTTTGGACAGGTTATGGTATTTTGGGGGGTATATGTTTAGGATACGTACATATTTGGATATGCTATGCTTTTTTGGACAGGTTATGCTAATCTGGGGGGTATATGTTAGGATACATACATATTTGGATAGGCTATGCTTTTTTTGGACAGGCTATGCTTTTTTGGACATGATATTGACATGGTAGCCAGTAATGGAATAGAAGATGGATGCTAATTCTGGTTTTTGAGCTACGTTTTTTGTTTGAGTGCATGCTTTTATTGTGTATCCTACCAGTTCAAGCTTCATAGTCATACCTCAATGACATTGCACAAAACTCTTACACTATTATTGCCACATTCATAACTTTCCAAAAACTCTTGAATCCACATTCGTAACTTTCCAAAAACTTTTACATCCACATTCATAACTTTCCAAAAACTCTTACTGCCACATTCAAAATCAACAATTACGACCACATTCTACTTAGACAAGTAGACAACAAAGCAGCCATTGCAATTACGACCACATTCTACTTGGACAACAATTCCGCAAACATAATACAACCCTTTGTTCTTCTCATTAGATTCCTTAATTTTCACCACAGAGCTCTGGCCACAATTACAAGTCCTATTTTGGTATCTCAATCCTCCAAATTCATCCAAATTGCTACATTCTGTGCTTGATGATGACATTCTACAGTAAAAAATGGAAAAAAGTACAAATGAGAATGACTCCAATAATGTCACCAAAATGTAGGTATCTATAGAGAGAGAAAGAGAGGTCTAATAATAGAGAGAGAGAGGGAGAGATAGAGAGAGAGGCATATCGACCTCCTCTGTATACATATACACCCATACGTATGTATACGTATATATATACACACACAAATAGCTAGACACTGCACTAAGAGAAAGAGAGAGAGAGAGGGATATACACAGAGAGATGGAGGAAGAGATATATATTCATATATTATACATATACATACGTATGGAGAGAGAGAGAGAGAGAGAGAGAGAGAGAGAGAGAGAGAGATGAAATTTGAAAATGGGTGTTACTTGTTAGGTTAAATTGAGGGGAATTTGGTCTATTTTGACATTCTCTGTTATGAGAAGGGCGATCTCGGTATAATGTTAACCAAAGTTTGATCTTATAACATAGGGTAATTTGGGAAATAACATTGATTCAATTCATTTCTAGCTTCAAACCAAACACAAAATTGAATAGAATTGAATTGAATTCTATTTCAAACCAAACAGGAAAACTAATTCCAATTATATTCTATTCTATTCTTTTCTTTTCTTTTCTTTTTCAAAATCAAACCAAACGGAGTGTTAAAATCCTCTCTTCTTCTTCTTCTTCTTCTTCTTCTTCTTCTTCTTCTTCCAACAACGGTCGTTATCAAATACTTCAACTCTACCACCCCGTCCACATTATTATTATTAAGCCTTCAACAACCTAAAACCCTGGCCATAAGGCTAGGGGGATTCAAGAGAGCAATGCAGTCGTCATCGTCGTTGTCCTTCGTAGTTTCACAACCACCAGCAGTGTCCGTTGATGTGAGAGATATGAGGAGGAGGATTGATCTGACGGACAAGGAGAAGCATATATTCGAGTGTCTACTGCAAGTCCTCCGACATTTCCATCTCCAAACTCAGCTCCGAGTCGCCGGCGGTTGGGTTCGCGACAAGGTCTCCTCTCTCTCTCTCTCTCTCTCTCTCTTTTAATTTTGCTGTCATTTTTTACTCATCTTTGTTCCTTCTTGCTTAAACTGTAAAAAAAAAAAAGTTTATTTTGTGTTCTTGTTTGGCGTGTTGCTCATGTTTGCTCTTCCTCTTGCAGCTTCTTGGCAAAGAATGTTTCGATATTGATATAGCCCTTGACAACATGTTGGGCCGTGAATTTTGTGAAAAGATGAACGACTACTTGACATGTTCAGGGTAAAAAAACACAAGGGATTGGTGTCATCCAATGGTACATCCTTTTTTTTTTTTGAGGCTCATTAACGTCAAATTTTTCCCGCAAAGATAATATTTTATCGTGTAGAGTATTCTCTTTTATAAGAATTTGCATGAAAGGTCCTTATACGATCTTATCACTACTATAAACTTACAAATGTTAGCAAGCACTGAATGTATTGCAGTCTGTTAAGATCTGAAGACTACAGTGAGAATAGCCGTATTCCTTCAATGGTACTAGACTCTCGACCAAGGATCAAAATTTCCTTCTGTTTCCATCGAAACGGCCGAAACGTTTCCGTTTCCGTGGTCATGGAAACGAAACAGCCATGGAATCTCGAAATTCCATGGATTCTATCGAAACGACTTTGTTTCTTTTGTTTCCATCGAAACATAATTGTTTCCATCGAAACAAACCTATGATTCCACATCGTTTCATTTGCTTCCAACGAAACATGCTTGTTTCCATCGAGATAATCATGTGGTTGTGTACTTGTCATATGAACAACCATTTTATTTTAGAGATGACTTATTAGCTTACTATGTACTTATATGTATCTTTTGCATTCTATGAAGTGTTTTGAGATTCTATGAAGTGTTTGACAGTAGATTGGCGACTTAATCCTCATGTATTTTCAATTTGAACTACACATTTTTAATGCATCTCTACATATATAGGCCTCTCAAATGTTCAATTAATCAATTATTAGCTTTATACACGCATATAGTTAAGTTTGAAGTTATGTTTCCCCATGTTTCTCAATGTTCCCAAATTTTTCCGCTGTTTTCACATGTTTCCGAAATGTTTCCGAAACGTTTCCGTTTCTGGGCAGACCGAAACAATAGACCGAAACGAAATTTTGATCCTTGCTCTCGACTAATAGTATTATTGTCAAGCTATTTGCATTTTGCACATGTAAGTACTTGGTTTATACTGATTTTGAGTTGGGATGGCAACTCTCAAATTTAGAATAGGTTTCCCCTATCCCAGCTCCATCTCGAAACAAAAGGAACTCCAAGCCCATCCAGATCCCTACGGAGCGTGGTGGGGTGACACTACACATTGCATCGAGTGGGGCAGGTTTCCATTGGGTTACTAACTTCCAAAGTTATTATAGCCATTTCTATTTTGGTATGTATGAAATTTTAGTGGCCTATAGGTAGGGACAAGGGGACACATATAACTTTTCCCTCTTTCTTCTTTTTTTGTTTTAACCAAAATGCAGCATTTGATGGTTTGATTTTTTGTTATCTTTTTGTTTGGACCTTTTGGTGGTATGGATGATGGATACAAAAGAATTGTATTACATTTATGAAATACTTAAGAATTGAAAATAAAAAAACTTGCCGTACGTCATGTCCTCATTTTTTTTTAGGATTTATCTTGTCGATGTGTCTGTCATGTCGTATTTGTCTAGATATGTTTGTCAGTGCTTCATGAATTGACAAATGGAAAAATGCGTAAGAATCACGTGTCGCATTAAAAAATGAGCACAATCACATTCTTCAGTGTGAGTGAAGCCACACAATCCTGAGCTGTCACGAGTATAGGTTGGCCTCTATTTAGTTCCAACGTGCAATGATAGATTTTATAGCGATTTGGTTGAGCTCAACTTTTGCTTCCCGTCGAACTTGGGACATCAGTTAAAGCACCCATACAAATAGCCACGTATCATTGCGCTACATTGGGTGGGTCGGTTTATAATGAATCCTGTCCTCAGCTAGAATGAAACTCGGGCAGTGGACAAGGGCATAGTGGGTTAAATTACCAGCTTTTTTTTTTCCCCTTCACTTGGGGGTTTTATGAATCAAAGTTTGCTTTGATTATGTATCTCTGCCAATTGATCTTTACTAGTTAGTTTTGCACAGGTCAAGAGATGTACATTTGAACAATATTTCTTAACATGCATTTCTTATTTGTTTAACTTTTAATTTTGTGGATCTTTAGAAGTTATGAATCAATATGTAAAAAAGTGACTTTAGAAGGTAGCAAGATAAGAGTACGTCGCTTGCCTTAGACTAGAACACCACACCTTAGAATTTCGAATAAGCTCCTAGATATCAAGATAGACATTAAGTTGACACACTCAGACAAGTTATCCTAGAGTTAGAGACAGATCCCATGATGGATGAATTTTGGCACCAATTGTAAATTTCTAGAACTATTAAGATCAATAGGCTTTGATATGAAGTGGATATCTGAGTGTAAGTGTTCCAATTGTTTTAGTGGTTAATGGGGCTGTTATAGTAACGGTTTGCCAGAGGAAGTGAGGTTACTGTTTTTTAATTTGTCCATTTTGCATCTTTTATAATGGGGGGAGTACTCATTGTTTCGACTAATAAGGCAGTTGGATTATTTTGTATCTTTAATATGTGAATGGTGCTTTCATTTTCTATGATGCATCTTCCATGAGACTTTAGCGTAGTTTATGTGTAATTAATCATTTTGATTTGGGTTGATACTTCTGGTCATTGTAGTCACGAGTATATAGACTAATGGGGAGATTTCAATTTAATGTTCCAAATCTCGTGCTGTTTTGGAGAATAAAAAAACAATGAGGGGAAAAAAAGGTATTTTTTGGGGAGTTGAGATTCATGTTGATACGACTGGATACCTTTGTCTTTGCTTCTTGTGTCGAAGAGTATTGCACCTACCATCTTTTAGACTCGCAGCAACTTTGAGTGTGAATTGACAATCTCCTTACCAATATCACTGGAAGTTGCTTTCATCGGAAAAAGTAAACTACACTTAGTACTCCATCAGTCCATTGGTTTTTGGACCCTACTAACATGTTAATATCTCTTACTTGATTGTTGCAACTTGCACGACTTGAGAACAAGTTGGAAAGTGCCATCTTCTCATGAATTATGATGAACATTTGGGCTAATTTCAACACTTTATGTACTAAGCACTTTAGATTCTATCCAAGACAAGGTGAAATATAACGGAATTCTAAAGAGTAAACCTTTAGTTAAAATTGAGCTCAACCTTGGTCCCTTCATACAGTTGAGCCCTATTGAGTCACTAAATGCTTCACTAATCCATGCTCTAACTTGATCTTTTCTATAATTGGGTACAATAAAATATTAGATAAGCATTTGTCTGGAATGGAAATAGACGAGTTCTTCTGTTGATGTAAAAAGGGGTTCTTTTAAGAAACACTTCAATTTGGGTGCCGCGTCAGTTTTGCACACGTGTCGGACACTGACAAGCTATATTACATGCACTATTATTTCCAGGACTCCTATTGCTCCCACAATATCTGTGTCTACTGGATATGGCATGGTAAGGGTATAAGATATCGGTTCGATACTCATACCCCAAGTCGGACTCATGGATGCTCCATAATGATGTTGAAAAAGGAAGAAAAAGTTGTTAAAAAATGATTGCAAAGGAGGATTTCTCTAGCATTTCACACGAAGAGATGGACAAAACCAGTTAAACATTATCAAGAAATATAATCACATATTACAATGTTAGATAAAATATAATATCTTTTGTGTTAGGATGTGTCTGCTTACCCATATCCATTTTTGGATACTTTTCAAGATGAGTCTCCGTATAGTAAGATCTGGAGTTTAGGGAGGTCTGACACGCAGCACCTTATATGCTTAACATAGTCGACACGTGTAAAACCATGTCATAGAATTTTGTACCTCAGACACACGCCGTCATAATGGCTCCTTTGAAAATGTCTAAAATTTTGAGGTAAAAGTCTTAATATAAAATAATAGGAGATAAGTTGTAGGTTTATTTAAAAATTTATGGAGGACGCAACACAGTCGCTTATATAATCATCTAAGAAAATATAACTTAGTCGCCATATCCCAGCCGCCTTAGTATTCTAAAATTTCGTATTTCAGTGTCCCTATCGCGTTGTCTTGTGTCCGTATCTATGCTACAAAACTTTTAAGTGACCCCCACCCACCCATCGCCGCCGCCACCACCACCAAAATAAAATAAAAAAAAAAAGAAAAAAGAAAAAAATAAAATGAGTTGGTGCTTTGACTTGTAAAGGAGCTAAATATTGGGATAAGCGGGATGTTGGGAGTGATTATGATGCATACCTACGTTTACCTGCCTTGAAAGACTATTGAAGGAAATAACAACAAACTAGAAGGGGTTCAAGAAATGAATAATATTAGCTCCAAAAAGATGGAAGAAAAATGGCATAACATATCATTTTAGAACATGTTTTGTTAGCAACACAATATCAAATACAATAAAAATTGTCAAGTCCAAAACTGTATACGGATATACTTGGGCACATATATCAATCTAGTTTAAATGAAATAAAGTGTTGAAATAAGGATACCAAACATGTGTCTCTAGAAGTACTAAAATTTATGCCTTTTTGGGGGGACATATTTTGAAGGATGGGGAGGGGAGAGAAGAGGAAGGAAGTTAGTGATTAATCTTGTCCTCCGACTTTATAAAAAGTAAATTTCAGTTGTATACCCTTCTCTGCTATAATATAGTAGATAGCTTTCTTTTCCACTCCTATTATAAATTCTTAAACAAGGGAAGAAATTCCGCATTCCCTTCATTTTCACTTCTAAAACTCTAAATAAGAAGGAAAACATTATCCGCTCCCTTGAAATTCCACATCCCTTCATTTCTCTTCTAAAACTCTAAATAAGAATGAAAACATTATCCGCTTCCTTGCTTTCTCTTGTATCCTCATTAGTGTTTCCTCTCCCCAGAACATGGTTGCTAGTTTTTCCAGACAGACTCATGCGCATTGAATCATTAAGTTTTCTGATTTCTAAAATGCTGGTAGTGTCAAAATCTCTTAGTTTCTGATAACTTGTGCTACTGGGTGAATATTGGTATATTTAGGAGGTTGAATGTTTCTTGTTTATATTCGTGTTACAGTAGTTTGGTACCCCAGAAGAGGATGCTTATCGCAGGGATTTGACCATTAACAGGTACTTTCTCTGCTATTTACTGTTTGCTTTTGCATATGACATAGCTTTGTAATGGGCAATTGAAAATAGTAGCTGTATTAGTTTGTTGGTATTTAGAGGTTAACTTATTATTCTAAAGAATATTGTCTTCGTGAAATTCCATTGCTTATGGATGTCAATTTACTATTCTGGATAACAAATATAAATTCGATTATGCATGAAAAGTATGAATTACCTTTTTGGTTTTGCATCAAGTCACTTTTTAACTATATTGTAACAGTAATACTTATTTCTCTGCTATTTACTGTTTGCTTTTGCATATGACATAGCTTTGTAATGAGCAATTGAATATAGTTTTTAACTATATTTCTCTGCTATTTATTGTTTGCTTTTGCATATGACTTAGCTTTGTAATGAGCAATTGAAAATAGTAGCTGTATTAGTTTGTTGGTATTTAGAGGTTAACTTATTATTCTAAAGAATATTGTCTTCGCAAAATTCCATTGCTTATGGATGTCAATTTACTATTCTGGATAACAAATATAAATTCGATTATGCATGAAAAGTGTGAATTACCTTTTTGGTTTTGCATCAAGTCGTTAGCTATGAGAATTGTTGAATTTCACTTTTTAACTATATTGTAACAGTAATACTTACAGTGAATTTTTTTTTATATGTTTCTTTGGTAGCTTGTTCTACAATATTAACACTAGTTCAGTTGAAGATTTCACTGGAAGAGGTTGTATTGATTTTCTTAGCTTCTGTATACTTGGCATGCATAAAAAACTGTTTTTATATTTATTTTGAGTTATGTTATGCTTCCCAAATTTGTTTCCCAAATTTTGACCTACAAAAAAATATAAATAAAAATTGGTTCCCAAATGCTTTAATAGTTATACCATATGATGTTGTAATGGTCGATGGTACCACACATCACTGCATGTGGTACAACTAGCAAAGCATTTGGGAACCGAATTTGGGATTCAAATTTGGGAATCATAGCTTTATTCATTTATTTTGTTGGAGATCAAATATTATGTTTTAACTAAGGAGTTTATCTCCTTGCTTTAAGGAATGCATGTCTCTTTGTTTTAAGGAGTGTTTGTCTCCTTGTTTTAAGGAGAGATTTCAGGATTGTGTTTATTGTAACTTGTATATATAGGCACTGCTATTGAGAATAAAATCACAACAAAAAACTTCTTCTCCTCGACATATATTTCTCTCTCACTCTCTTAATATTACAATCTCTTTTTCTACTAGGTATCAGTGCTATACCCTTGAGCATACATCCCCACCACCTCTGGTCACCATACCTACACACCGCCACCACCCTCGGCTGCCCTCCGCAGCTTTTTAGGTAGCCTTTTCCGCTGCCCCTTTGCCCCTCGTGGGCACTTTTTGCATCCTTGTGATGCACTAGAGGCTTAGTGCTCCTTCTTCCATTTTTTGGGCTACCGATTGTTCTCCGCTAGCTCTATTTTCTTCCTGCTGCTTTCTCCGGTAGCCGTGGTTCATCTTTCTTGATCCGATTTTTCCGAACAAGGTCTCCGAAGCCGTTTTTTGCTTCACACGTGGATCCCCAATTTTTGTTTTTGGAAAGAAACATGCCTCCCACAGATCTTGAGATCTTAGATCCCCTGTCCATTGCCACTTCACCTGCTGCACCACCACGTCCGATTTTTTTCTCTCTCAAAACACACCCGCACATCGTGTTACGAGTGTACTGTTGAATGTATGGAACGTTGCTGTGGTCTCGCTCTTTCCACCTTTTCCTTAGTGGAAAGGGCAAGTCTGGATGGATTTTGGGTACTGACCCGAAGCCAGCTGTCACCGACCCCCAGTTCGCACATCGGATATTGACAATTGTACTATTCTAGGGTGGCTCTTTAACTCCATGGAGGACCATACCTATCACGTGTTCATGTATCATGACACGGTTCAGAGTTTGTGGTCTTCATTGACTCAGATGTATGCTCACGAGCACAATGATTCTCGTGTCTGTGAGCTATATCGGGAAATTCATCGGGCTACTCAGGCATCTTTAGGCCTCTCTGTAGCTTTCTACTTTGGCTTATCTTCAGTCTCGTTGGGAGGAGGTGGCACAGTATGAGCCATTCAGTGATTTTTCATCTGATGGTGCCATTGCGGCGAAGCGCTTGAATCGTCAGCACACTTATTAGTTTCTTATGGGTTTAAAACTTGAGTTTTGAGTCTCTTCGAACTCAGATTGCGAACACATCACCCATGCCATCTCTCTTTGAGGCATATGCTACTCTTGACCGTGATGAATGCCGTTGCCGCCTACTTCAGCTCCCTCCTACACCATTGCTAAAATCTGCTCCTATGCCTGATCAGATGGCCTTTGCTGCTTCTCCAGGCTCGGGTTTCTGACTCCCAAATCGATGTCCTCCCTGTTCTCACTGTGGGGTACCAGGTCATGCTAAGGAATGTTGTTTCAAACTCCATCCGGAACTTAGAGAGGCATATAAACGGACTAAAGGGAATGGTCTGTCTCATACTGGTATTGTTGTGGAGATAGCCTATGGTCCGGCTACAGGTTCATGACCTCCTTTAGCTTCAGACTTAGTTTCAAACTCAGATGGATTAGTTTCAGTCTCAACTGGGCTCTCTTCTACAGCAAAATCACCACCTTGGCTCCACTCCATCTGCTGCTAATCCCACAGCCACTTTAGCCACAGGTACTACTACTGCTCTCCATGTTAAGACTGGCCACCCCTCTTGGGTTCTTGATTCTGGTGCCAATGATCATATGACTGGTGAGTTGTCACTCTTCTATTCTCCTGTTGTTCCCATAGCACAGTCCGTTCGTTTTGCTGATGGTCATATCAAGAGTAAGGGTGATGTGTACTTATCTCCCCACATTACTTTGTCTTCCGTTCTTCATGTCCGTAACTTTGCATATTATCTTCTCTCTGTCAGTCGTCTAGCAAAAGACCTAAATTGTGTTGCCATTTCTCACACTACTGTTCTCTTGCAGGCCAGATTTTAAAGAAGATTTTTGGCAAGGGATATGGGCGGGATGGATTGCACTATTTTGGTGATCCTCCTGGTGAGAATTTGTCGTCGGGATTGCAGGCGTCTGTTTTGCCTTTTTCAAAGTCCTCTAATTTTTCTGTAGAGTCTTTACATTTGTGGCACACTCGTTTGGGCCCTGCGAACTTTAAGTATCTTTGTCAACTTTTTCCTCTATTAAGTAAAGCCCGCCAGAAATTTAAATTTAGTTGTGTGGTGTGTGAATTGTCAAAGCCTACTCGTTCTAGTTATATTCCTCGTATGAATCGTGCCCCTTGTGCTTTTGATATTATTCATACTGATGTGTTCTGGACATCGTTATCATGTCACATTCATTGATGACTACACTCGATGCACTTGGGTTTATCTGTTAAGGAAAAAGTCTGAAGTTTTTACTCTGTTTTTAAACTTCTTGCAAATGATTAAAATCCAATAACGTACTGTTGTACGTAATATTCGTTCTGATAATGCTAGGGAGTACATTTCAAATGAATTTCGGTTTGAACTTAATAAGCATGGTATTCTCTAGCAACTCATATGTCCTTATACCCTTGAACAAAATGGTGTTGCGGAACGCAAGAACCGCACCATCATGTCTGTTGTTCGATGTCTTCTATGTGGGATGCATGTACCCAAATATTTCTGGCATATGGTTCTTACAGCCACTTACTTGCTTAATCGGACTCCTAGTCGGGTTTTACACGGTAAAGCTCCTTTGCAACTTCTTCAGCCTGACTATAATCTCTTTCCTATCCTACCTCGTGTAAAACCCGACTGAAGAACTTGTCTATTCGGTAAAGCTCCTAGTTGGGTTTTGTCCAGAATCGCAGCCCGACCCGTTCTAAATTGGATGATAAGGCAGTCCGATGTATCTTCTTAGGTTACTCTAATATGTCTAAGGGGTATAGGTGTTACGACCCTGTCACTCGTTACGTATATCATTCCTTGGATGTTACATTTTTGGAAAATACTCATTTCTTTGCAGGTACCCTTTTCCACCAGGACCTGCTATTGATCCTTGTTTGCTTCCCCGTCCTGTTCCTTTGTTTGAGTCTTCTTTGGAGGCTTCCTTTCCTCTCCCTCCGGTCACCACTGCTGGCCTCTCCAAACATACTATCGCCGTCCTCCTGCTCAGGCTCCCTTGCCACCATCTTCGCCGGAATCAAGTATTTTTCCTAGTCCTTTATCTTATGTTCCACCTAGATATCCTTCCTGTGATCTTTATGCCCCTGATAAATATGGTTTTCCTAACAGTACTAATCACCCTATTGCTTAGTATGTTTCTTATCATAGTATTTCAGACTCTTATCGGTCCTTTCTCAGTCAGGTTGCTTCTGTTTCTATTCCTTGGTCTGTTTCTAAGGCATGACAGAATCCCTAATGGGTGGCTGCCATGCGAGTGGAAATGGATGCTCTTGAGCGCAATCAGACTTGAGAACTTGTCTATTTACCCCTCGGTGTGAAGACTGTTGGGTGTAAATGGGTTTTTAATGTGAATATTAGGCGGATGGGTCAATTGAGAGGTATAAGGCCCGCTTTGTTACTAAATGATTTACACAGATTCTGGGGAAAGATTATAGCGCTACGTTTGCTCTCGTAGCTAAATTGACGACAGTCCGCCTTCTTATTTCTTTGGTTGCTTCATATTCTTGGCCTCTTTATCAAATAGATGTCAAGAATGCCTTCTTAAACGGGGACTTGCAAGAGACTATCTATATGGATCCCCCACTGGGTTTCGGGCTGAGGGGGAGTATTTGGAGAAAGTGTGTCATCTTCGGAAATCTTTATACGGTTTGAAGCAATCCCCTCGTGCGTGGTTCAGTCGTTTTAGTGAAGTGGTCGTATCTATGGACTTTGTTCGTTGTCACTCTGATCATACCTGTTTTATCCATCATCGTCCCGATGGCCGTTGTCATTCTCCTAGTCTATGTCGATGATATTATTATTACTAGGGACGATGCTCCAGGTATTGCGAAGGTCAAACATGCACTTGGAAAGTTCTTCGATGTTAAGGACTTGGGTCCTCTTCGATATTTTCTCGGTATTGAGGTTGCTCGCTCTCGTTCTGGTATATCCTTGTCACAGAGAAAATACACTATTGACCCTCTTCAGGACACTGGTATGATGGGATGTCGGCTAGCTTCCACTCCTATGGACACAAATTTGAAGTTATCATCTTCTGGGGAACTTCTTGATGCATCCATTTATCAGCGCTTTGTTGGTTGTCTTATTTATCTGACACACACACGCCCATATATCTCCTTTGCTGTAAGTGTTGTGAGTCAATTCATGCTTACCACACGTACCTCCCACTTTGATGCTGTTCATCACATCCTCCGATACCTCAAGACATGTCCTGGTCTTGGAATATTTTATACCGCAAGACTGCAAGTTGGGATTTCTTGTTTTATTGATTATGCAGGGTTTAAGAGTGATAGGTGCTCCACTTCTGGTTTCTGTACTTTCTATGGCAATCATCTTGTATCATGGAAAAGTAAGAAACATCAAGTTGTCTCTCGATCTTCAGTTGCCGAATATCGGGCTATGACCCTAATTTGGCTCTGCCCGTTATTGACAGAATTGGGGTTTCCAGTAACAGAATCTTCCACGTTCTGTGACAATAACTCCGCAATTATGCTTGCTTCTGAGTTCTCTCTGAGCGTACTAGGCACATTGAAGTGGATGTGCATTTTGTTAGGGAAGAAGTCCGATCTGGAATCATCACTACGTGCTTTGTTCCCTTTTCCGATCAAGCTGCAGACATGTTTACCAAATTAGTTGGTCCCTCTCTACTGAAGTCATCTCTTGGCAAGCTTGGTCTCGTTGATATCTTCGCCCCAGCTTGAGGGGGAGTGTTGCAGATCAAATTTTTGATCTCCTTGTTTAAAGGAGTTTATCTCCTTGCTTTAAGGAATGTGTGTCTCCTTGTTTTAAGGAGTGTTTTAAGATGTGTTTGTCTCCTTGTTTTAAGGAGAGATTTGAGGATTGTGTTTATTGTAACTTGTATATGTAGGCACCTCTATTGAGAATAAAATCACAACAAAAAACTTCTCTCTCTCTCACTCTCTTAACATTACAATCTCTTTTTCTACTATTTTCTTACAAGATTTGGTTTTCAGTTCTGATTTATTGAATTTTGTTCTAACCAATCCAGGAATTGAGGATCTGAAGTCTGGAAAAATAGTGACCCCTTTACATACGAAGGAAACATTTTTGGATGATCCGCTAAGAGTTCTTCGAGCTGTTCGTTTTGGTATTTTTGATCTCCATGTTTTATTTGCTTGACAGTTTGTGTAGATAGATTCTAGATCTGAATTATAATAATAAAAAAAAAGGAATATTACTTTATGTTACCAAGAAATAAATATGATCTCATGAGAGAGAAAAAGCCAAAAAAGAGACTTGTTCTTAGCTTTACTTGATTTAACGCAACTTGATTTGCACAGCAGCACAGGTGTTAGCTTAAGGTGCTTAATATGTATTTTTTCCACTCGCTTTAGGGTCTTTCTTCCCTTAAATGTGCTGTAAAATATTTTCTCGTTAAATATGATCTCATGAGAGAGAAAAAGCCAAAAAATAGACTTGTTCTTAGCTTTACTTGATTTAACGCAACTTGATTTGCACAGCAGCACAGGTGTTAGCTTAAGGTGCTTAATATATATTTTTTTTCACTCGCTTTAGGGTCTTTCTTCCCTTAAATGTGCTGTAAAATATTTTCTCGTTAAATCGAGCAGGTTGACAGGCTCCGCACTTCTTTTTACTTTTTTGATATTCTACTCTTAAACTCTGTTTTACTAGACATGAAACAATCACTTGGTGCTATACCCAAGGTTAGGCAAATGTCAGAAACATTTAGGGCTGCAAATTGCAATGTTCTTACTTCTGATCCCATGCGTATTGTCTATTGATTCCTACCTGATTTTGGTTTTTTTAGGTGCGAGATTTACATTAGATGCAGAGCTAAAAAATGCTGCTGCTGCTTCTGATGTTAGATCTGCTATTGCTGATAAAATCAGCAGGGAACTTATTGGTCACGAAGTAAGTTAGTTGTGTTGTTTGATTGACTTTAGAGTGGTTACAAATGCTGAATCAGCTCTCTCTTTTCAATTTTCTTTGAATTTTTTTTTTCCTAATACCAATTTTCTCTTATGTATTTGGTACTTATTGTTCCTTCCCTCCCTTTTGTATTCTCTTCTTTTCACAGATTGATCTCATGGTGTCTGGTAATCAACCTGTTAAAGCAATGAGTTATATTGCTGAATTACTATTATTTCGGGTTGTCTTTGGTCTTCCGCCCAACTTTGAGCCTCCAAGCTCAGTAGAATGTGATAGGTTTGTTTGAATTTAGTACGTTGCGAATTAAATGTTCCTATTAAACTGCGTCACTTCGACTCATCAATTGTGAGACTTACTGCCAACATTGAACAACAGAGTTACAATTTACACTAGCAACAGTGGTTTAACAATCCAGAGGTTCAGCATGGAAGCTGTACACAATCATGTTAAAATGCATTAGTCGTATATATACACTTCATATTTTCTCAGTTTGTCTATAATGTTGCATCCTCTGTTGCATGGACACCAAAAATGTGAGAAATACCTGTTTTTAACATAAACGAACAGGTATGGTTATTACTTATGAGATGTGTTTGATTTGCCCACTATCCGAGGTAGAGGTCTTTGACAATGGAAGGAATGAGTAGATTCCTAGTAAAAAGTTTGTTCAACAGAGTTCCTTCAACTCTACTTCAGAATTACTCTATAACAGAAAAGAATACCCATGCTGAATTAGTTATTCTACAGTATTTTGGTACCGTAAATTGTGATGAATTTATGATACTTTGATAATTGGCCATGCCTAAGGTTAGGAATTCAGATAAATCTGCATTGATGCAAACCCTGGCCTGAAACATGATTCCAATATGAATACATGGAGGCACATCTAGTTCTCGTTCGGAAAGGCAACCCATTTTATTAGCAAATGCCGAGTTCCCCAATGGATAATCATTGACGTTAAAGTACACATTTTGCACATGGAGCCTACGTTACATGGATTCTTCATAATAGGTTGAGGCATAGAAGCACAAAGCTGAGAGGAGGGGGGGGGGGGGGGGGGGGGGGGGGGGGGGGGTGGGTTTAAATTGTTAAACTGTAAGAGGTTTAAAGGTTTGGAGCTTCCTAGCATTTTAGACATATATGTTATGTATTTAAGTGAAGAAATTTTTTGATTGAAATAAGATATTTTGATAGTACATTTTGTTTTTTTAAACGTCTTACACCATATATTCCTACATAAAAGTATTTTTTTCAATAAAATGTTTGAGCAAGATACGGACTTGAATCTATTTATAAGCTATTTTGAGATTCGGTTGTAATGGGAATGGGGTGGGAGTGAGCTCCTAACACGAGGGGAGCGAAATTCTGACAAGCTTCTAAGTAAGAAGCAAGGACTTGCAAATCTGAGGTGGGAGCATTGACCTCTTTAGAAGGTTCGTGCTTCTAAGGGTTGAGGTACCTAATGTCGGATGCTTGACAGTCAGATAAGAAATACGGGATAGCATGTTACCTACTTATGCAATAGTTAACAAAAGTCGTCAATTATGTTCATAGTTTTTTCATATTGAAGTCTAATTATTACGTTGTAACCCTATTTTTTTTGTAGAGAAAAGAAAACCATAGATTATTTTCATGGTCGTGTCCTTAGATTCATGAATTTGGGAAGTCCGATGCTTAGACATGTACTTGTACCTCACATCCATACCCGAGTTCATGTAACCTAGCATAAAGCGACTCAACTTAGTGGTGTGTGTTAGCTGGACAGCAGTAATGACAAGTTCTGAGAGTTATGGAGTTCTGGTAGTAATGGTGAGAAATGTATAGGCTTTGGAGAATAATGCTATAGAGCTTAAGATGGATTCTTGTGGTATTCGTTGATGATGTTGGTATTGAATGAGGATGTAATATTTATAGCTGAGGGAAGGAGTGTAAGTCACTCCAGCATGGCTGTCATGGTGCCTAGGTGGCTTCTTTAGAGAGGCTTCTAGAGCGGTGGACAAGAAAGGACGGAATAATGATTCCGGCTGCGGGATGTGTTGATAAGATGGAGGGGATGTGTCGCAGTCGATGACAAGATAGATGCGTTGGTGTGCTAAGGTGATGTGATGGTTGCGGTTACACGCTAGAGGCTCTAAGTGCGGCTAAGGTAATATTTATGTCAGTGAATGTTCTCAGTAAGTGCGGCTACACGCTTGAGGCTCTAATTGGCTTGGGAGGTAGGTGATGAGAGAGGTGAGTTGCAGTGGCAGTATAGGTGACGTAGGTATCCGGGTTGGGAATGCACGTGAGGATGCGCATGTCTCTCTCTTTCCTTGGAACCAACCCTAGCCTTGCTCGGGTGGGGTCTAACTAGGGAGTTGCCATTGACTCTAGCCATCGAGCCATGAACTCTCGAGATCCCAAATGTGTGGCACCCTTAAGTTCTGCTCCTGACCAAGGGTAGTATGCGTGTAAAAATATGCGCTTAATTCTTGTAGTGATACTCCCTTAGAGATGTTATGCATGACGCCTTGAAGTTGCCTTGGTGTTATGAAGTGTCACCGTGAAATAGTCTTGGTGACACCTTGGAATTGCCTTGGTGTCCTGAAGGGTTCAAGAGGTGAATTTCTAAGTGGTGATGTGCTTCAAAGAGGTAAGGAGGGGTGGGGGGCTCCGTAAGCAAGGAGGTGACACCCTTGAGGAAGAGGTGACATGCTTGGTGTGGAGGTGACTCCTTTGAGGGGGAGGGTTGAGTGGTTGACACCCTTGGAGAGGTGACACCCTTGAGGAGGAGCTCTGTGTTGTTCGTGCCACCTTGGGAATTCAGTCCAAGGTGGACATGTCACCTGGAGCCACGCTGGAGACAGGTGGTGATAGTGTAGACGTAGCAAACTAACACGTGGCCTATTCAGTGTCACCCGAAACGGTAACGACATTTGCAAACCGTGTAGGGCGACCCATGAGGTACCAACATGTTTCCCTGGTATGGCCATGCATGTCACAATGAGTGCAGTGTCGTGGGGGACCACCTCTGCCACAACCCCCCACCACTATAGCCTTCACCACCCCGAACGACAGTGGGTAGGGAGCCTGAGTAACAGGAGCGGAGTGATCGGTAACAAATGGATTCGGTGTCGGATCCCGAGAAGTGCTCCACAGAACACGCTGATATGTCTCAGCCAAAGAGGGCAGAGTGGTGGCATACAAAAGAATTTGGGACTGAATCGACTCAAAATCGGATTTCAATCCAGCAAGAAATTTCGTAACGGCCATTTCGCATTGGTAGTGATAGGAAGGACACTATTCAACTCATCAATCGTTTAAACGAAGCGAAGTAATCAGTCAGAGATAAATCACTCAGTTGCAACTAAATATACTGAAAAGAGAGATCGTACATCCGAGTCAAATCACTGGAGTACAGGAGATTAACATACTCTCCTTACACGTGCCCAAGTGAGTACATATCAGCAACTTGTGTTTCCATAGAGTTCCAAAGCAGTGAGACAAATCTGAGCATCCGTCTGTCTCCATTGCTTAACAGCCTTCTCATCGGTGGTAGGAGCAGCTCCAGTAAGATGATCATCTTGCCTAAACCAGTGACAACAATGGTGATGGCTTTGGACCATTAAAGGAAGTTTGACCCCCGTTCAACTTTCGAGTAGCAACTAGCAAGTTGTGGTAGAAGTTTGGATCCATGTGGTAAGAGGCTTTTTTGAAAATATGAAAGTTGGGGGTTTTTCTGAAAATATAGGAGATTTTTGGGACTTTTTTGGAAATATAAAAAAGTTGGGGAGCTTTTCTGAAAAAAAGGGAAAAATCTGGGGGCTTATCTGAAAATAAGGGAAAATCTGGGGGACTGACTGGAAAATAGGGAACAAAAATAGGTTCACATACGTCGCAAGGACCATGCGAAACAAAGGAACAAAGTTACGAAGGGCCCAAGCTTTGTGAGTGTCGGCTATGGTTTGCAAGGCTGAGAGGAGGCTTGGCTAGGGTTTGCAAGGCCAAAGCAATGCCACGGCTAAGGTTCGCGAGGCTAGGGATGGTTATGGCTAGGATTTGCGAACCAAGGGGTGTTCACAGCTAGGGTTTTGAGGTTAGGAAGGGTGGTGGCTAGGGTTTGGTACAAGACTGATTTGGTTGTGTTTCTCGATCTCGCGAAGAGAATCGGTAATGGGGGTTTTTCAATTTCAATGTGGAAAACGGCAACGGAGCAGGGGTTTTCTCGATCTCACGATGGAAATCGGCAACGGAGCAGTTTAGATAGCCTGGTCTGATACCATGTAAAAGTGAATACTTTGTATATTCAATGAAAGAGAGTACAAGAGCCTAATATATAGACTTAGCTAACCTAAACACTTTTTACAGTTCTCCAATGTGGGACAACATTTACACATAAACACCTAATTACAAAACTACCCTTTAACAAGCCCCATTTTATGGAAAGCAGTCAGAAAAATATGAATGGAACTTAATTGATGTATACGTTTCTTGAAATGATATCCATTCCAGAAATAAAAGAAATATCAAATATAAAGTCAAAGATATGTTGAGGTGTTGCAATCGTGTATAAGTATATATTCATATTGGGCGCTATAGTGCTGGGCCTGGTTTGTGCAAAATTTAACTGTGGCGCTCTCACATCCCATTCTTACTCTCACTTGCGGTCCTGCTCTCTATGGCTTAGACCATATTCACAAGGTGGCTTGTAAGGCTATAAGGTTTTTTTTTTAATTTATTTTTTCTCTCTTTAATACTGAAGGTTGGACAACTGGAGTCTCCCAAGTTTACTATTACTTTCTTCTGCTTGCAGTCATGTGCGCATATTTATAGATTTCACAATATTGTAATGTGTTTCCTTTGCTTGGTGAAGTTTCAATAATGTTTCTTTAGTTTATCTTTGGATGTGAATTTAGGATGAGCAAAGGAGGCTCTCCCTATACGCAGCGTTATTTCTTCCGTTTAGAAAAGCTGTTTACAAAGATACTAAATCTAAGAAGGTACCAATGTACCATCTTTCATTTCATCTCTCTTTCTTTATCTCTCTCTCTCTCTCTCTCTCTCTCTCTCTCTCTCTCTCTCTCTGTGCAATGCAGCTGTTTATGTTCATGTGCAAATGTTTCCTTGGTAAATGCTTTTCTGTAGTTGCGAATTTTGTGTGACGTATTATTATGCACAAGCATGCATATTGCATGCAGATGTTTTGTATCTGCCCGCTTGGAAACTCCTGTTTCTCATTTGACACCCACTTTTCTAATTGTGAACTTCCATCTAACAATGCTTAAAACTAAAGCTGCATATCTGCTCTGCAGATTCCTGTTGTCAGTTACATCTTTCGCAATTCGCTCAAGCTGAAGTCTAGCGATGCTGAAACAGTCAGTTTAGATCTACCTTCTTTTAATTTTTTATATGTCCCATGTTCATTTAAACTTTAGGCTGTTAAGATTATTTAAGGTATTCTCGACGTACTTTTCTAAGAACAAGCAGTTGAAATATTTCTACTTCTATTCCTTCCAGGTCGTCGACATACACAGTGCAATTGAAAATTTTCTATCCTTTATTCCGATTGTTGTGTCTGATGAGGATAGACAAATTGGTGACGGTCATTGGGGAACAGAAATTCTTGACATTCCTGTTACTTTGAAACTGCGAGTCTATGCCAGTAAATTTTCTCTCCCCCAAATTTCTTAGCAAAGGTCTTTAGTGCTGAGGTTATGTAGAAAGCTTCTCATCGAATTATTACCAGAAGTTTTTGTTTTTTTTATAATTATAATTATGGTTTTGCAATATGAATTTCCTGCTGTTAGATAATGGTAGTATTTGTCAGGAAACTTGACTGAGATTTCCAATGTATCCTTGGCCTCTCCTATTGTTTTTGTATATTTGTAGCTTTTCAATGAGAGTGTAGTGCCCATGTACACAGGAAGTATACAACGGAATACCTCAACATACTCCTCAAAAGTTTAAGCTAAAGAACCTAAAAAAGAGAATACAAAAAAGATCTAACCCATGTGTGTATATATAGAATCATAGATATATATACACACATGTAACATATCCTATGTTACCCGGACCCTTCATAATGCATGGAGTATCCATGCCCGACACGACACCTGGATAAGGATACTTCTCTCTCTGACCCTTCAAAATAGTGTAAAATCTTTGAAAACTGGACGTACCCGACACCCATACCCGAGTCCGGGTAACATAGAACATATCTATTATTAAGTCTTATATTAATCAAGGTATATCAAAAGACTTTATTTGCGGCCTATCCTAATGTTTTTCTTAATTAGGAGGGAAGGATGTAATCCATAAAATGTCAAGGTTAAAACTCTCAGTTTTTAAAAGTGAAAAACACTTTAGCATGTTGGTGCTTTTAAAGATAGATAGATAGATAATTGTTCTCTTGATCCTATCACTTATAGCACATTGTTAACTATCTAGATGGCTTTGGTACCTTTTCGGGTTTAGTGTTGACACTTACGTTTATATTTTTTGTATGTCTAGGTTTGCTGCTACGAGAAATTAAAGATTTTTGGCGAGCTGCTCTTTTGGTGTTTACATTGTTATACCCGACCAGTATCCCTTGTCCTACAGATTCTTCAGATGAGTACTATGAATTGGGCAAGAGAAAAGAATTATATAAAATGGTTGAGAGTGCAATTTTAAAACAAGGTATTATCAGTGTCTTTTTGCTTTTATACTTGCAACTTCTCATATTTGAGCTAGAGTGAGCCAGGTGTATCTAATATTACCCAAGCTAAAATGGAGTCAACTTCTCAACTTCCGTGCATGAGACGTCTAAACATAAAAAGATTAGGCTTGTTGTAGGTGACTCAGTTGACTTGAATGTCTTCTCGGTACGACGAGCGGGAGCGGGAATGGGAATGTGGATCGCCACTGGCTATGGAATGTGGTACGGTGGGATTATACTTCTCTGGTTTGCTAAGACAGAATGGAGTATGGTAGACTGAAACGTGATATCAATTTAGATCATTTTCAGATGTGTTCGTATATATAGATACACATATTATAAGCCAAGCGTTAATGATAAGGTGGGTCACCACCCAATGGAACTTTAGACTTTGTGATACACAGAGTTGATAATAGTGCGTATTTTCATATGATAAATTGTTAAAGTATATTCTAAATTAGAAAAGAATTGACTTGAGTTTTGTATCTTTACAATATCACGAGATTTTGGTGGTGTTATTACAATATGACGTGATTTAAAGTTGGAATGCCAAAAGCGGTGATCCAGGTCGCTAGCGTACCATGATATGGAATGATCGATCCAAAGCAGGTTGCTAGGGTTTGAACGATTTTTGGTAACGTTGGCATTGGTGACATTCAGTGGTTTATGATCTTCTCATGTAATGACCCCTGTATCGGGACATCCAATTTATTTATTCGTATACACACGGATGTCAAACAACCCCAACCCACCCCAACAGAAAGAGAGGGCGTGCCAGAAAAACTATTTCATGGATGTCAATTTTACGTTTTTACTCGGGTTATATTTCTTCAATATCGATTATCTTAATACTGTTTGGTAAATGCATTATGGTTTGAATTAGAGTTTGAAGATAACTTGATTTAGCTCATTACAGATTTTATAATGTAAATGATGTTAAAATTCTTGTTATCATGAAATGTAAGCAGCAGGGCTAGCGGGCAACAAGAAAGAGGGGATTGAATTCGAATAATAAAATTAAACTAATTTCATTTCTCATTTGGGAATGTGAAAGAGTCTAATTGATGGGTAACGATACTCGACTTGAGATTTCCATGATGTCCCCTAAAATAACTTGTTAACAGCTTTTGCCTGAAAAATATGCTTTCCATTAGCAGAGCTGTGGACCGAGAATGGATAAAACTAGTGGCGGTTCAGAATATGACTATATGTGTTAGATCTTTAGCTTTGCTTTTAACTAATTTGAGGGACGACAATCATCTCATGCAGTTGATTATTGCATGACCCCTTTCTCTTGACTTCCCTAACCACTGCAAGGAAAGTCATAAAGTATGCAGTAACTGTATGGCAATGAGAAAAGTGTAAGAGGTGTTAATTCCACCATCACTGAAGATGCTTGCAATTTGTCAGAATCGGCCAATTCATACAAGTCCGTTTGAGTTTCATTTTACCCGGTTCGATCCAGGATTCATAATTGTGAACTTCGAAGTTTTAAATGGACAACTTTCAACATTTGAGCCTTGATATTACATGAAACCTGTGTTAAATTTTTTTAAGCATTGTACGTGTGTTTATATGTATAAAGCATACATTTAGATTATTCATTTTCTACAAAAGGTTAATCTTACATTTCTGTACAATTCACATTCATAATTTGTCAAACCGATTCACGATTTGACAACCATGGCTGGCAATGCCTTGACCTGGATGGGAACTACTATCAAATTTGAACTTCGTGATGCACCTAGGAAGTTTCTAATGTTGTATGGAGCATTTGACCAGGACATTGTCTTATGCTTGCTTTGTGTATATTTGCGGAATGTAGGTCTGGAGAAAGTTTGGGAAGTGAAACCTCTCGTCAATGGGAAGGATATTATGAGCGTTTTGCAGCTTAAAACTGGAGAACCTCTTGTTTGGGAATGGGTAATCCATTCTTTTCTTTAACATAAAACACATCCCCCCCCCCCCCCCCCCCCCCCCCCCCAAATCTATACTTATATATATATAGCAATGTAGTATCTATGCCACATGGCACTGCTAATAGAATTTACATGCCACGTGGCACTAATTTACTCTTACATACAGATAGATACATGTATATATATATCACATGAATAAACAAAACAAAACAAAACAAAACAATAAATAAACACAGAAACAAAACCACCCCTATATTTGCTCACTGCCAAACTCCAACGTGGCACTCTAATCCCTCCATTAATATCTCAATTTCCCACTAAGTTCTACACTCTAACCGTCTCTCTCTCTCTCTCTCTCTCTCTCTCTCTCTCTCTCTCTCTCTCTCTCTCTCTCTCTCTCTCTCTCTCTCTCTCTCTCTCACGAACCTGATCTCAAATTCTCCCTCTTACTTCTTTAACCCCCTTCTTATTTTATTCTACTTTTAAAAACAGAATAATCCTTCTAACAGAAAATGAAAATTAAAAAGAAAAAATCTAAACAGTTTATTCCACTGCCCACATCTCAAGCAACCACTCCTTCAACCTTTATCCATTACCCAATTTTAGTGGTCTCTCATGCATTTGTATCTGTTTTATTTTTTTTAAATAGTAAAAACTCAATAATCACTATATTTATGAAACCGCCTAAAAAAAAGAGCAAAGAAAATGCCTATATTTGAAATTCGAAAAGAATGGTTTGAAATTTAAGAAACATACGCACTTTTATCATTTTCTCAAACCTACCCATCTTTCCATTCTATAGCCCTTACGCTATCTCCCAAGCGTCTTCCTTCAAGTCTTTTTGCTCTTTGTTTTTCCTTCAAAAATTGTCACTGCGAGCCATCCAGGTATACAGAAACCAATTTGATCACACTCGAAGCCTCAAAAGGCTATCACTATTCACTTAACATATTAAGAGCATGGATGACCACACCATGAGTTCACCCAACCATCATCAAGGCCTTTATGCACCAAGGTTTTTGTATGTTCCTCTTTCCCTTCTAAATTTTAACAGTGGTAATCCCTCTTTTACTTAGTTGGGTTATAGTTTATGCATTTCTTTGTGATTTTATTTTTTTGGGTAGGTTCAGTAATAATTCTGTTCTTGATGAGAAAGTGATTCCTTAATAGAATTTGGAGGCTTATTCGAAGAAAATAGAAATAGACAGAAACATTGATCAACAAATTTTGAAAATGTAGTCCTTAAAAACCATTTGCATTACTATCCACCATCGTTGTACAATGAAACATATCTGAAGAGTTTGGCGCAAAATGAAATTGTTAAACGTAATTTTTATTTATTTATTTATTTTTTCCGTAATAGCCTGTGCATAGCACGGGTCAACGCTAGTATATATATATATATATATACCTATGTACATACATACAGAATCTCAAGTTCTGCTTTATCATTTTCTTGGCAGAAACAAAAATTGCTTGAATGGCAGCTCGTCCATCTTTCCGGGAATGCAGAGGAATGCCTTGATTGGATGCGGCATACTCATTAACAAACATGCCTGGATGGAGTAACTTCTTTATTTGATTGATTCATTCTGGTTATTTCCAGCTGTTTGTTTATTTTCCACCAGCTTTTGGGGGGGTGTGGCTAAGCACCCTTGAAGTTCTTGGCGTTTACTGTTGTGTGCAAGAGCAACAAGAAACTGCTAATTATTTTCGTTCTTTCGCCTTCGCTGTACATAGATACAAAATATCACACTACAAAATAACAGAGAAAAATGGGGCCATCTAACAAATAGGACTTCCAACTTATTAGGACTATTCGAGTACATGCAGAGGCAACTCTTTGTTTTCTTTTCATTGGAATTGCCCATTTGTATGTAATTTTAATAGATGCCTAAATTTTAAATTGTATTTTTCAGTCAACATTCATTTTAAGATGTAATACTTGATTATTAGATGCCTATGTTAATATTTTATAATGTATTTCTTTTCTGTGGTACATGTTTTAATCTCTTTTTTATTTTTTTGTCCGCATGTTGTGGAACTTTATTTGTAACTTGACATGTAAAGAAATGGAAGCATTGAATTTCTTGTTTGTTTGAGTAGCAGTGATGGGATTTCCCAATATCATTATATGCTAAGAATAGCTAGCATTACAATATGCCATTCTTTTGATGAGAATTGAAAAAGAATTATTGAGATTCAGGTGGGTGAAGCTTCTTTTCTATGAGCAGTTTGAGGCATGTTTGAAGTCTGACACAGATGTAATACGAGGACTGATACATGTCCATTTTGTGAATGTTAGCATCACAAAATAAGAGGTTAGCAGAAATTGTAGTCAAACCTGAAACTGCCTCAATTGCTTGAAATCCCTTGGTTGAAGTCACGAGTAGGAATGATACTGTTTACTAAGCCTCTGTTTCGTTGATGGACTTAGGCTTAGTTTGGCCCCCATGTGGCTTTTTAAAAGTAGTTTATGAAATTTATTATGAAGTTGTTTGATATGTACAAGTGTCGCATTACTCCTCAAAAAAAAAAAAATTCATGAAACCAAAAAGCAATTTTGAGCTTCTAAAAGCTCTTCCCAAAAAAGCCCTAAGTTCAATTTTTGTAAAGCTCATAAACTAGTTGCCAAACGAATTAACATGAAATTGTGCTTTAAAAAAGGAGCACCAACATGGGGGCCAAACTAAGCCTTAGTAAGGGAGGGGAAGGAAAACACAAAAATACTTGTGTTTGTTTGAATAATAAGTAAAATAATAAGAAAAGCAGGAAGAAAAAAAGGAAATACAGTGAAAATGGAGTAAGAATTTGCAACTTTGTGAAGCACCCGTTTTTTTTCTCTTTTTTGGAGTTCTTTGGCCATTGTTTTATGCGACTGAGGGGGAAGGAATTGAGGGAGATTCGAATATTTTAATTAAAATAGACTAATGGTCTGGCGTTTGAGTCGTTAATAGGGTGTGAGATAATTAGTCCATTTTAACTAATCGACTCATATATTGGGGATTATATAGTTTTGGGGGTGTGGTATATATAGCCCTTGTATTATTCTATGGACAATTAATCAATTTTAACTAAACAATCCCTCATATGGAATCCCGGGAGTGGTATAAATTAGGGGTGAAAATGGTACGGTTTGGTTTGGTTCGGGCCAATTTTCAGTCAAATTGATTGGTTTTGGTTTGGTTCGATTTAGTGTACAATTTCAGTTCGGTTTGATTTTTACACTGCATGAATTTTTTTAAAATTGAACGAACCTGACCGAACCGATCTATTTGCTTACACCCCTGCCACCCCCTAGTATTAATAGTCCCTGGACCATTCAATTCAAATAAACTAATTGTCTCGTGACTATTCAATTAAATGGACTTGATAGTCGATAAAAAAAAATGGACTTGATTGACCCAGGGGAATTAGAAACGATGACATGGAAAATTAGAAGGATATTGATATAAAATATTTATAAGAAACGAAGTGCGTAGGAGTAAAGGCTATGGAAATTGAAAATATAGGATATGATGTAAATTCTATATTGAAAAAGATAAAAATAGAAATGCAGTAGAGATAATATTAGGTAAAAATTTAAAAGAATAGAAATCTAGCGAAAAGTCCTAGTTTACCTAACTGTTTGGAATAAGTCCATCCATATTATCTTCATAACAATTGGTTCTAGTTTGGTGAATGTTTTTAGGGATTAGTCCACAATTCCCAATTAGAGATAAATCTATTGACCCTTTTACCCCTCAAGCATATACACAACCGTATATATATAGATATACACATCATATCCTATATTTTCAATAAATTTTGCAGATAAGTGGACAGAAATCAGAATAAGATATACACATCATATCATATCATATGCTCGTATACACCCATAGTCGGATATATATAGATATATAGATATACAGTCAGGCTCTAAAGTTCTCTTTATTAAAGAGAGGGCCTCTATTTTGACCGTCGGATCGTGTTTTCATTAAGGGCAGTTTTGTCATTTCATAATTTTTAAACATGATCCAACGGCCAAAACAGAGGCCCTCTCTTTAATAAAGAGAGGGCGCCCTCTCTGGAGATTTTTCGTATAGATATATATATAGATATATACATACATATATCCAATTATTCATGAATTGAATTTATTACAATTATTCCATTAATTTTGCATATATTTATGGAAATAACTAAATCTCATGATTTTAGGTTATATGCTTTTGACTGTTACAGCACACATACCCCATTTGTTGGTAGGTATTCCACCATTCTATGTTCATCCAACAATCATTGATCACAAGCTATAATACAGAACCTATGTGAATTTTAGGTTAGAAGAATGTAGATAAGTGAGTGTTTTGCTGTTACTCTCATGTGTCAAATAGTATGAAATTTAACACTTAATTTTCAGTTTGATCAAACGGACCATAAGTCAATCATCTCATATCATCCCCGCTGACCCACGCCCCGTCCCGCCGCCCCGCTGATCCCCTGGTTTTTTAGGCTTAAAAGCCCTGTGCACTGGGTCAGTGCACCTAAGAGTCTCTTCCTATATGTATGTGTGTATATATATATATATATATATAAGGAAAGCTTCTTATGAGGGATCCCTCATTTTTATTAAAATGAGGAGTTTTAATCCTGGCTGTTGGAGATCATTTACTGCACAGTGAATTTCACTTTTACTACATTGATTAAATGATCTCCAACGGCCAGGATTAGAAGTCCTCATTTTAATAAAATAAGGGATCCCTCATAAGAAGGGCTCTGATATATATATATATATATATGTACATGTATATATACACATTAATTCTGGTAGTTATGATAGCATTTTGACTTGCCATATCTGATTTTGAATTAATATCCCATAATTATAGTGATTTCCATTTTTTGTGTTTGTTACAATGAATCACGTTAGTTTTTGAATTTTTTTTTTTGTTGTGAGTGAGAAATTTATCACTAACAATATTGTGAAATTTCACACTATTATAACCAACACCAATTTGTGATAAGCAATAGTTCAATAGTGAGAAATTAAAAACTGAAGGTACACAGAACAACACTAGCAGAAATGTATGGTGAGATGTACACCCAAACATCTAATAAGTATTACTAACCAACACAAATCTATGAAAATAGTGTGACATTTCAAATTATTCATCTTATAATAGACAGACAATCCTTACATTTATTCAACATTGTGAACTTTCAAACTATCAAAACAATGAAAAGTCTAAACATTTATTCCCCAAAAAAAAAAGAAAGAAAAAAGAAAAAGAAAAAGAAAAAATGACAAGTCTAATAACATGGCCCAGGCAGTCTGTATGTTAGCGATGTATCTTCCTCTTTGATGTGAGGCACTCTCCCAATAATAATCTGTCACCCAACCGACAACAGTGCCGTCGTCATACGGTGTATGATAATAACTTGATTCTCTAGTGGTTCAATCTTGAACTGTAAATATTGCAAGAAAAAAAAAAGAAATTTATTCCCTCTTATTGAGAAATTCCACTTGCAAATGTGTAATATCAGATTCCTTTTCAATGAGAAATTTTGCACTAGAAACTTAATGTCACACCCCGGAGCAGCAAAAATAGAGAAAAATAAATTTTCTTTTTTTGGGTCCATAGGGAATGACGGGTGAATGTCACTAATTATTCTCACCACACAGTACTAGTCCACAAGATAAACAGTAACAGTAAACAAACTGAATATATAAACGATTCTATCAATTACAAACATCAGAGTTGGTCCACAGGAACAAAACAGGTCTGGAGACAACATATGCCCAAGTACCCGTCTAAAGAACTCTTGCGAGCACCATACATCGTTCTCATATAACCATCAGTTTATGGACGCACCAATACTCTTGTTCACCGCGTTTAAGAACTCCTACTGTTCACTGCTTTTAAGAATGCTTGCGAGCATCGTCCGTTCACAATCAATATAGTACTCTTGTTCACCACTTTTAAGAACTCTTGCGAGTACGATACATAACGCTCACATCCCGCGCAGATGTGTTCACGACCGATCCCTGATACTGACATACTTGTCTTACCAATATCCAACACTTACCGACTTAGTCCCCAGGTTATCCCATGTTACTACCGTTATACCTCAAACCTCATCTCGTTATTTCGTCGTACTATTTCTAACGTTCCAAACCCAACTACATTACTCACCATATTATCTCACATCTCATTATCGTATCCCATTACCTCCGTAATCCATAATATCGCATAATAGGAACATGGAACATTGATTACTCAACTAAGCATTATGAATTATAAACTTAAAAGAAAACATCCATGTTCTACTTGGGTTCGATCGATTGAAGTCCTCTCAATCGCTTGAAGGAAGTGAAGTTCGATCGATTGAAAAGTTCTCGATTGATTGAAGTTAAGGTGCTCTTGATCGATTGAAGTCATTTCGATCGATTGAGACTCAGTGTTGTTCGATTGATTGAACCTAGTTCGATCGCTCGAACGTCGTCTTCTACAGGTTCTGGCAGTGAACTTGCAAAATATGATAGGGAGTGTTTGGGTTATAATTAGAACGTCCAAAACATGTAAAACATCACAACTAAGCTACTGAGTGAGTTTGGAACTCACCGAACTTTGCTAAGGCCGCGTTTGGCTTGAGCTTTAAGCTTGAGCTCCTCTAATGGCCTCTTCTCTCTCTCTCTCTCTCTCTACTCCTCTCTTCGTCATTGCCTCTCTGCTTCTCTCTCTGTCTCCTTCTTCTTCTTCTTTCCTCTTTTCTGTCTCTCTCTTTGACTGTGTATATATATATGTGCATATATGTATGGATTGTATGTATGTGTATATATATAACACACAAGCACACAACTTTCTCTCTAAACTCTCTGGTTCAGCAAACCCACACAATACATGAGCACAATGTATATATAGGGAGAAATGGGGGTGCAGGTGGCTGGTTTTGCGTGAAACCTAGAAATCCTAATGATTACATGTTCGATCGATCGAAGGGAGTTCAATTGCTCGAAAGCAGATAGGTCAGGTTTGATCGATTGCAAAGGGTTTTGATCGATTGAAGTAGGGTCCACGTAATACATTTATGTCGGTAAGGTTTCGATCGATTGAACAGGGTTTGATCACTTGAACTTTAGAATGCTCGATCGCTCGAAGGGACTTTGATCGATTGAAAGTGAAATTTCAAATGTGCTAAAAGGAAGTATATAGAATCTCTGTGTATAAATAATTACTGAAAATACAGGGTATTACACTTAAAAAAGACAAAACCAATGGAAACTTGCGATTGAGAACTACCACATGCAAATGAGTATGAAATTTCGCACTGTATTTAAATATAGGGATGATTTGATTTGTAAAATGCATGAAACTGCAGGTTATATGCATAAACACACATCATTGTATTTCACATATGAGTGAGAAATCTCATATTTAGATGAGATTTGACTCAGAGAGAATCTATAGATAGTGTGACTCACTTGTGTGATTCCATTGGACTGAATTGACTTGAGACCTATGTGAGGGTGTGTAGCTCGATGTGCAAGGATCGCCGGACTCGGCAGAGACGTTGATGATCTCCACAGTGTCGCCGCCACTAACACCATTGCTGGATCCGTGAAGTTTATATATGTATATATATATATGGAGAGAGAGAGAGAGAGAGAGTTTCAGAAAGAGGCAAATATATATATATGGAGGGGGAGAGAGAGAGAGAGAGGCAATATACATATATATATATATGTATATATGTGAGGGCTATTGCTGTCCAATTTTTTTGTGGACTTCTGACTATTTTTTTTGGGTTGGACCTATTGCCACAAAGATCCACTAACTTGGACTTTATACTAATTATCTCTTTTTTATTAACCTTTGTCAAGATCTTCAAAATATCATTTTAATACAATTTATTGACATCATGTGAGAGTAGTTTTTCACAAAGATTTTGGTGGATTTTTGCAAATAATAAGTCATTAGGACTACTTGTATTTAATTAATTCCTCTTGTCACGACCCATCCTGCTACGGGCGGAATAGGCCACGTAGCACGCCACCGAGGCTCGTCCAATTCATTTTATAACTCCAGCAGCAGAAAGGAAACTAAAACAAACTCTTTAAAACAAAGTTCATTTTGAAAGAAAAACAAAACATTGAACTATGAGTCCGTAAAATCAGTATCAATTGGAAAAATTAATTATATTTCAAATTAACCATAAAAGTTTTATTAGGGACCCCAAGGTACCCTAAAAGCAAAATAGAACTTTTCAATATTTTCTGAAAATGGTACTTCCTTTGTAAAAGCAGTATTCACAAACAGTCCACTTTTGCCCATTTTTATTTTTTTTGAAAACGTCGCAAACACGACAAAACTCAATATACAAATTCCCAATCATTCTAAAACTTTAACAAAGGTATATAAACATATTAGACAACATGTCTAAGTTTTGAAAACATCAACGGAACGAGTCAGAAACTCGTTTGGATCAAATCTCATAAGTGTTATAACAAATTCATAAAACATTAACTTCAACGTGTTAACTATCAAGACACGAACTCAAGAGTTCCAAGTCACTTCAACCAACTTAAAAAGGTTTTCAAAAGAATATTACATCAACTCAATAATAATCCAGAGCTTCTATGATTCGGTTACAAAATCTATACCCCAATTCCTCCGAATGATCCCAACGGCCTCATCCCTCGCATTCCATCTTTCCTTTCTTCATACCTGCAATGGAGTAAATCTCCATTACTCAGCTATATGCTGAGTGTACAATTCTAAACATATGCATATGGGCAATTCATGCTTTAAACATCCAAATCGCATAATTTAGTCTCTGGGGAGAGAGATATGCATTCCTCCGGTATATCAGCAAGTCTTAAATCTTAAACCATGATGCCAATGGTTAGCCAAAGATCACTCAACCATTGCATCCATCTGCTCTGGTTGGCCACTTCCCACACCAAGCAAGTAGTCGTTACTACTATAAACTCTCAAACATCGAGAGACGTGCACCGACATGAAATTATATCAAACTCCCCTTTGACCCACATAAACATTTAGCACACTCACATAATCATGTCATCATGCTTTTCTATACGTACTCGCTAAAATTAACGGGCCTAATTTAACACATAAGTTTGCCCAGATCACAATTCATACAAAATATCTAAAACATCCAAAATTCCCTATATTACATAGTTTCGGAATTCATACCTCGAGCTATAAGTCTCAAATTTCAGGAGAAGTACTAAGACACTAATTAAACGTCGAATATCCGATTACAAGCGATTCCTACAAGTATACACATGTTTTCCCCAAATTCTTAAAATTAGCTTTTCGAAAATAATTTGCCAAACGTGGCCTAATAGACATCAAAACGTAGCTAATACCTCGAGGAGTTTGAATATAAAATTTGGAGAAAAGTTGACGATCGGAAGTTCGTCGATTTGTGTCTTGAAGCAATAAATCTCCCTTTTGGCCTCCTCTTGATTTAGGTTAGAAATTTTAACTAATGAAAATATCTCATGGTTTTCTATATATAGGCACGACTCTCGGGAATTATGTTTACCTCCCCACGAGTTCTCAAAACTTCTAATTAACTCCTGAAACGTCGCACACGTCCATTTTACGCCTTTACGAGTGAAAACTATAAATTACAAAAGTTTTTGATTAAGTCTCGTTTGGGTCCAAAATTACATTTGGAAACTAAATTCTGTGGAATTTCTACACAACCTACCTTTTATTTAACGTGTCACTCACGTTTTCACCACAGTGTTCAAAATGCTCTACAGCGATAACAAAACTACCAGAAATTACTCTACACAGGTATAAACACTATTCATGAATCAGATAATATCAAATAACATTTAATCACATAAATGTCATTTAATTCATGCCAATGCCTCACGAATTATCAAATCCTCGTGTCCTCAATTGATACTCACCGTTGACCCACGTCAACCACATCCACAATTATTAGTCAACATTAATAATTCACAATAAATCAATTTTGTATTTTAAAATAAATAGATTTCCCGGGACGGGTGTGACACCTCTGCCTTGATAATAAATTAACAAATAAACTTAGTCTCTATAAGTAATCCATAGATTCTGTGTTTTGCTCATGGTGTTAGTATGCTTGTTTTCCCATCTCATTTGGTTTATTTATGTTGCAACTGGGAAAACATTCCTACCCAAATATATATTACAGGACTCGGCCTATCCCAAAAAAACACCCCAAGATGACAATTCTTTCTTACATTCCACAAGTTATCTTTATCTACCCACATCATTAGACTTAATCTCAATTTTCGTCTAGCACGCTAAACTGGATGACGAAAGTGAAGATCAAGCTCTATTTTGTCCTTTCATAAGTTCGTTTCTACAGAAATAATAATAATAAAAATAAAATAATAATAATAATAATATACGTAAGGATACCAAATATACGTAAGGATCAAAACAATCAAGATAATGGGAATAGTAAAGAAGAAACCAAGATAAGGGGAATAGTAAAGAAGTACGTACACAAACATATAACAACCAAGATAATGGGAATAGTGGCAAGTGGAGCACTTTTATTTAGTGGTGATTTACAGAAGTAGAAGAAGAGAAGTAGAGGAAGTTCCAGTGTGTTCTGAACAAGACTCAGAATATGCCTTTATAGAGAAAGCTTCAGATTACTATTACGGACATAGAATAAAAATTTCAAATCCGAATAGTATTACAGCTAATGATAAAGAAATACGACAAAACACTATTTCAATACCATGTACTGTTTACAAAACCATGGGCTAAAACCACGGGCTTCCCTAGTATATATGTCTGCGGATGGGAGACAGTAAGTATCAAGTATCTTTTTATCTACTTTTCCCTGCCTTTCCATTTGGTTGTTTGAACCT
Organism: Hydrangea macrophylla; assembly: GCA_033977485.1. Taxonomy (NCBI): domain Eukaryota; kingdom Viridiplantae; phylum Streptophyta; class Magnoliopsida; order Cornales; family Hydrangeaceae; genus Hydrangea; species Hydrangea macrophylla. Next base: position 1,176,216 of record JASDAS010000019.1, read on the forward strand.
GGATAATTGCATCAAAGAAATCTTCCATAATAGGTTAATTCTGTGCTGGATGTTGACATTTCGTCATCATCTTCATATAGATCTTGTGAAATACCAGCAAGGTTTAAGTTATGCTGATATATAACAGCAGCTCATGTGCATATTACTTGATTCCCTGAACTGGGAAGGACTAATTTGAGAAGCCAAAAATTGTTCTTTAAGAAGTTCCATAACTTTGATATGTTGTTCAGCTACGGACAGATGTGGATATTTATCTTTAATAGAATCAAATAAAATATTGAATAAATTATTTGATGGTACTAAAGAACCTGTAGATTTCTGCCTTTCTTCTTTGCATGAAGCTTCATAAGCTTTGATAGTAGAACTGTAGTACCTGTAAAATCCGTACTGCCTTGTTAATGTAATTTTCTAAATTTCTAAGAGTGACCCTATATATTAATTACGTATTTTAATATTCGTATAGCTTAATTATCCACTATAAGATATATCATATATTCGTTGTCGCATAATATTATAACTACATGTTATGATATATAGTTCATTGCCGCTAATTTTATAATTACATATTATAATATATATTTTCGTTGTTGCTTAATTGTACATTTTCTAAACCCGACATCGTATGTTTGTACTACGTGTTTTAATATTCATGTCACTTAAACTTATAAATATAGATTTTATTATATAGTTTGTGGCTACTTGAATTATAACTGTATGATATATTATAATTTCATTGTCACCTGAATTCAGCCCCCGTATATTAATATATTGTGATTTAATATTATTTGTCATTTAGAATTTATAGCTATATGTTATATTTTAATATTCATTGTTGCCTAACTTATAAACTATAGATTATATACTATAATATCCGAACCCAATGTCGTGTTAGTTTCACGACTATAATTATAATATATAGTATCGACATTGTTATTTTAACCCTGAACATTAAGTTAATATTCGGACTGTTGATGTTAGACCGAACTAAGAATATAGACCCGGGCTGATTTATGCACGGACCTGTAGAAATTGATATTACCTGGACTGGATGGCACGTGACTCGAGGAATGTCAAACCCACCATATTTGATTCCCCCATCACCTCACCTCACTTCACCACTCCTACACTCAACCCCCAAGATTCTCCCCCCTCTTTTACCCACTAGACACAACACAACCCCCTCATTAACCCAACCCCCCCTAAGACCCATGGACAACACAAGTGCACACACACCCGGTTATATATTGTACATATGTATGTTGTGTATATTATATAAATATGTAGTGTGCATGTGTGTATATAGTGTACAATATGTAGTGTGCATGTGTGTGTATATATTATAAGTGTATGTGTGCGCTGTACAATATTATATATATAGAGTAAAGATTGGAACACACCCAAAGACACAATTTTTGGGACACAACCCAAAAGATGTGTCTATATCTCTCCTGTGATGTCACTGGACCCCACAATGACACAGGAGAGAGATAAACACATCTCTTAGGTTGTGTCCCAAAAGTTGTGTGTTTGGGTGTGTCCCAAGTATTACCCATATATATATATATATATATATATGTATGGTGGCATGTGAGTGTATATATAATATGTAGAGTGTGAGGTGAGTGAGTTGAGAGAGAGAGAGAGAGAGAGAGAGAGAGAGAAGAAAAAAAAGGAAAAGAAGAAAATCCCACAAACACAAACCCACACCCCACTCTCACCTCACTTCCTCACCCCCTCACCCTCTCACTCTCTGCCTCATATCACACACACACACAAACCACACATAGCAGCCCAGAAAGAGGAGGAAGAAGAAAGAGAGAGAGCTAGAGAGAGACCACCAAAGGCTAGAGAGAGAAACCGGAGCAAAGCCGCGAGAGACGCCGAGACCTAAAGGAAGGTAAAGTTGTACACCCCCTCTGCATTTCTATATATTCAGACTCACACACACGCCCTCATGGACACCTCCGAATAGACCCGTAGGCCCTGCCATGGCCGGACGACCATGAAAGCTCCTACGAGCTCGATTTTTTCGACCGTCACCAAATCGCATAAAGCCAACGCCAAAATGACCCTACCGACCCCCTTAAGCTTCCCTACGAACGGCTTGAAGCTTAGACCACGTTTGGTCATCCTACGATTCAATTATTCTTTTTAGGATGAATCTGTACGGACAGACCGTTAAGAGTTAGACTTCAAAACCTATACCATTGAATTGGGCTCGTTGAGGCACTCGATTTTGACATAAAGTTTGCGTATTTTCGTTAAAGATGAGTAAGTTATGGCCATTTGAAGTTTTGTGTATAATATGTATATATATACTCATACGTAATATATATCTACTATATTATAAGAACGAATAAGCTAGCACGTCAAAAAATATAAACTTCCTCTTTTGCCCTTCACTACACCATAATTACTCATATATCTATCTACATGTCGCAAGGATATATTGATTTGAGTTAGGGTAAATCTGTCATTTTAGACAAATAATTACATTCAAGTCAGCTTTTGAAATTTTATTTAATATAATCAATGAGGTTTCAATCAACAATCTTGTATCTAATTACATTTGGGTCAATAATTTTTGGGATATTTATTAACCACTTCAAAAAAAGTCAACAAAGTGGCTATTTAGGAATTGGTCACTAATATTTACAATTTGGTCAACTTCTTCTCTCAAATGAGGTTTCAATCAACAATCTTATGTCTAATTACATTTGGGTCAACAATTTGTTGGATATTTATTATTCACTTCAAAAAAAGTAAAAAAAAATGGCTATTTTAGTAGCTATTTAGGAATTGGTCACTAATATTTACAATTTGATCAACTTCTTCTATCAAATTTAGGATTCATGTATTTGTAATGTATAATTGCATTTGGATTAGTAAGTTTTGGGATATATATTATTCACCTTAAAAAAAAGTGGCTATTTTAGCGGCTATTTAGGAATTGGTCACTAATATTTACATTTTGGTCAACTTCTTCTCTAAAATTTAGGATTCATATATTTTAATATGTGTAATTACATTTGGGTCAGTAAGTTCTTGGATATTTATACTTCACTTCAAAACTGGCAAATAAAGTGGCTATTTATGAATTGGCCACTAATATTTACATTTTGGTTAACTTCTTCCCTCAAATTTGGGATTTATAGATTGTAATATGTATAATTACATTGGGATCAACATTCTGTTGCATCTTTATGATTCACATCTTTGCTTCGAATATCAATTAAGGTTTACAAACACAATCATGTCCTCTTTTTTTTTAGGAGAAATACCCCACTTGTGTCATATATTTTTAATGGTGATTTATTAGGTACCTTTACGACTCATTTACAAGATAGTCATAATTATCAACTTCTTTCGTATGAAGAGTTTTAGATAAAATAGCTACATTTACAATTTTTTATTTAATCGTTTTAACATCTTATTATATACTTTTAACAACCACTTAATCACACAAAACGACACAATTAAATTTCCCAAGCAACGCACGGGACTCCAACTAGTATACATATATATATATATATATATACTCACAGTACGTGGTCACGTTGGGGAAGAAAGAGAAATTATTCAGTGAGCCCGTCACACTACGTCAGCATGTTGATATGGTGTGAGCATTTAATATTAACCATCCATTTGCCCCCTCCTTTTAGGGGGATCATGACAAGTGGTTATCATATTTAAAACTTGAAATTCCACTAACCACTTGTCATGATCCCATTAAAAGTAAGGGGGAAATGGGTGGTTATGATTAAATGGTCACACCACATCAACATGCTGACGTAGCGTGACGGGCTCACTGAATAACTTCTCGGGAAAGAAGGCTTGGGCCTGGGCCTCGTTTGGCAAGGTAGCTTTTGGGCCGACGTTCATGTGTTAACAATTTTGTTTCCCAAACAGAGCTTTACATATTAGATATACATTAGTGTAAATTATTAATATAGTTTTATTTATATTAAAATGATTTAATTAACTTTTTGTATGTTAATAAATTAGTTAGTTTAGTTATCCATGTAATTATTTATTTTCAATGAAAATTTATTATACTTAGTATTTATTAAATATTTAATAAGTAGGTATATGTATTATAAATTGTCTTAAATTGGTTTGAAAATAGTTTTAAAACAAAATTATTAAGTTTTAAAATTCTGAAATATTATTTAATAATATTTCTTATATTCTAAAATTATTCTTATTATTTATACTCATTATTAATTTGGGTTCAAATAAATAATAAAAAGTTTGTTTGATTAAAATAAAGGATACTAGTAATGGTTAAAAGTTTTAAAAATGGGTTTATAACACTATTAGAAGTTTTTAATATTCTGAAATATTATATTATATTCTGAAATTATAATTTGTTATTTATATATTGTACTTATTATTTATGTAATTTAAGTAAATAATCAAAGTTGGTTTTAAAGGATACCAATTAGGTATTAAATACCTAATGGCCATTTTAAATATGTAGAAAATTATATTGTTTAACCCAAGGTCTAATGACCTTGTTTTATAAATAATTTATTTATACAACGCAAACTTTAGTTTTTTATTTAATTAATATGGACCCGTTTGTTTGTCCTTTAATTATTTTAAATACTAGACGAGCTCCGAAAATTATGAGATAAATACCAGTGGTGTATTTTAGTACCTTGTACTTATTAAAAATACTTCCGAGTACTATTTCTACGTTGGAATATATTTATATAATTAGTGCACCATCGTATTTTCTATATTGAATTACCTTCGATAATTTATAATAAATAAACCGCAGCTCAGAAAATTATGCGGTCAATTCCCAGAGTCTTAGAATAATGTCTAGAGCTATTCCCTTGACTTTGGAGACCTTTTGACACGGTCAAAAATACAGCTTACCTTTAGGGCCCACACTGGTATAGAAAACCTAGCCTTTTATGTGACGGACTCCGAATTGAGTCTAGTCAATGGCGTTAGATTTAGAATGACTCGTAGATCACTACTACCTTGAGGTTTATATCCTCATTTGGTAAAATTACCAATATACCCCTATCATTTACACATACACTTCATCACCGTTATTCTATTATACGTTGTAGGTAGGGGTGTAAATGAGCTGAGCAGCTCAACAAGGGCTAGAAGCTCGGGTTGATAAAGGCTAGGCTCGGCTCGGTCATTTGAGCTCGTGAACACGGTCGATTAAGGCTCGTGAAAAAGCTCGTTAATAAGTTTGATAAAAGGCATGTGTAGTGACTTATATATATATATATATATATATATTTATTATAAAACTATATAATTTTAGAAAAAATATGACATATCTCGTAAATATGTTTGATAAATGATTGTTTTATTATTAAACTATATAGTTTAAAATGGCGCGCGCAAAAGTTCGCGAGAAAGCTCGCAAACATTTGAAAGCTCAGCTCGTTTGTGCTCGCGAGCTCGCGAGAAAGCTCGCGAGCAGGCTCAGCTCGGCTCGTATACACCCCTAGTTGTAGGACTGTGACTTATCCGCTGTTCGGAGAGTCATAAGCTTGACAAGACATCCAGGTGAGTGTTTCTAACCTCACTCTCAATATACATAATGACTGCTAGAGTATTTGTATGTGATATATATAAGTGGTATTTATGATTATGATACTATGACTATACATTGATGTATATGTGGATTATGTTATGAAACGAATGCTATAAGACAAGCATGTTAGACGTTACTATGTTATATTTATAAGAAGTAAAAGAGAAGAACTATATGTGAAGGACTGTTTAGCCATGTGTGTGCTGTAATGAATAATCGATTATGGAACGTTAGTTTGTATGTTTTATATATCAATGTTGATTATATGAGCACGTTGTTATTATTGCTTTGAAAACCATGCCTGATTATACTAATGAGAATAAAGAGCATGTTAAGGGTTTTATCTATATGTCTTGCCTAATGTCGTTATGTTATCAATAATCATGTAACTGAATATCATATCACGGTGTTAGTATACACAGTCAATGTCAGTAACTCCGACCGCTTGGGGTCGTGAGTTGAAGTAATTGGGAGTCTTGGGAATTGGAATTGATACAATTGAGATTCTTGTATCGTGAGTCGTGAGTCATTCTGAGTTGGAAGCCTTTTGAGATGATAAAGATACGTGATAATGAGACAACATGATTGAGATACATAATATTGTAATTGTAATAGAAAGAGAACAGTTAGAGCTGCTATTGTACCAGTCGTTCGTGTAAAATGCCAGAGATGGTATATACGTCTTGGTTTGCCGTCGTACTGCTTAGCAGTTAGTGCTCTAATGTACTAGTCGTCCGAGGAGCTTTGCCAGAGATAATACACACGTTGTATGAGTTTGTTGTCGTGTTGTATATCATGCGCTAGTCAGTTACTAATGTACCGTCCTCTGCGGTGAGCTTGCCGTGATAGTACACATGATGCGTACCTTTGTCGCCATGCAGTCGATTCGCAGTTAGTATTCTGACGTGTAACTCGTCTGGTGGTGATTCACTAGTGAGGGTATAGATAATCGATCCAATTCTGCCATCGTTCTATTTTGGATTAAGTGGAGATACACAACCCAGTGCCATTGCCCGTGGGTCGTGACAAAACAAAGTATGAAATGAGTATCAGAGTGCGCAGTGAAATCGTGGTTTGTATTGTGAAAGCAAGTCCTGAGTAAGTTGTCGTTGTGGGTTTTGTAGCCCGACGTTATTGAGTTGCATTGCTTATGGGATTTCATATCCCAAAGGTTGGGTTTGGGTTCATCGAGTACGCATTTTCGTGCACGAACATGATGGAAATAAGAAATGAAATGATACGAGATAAGTTGTTATGATTACGAGAACTAGACAAGCATGTTATAAATTGAATTAATCCCATTAATATGTTAATGATGGGTGTTTGGTAATTGCATTACATGTTGGTTGTTACCTTTGCTATGTCCGTGTATGGTCCTTTTTCATGGACCTTTGATTAGATTCAGTTGAATCCTTGTTCCCAATCCCTCGTTTTCCTTCAATTTGTTGTGGGTTTTCCTTTTGTGTAACAGAACTACGACAGACCTAGACAAACCACCGGCTGCAAGTTCCACCACTATTCAGACTGTGGTTACACCCCTGGATCCCAATCTCAAAATCACCACCACCCCTTTCAATGGCCAGAATTACCTGACCTGGTCACAAGCGGTGGAACTTTATTTGAAGGCACGAGGGAAGATGTGACATCTCGATGGGCATATTACCGCTCTTGTTGTTACTGATCCAGGCTATGAGAAGTGGGAAATAGAGAATTCCATTATCATATCCTGGCTTATCAATTCTATGGTTCCTGAGATTGGTGAAGGCTTCTATCGGATGAAGACCGCTCGGGCTATTTGGGACGCCGTTGCCTCCACTTTTTCTAGGAGGGGTAACTATGCCCAAGAATTTGAGCTTATTCGCTCTGTTGATCGTTCAGAACAAGGTGATATGACAATCACCAAATACTTTACCTTTCTTTCTACTAATTGGGATAGAGTTGATCACCTACAGGCTTATCAGCCAGTCTGCCCTACCGATGCTAAGGGTTACCGGAAGCTTATTGAGAAGCAAAGAGTCTTTAAGTTTCTACAGGGACTCCACTTAGATTATGATGCTGTTCGCAGTCGGGTACTTGGGATGAAGAATCTCCCCACCCTTCAGGAGACTTTTGCTTATATACAGAATGAGAAGAGTCGTCATTCTGTTATGCTTCAGCCCACACACACAGAGAGATCCGCTCTTGTTTCTGTTCCACCTAGAGTGGGGCCCAAGCAGCCTGCTCCTTTCGGATTGACCTATCGTGATTTGTGATTATTGTAATAAACCTCATCATACTAGGGCCACATGTTGGAGCCTACATGGTCGCCCACCTGGTGGTCGGGGGGTCGTGGAGGAGGACGTGGTGGTCGTTCAGGTGGACGAGGGGCGTTGCTCGTGCTCATCACACTACTGCTACCGAGAATTCTTCTCCTAGTGATCCTCCTCCTACTTCTGATGTGAGCCCCTTGTCCTCAACTGAGCTTGAAACTCTCCGTAATCTGATGACCCATTGTGCTTCCTCGACGCCTACTAGTGCCTCATCGTTGTTTGTCCAATCAGGTAACGTTGTCCCGTCAGCAAGAATTTTTCTGTCTCATTCTTCATTTCCTTGGATTATTGATTCAGGTGCTTCTGATCATATGTCTCATTCTTCTGATATATTCTATGATTATAAGCCTTGTCAGGTCACGATAAAGTTAGAATTACCGATGGTACCTCCTCCTCTATCTCTGGGAAAGGTCTTATCCGTGTCACCCCTTCTCTACCCTTAACTTCAGTATTACATGTTCCTAATTTTTCTCATAATCTTTTATCCTTGAGTCGTATCACTCGTGACTTGAATTGTTGTGTAACCTTTTATCCCTCTCATTGTGTCTTTCCGGATCTTATCACGAAGAGGACGATTGGCAGTGGTAGAGAGGAGCATGGCCTTTATCTTTTGAATGAAGGGGAGCAGATGGCTAATCATACAGTTGTTTTGAAGAATGGAGCTGAAGACTTAGAACTTTGGCATAGGAGATTAGGATACCCTTCTTTTACTTTACTCAAACATATGTTTTCAAATTCTATTGCACACAATGATTTTTCTGGTTTTACTTGTGATGCTTGTGAATTGGGAAAACATCATAGAGCTTCTTTTGCTCCTAGTTATAATAAAAGCTCTACTCCTTTTGCATTAATTCATACAGATGTGTGGGGTCCATCTCGTACTGTTTCTTTGAAAGGTCATCGTTGGTTTGTATCTTTTATTGATGACAACTCACGTACTACTTGGTTATATATGATGAAGGAAAAGAGGGAAGTTTTTTCTATCTTCCAAAATTTCCACAAAATGGTGTGTACACAATTTGGTACAGTTATAAAAGTTTTACGGTCTGATAATGGGGGTGGATGTGATAGACGGAAGTAGACTGGAGACACTAACCTGGGGCATTTTTGTACAGAGCAACAGCTCTACCATGATCTCTCATCAACTTTTGCCATTGCAGCAAAAGATAGCTCCTTGGTAGATAACACCAGCACCAATACAAGCCCGCTCGGATTACCTTATTTGGAAATCACAATCAATTGGGATTAGTGAGAGGTTTAAGTTCGTTTGGCAAACACTTCTTCTCAATATTTTGAATTTAAAGCTAAAATATAGCATAAATCAAAAGTAGCAATTTACTGCTTTTCAAAAATATAATAAAGAAAAACTATTCTTCTCATTGCAATAGTAAACGGGCTCTATGTTCTTCTTGAACTTTTATGATTTAATTCTTAGATAATAGCTCTCAGTAGCTTAACCGTTGGGTTCTCAACTTTTACTGCAATAGGCAGGAACCGGGGGTCCAAGACAACCATGGCATGATTTGTATTGCAAAATCGAAGGACCTGCTGCTTATGATGTTCGTACTAATTTTGAGCAAAGGTGGAGAAAAGCAACAAAATGGTTGGAGTTTGGATGACATTTTAAGAAGAAATCTCATTGGCACGATGACGCTTTGATAAAGATTGAACGCATTTCGTGGATCCTCAGTCCTTCCACGTCTATCCCTAATGATGATCCCAAATTGTGGGTTTCTAAGGAAGATGATCCTGAGAACTGGCATGTTCAGGTTACGTATCATGCACTTATAGCCAAAAGGAAAAAAAAACTCTTGCATATTTTATTTTTGATCTAACTATTGGGTGAGTTTTTTTTGCTCACAAGGGATTATTCATCAGACTTCTTGCATTGTTGGAATGGCTGATTTTATGTTGGAATTGGCTGATTTTATAATGATATGATTCTTATCTTTATTGGTCATGTTGACCATCTTTATTGTCTTTAATTCTCTTTTATTTCATTTCCTTTTATTCTCTCTTTGTAAAGCTATATATACAAGGGGATGTATGAATAAAATTATCCTTTTCCCTTTTTTCAAGTTGGTATCAAAGCCAAATTCGATTTTGGCATTGTTTCCTCGCTTCCACCTTCGGCGGGTGGCGACTCGTCACCCGTTGAACCTCGCTTTGCTTTCAGCTTGAAGTCTCAGTTCGACGACCCTCCCTGCACCAACTCCACTAACCCCTACGGGCCTTGTCCAGCACCTACGGGCCATGTCCAGCCCTTTCGGGCCCTGTTTAGCCCTAGGCCAGCCCCATTCGGGCCTTGTCCAGCCTTTGATGGGGAGTGATGGAGTATATTATAGTGGCTCAAACCCTTCAAGATTTGGGTTTATTGTTGCAACCACTGTTACTTGTTTGAACAAGAAGTTGGCACTTTTTTTTTTTGGTGATTTACTGTGGATGATCATTCCCACAGTCTCACCTTCTGTTGGTGGATGATGTTTCCCACTCTTGCCAACTTTCATGAACAGTCTTGTTGTAGCCTTATCATTCTAAACTTCTGTGGTTTATTCCCACCTTCAGTTTGCGGGGGAGTGTTGGAATTAGGAAACAATTTAGAATTTTCTATTTCCGTATTGGTCATGTTGACCCAATTAATGCTGTCTTTATTTCCTTTGATTGTCTTTCCTTTTTTGTTGCTCTATAGGATTGTATATATACATGACCATACAGTAATGAGAAATTATCCCTTTCTCTACATTCTTTTTGCACTAACACTCCGCAACAGAATGGAGTGGCAGAGCGCAAGAATCGTCACCTCTTAGACGTTGCCCGGTCCTTACTTTTCCAAGTTCAAGCTCCTCGGTCCTATTGGGGTGAGGCAGTGTTAACTGCTGCCTATCTCATTAATCGCCTTCCAACTCGTGTCTTAGATAAGAAAACGCCCCTTGAAGTTCTTTCTCACCCCTCTATCCCCTCTTCCATCATTTCTCGTGTTTTTGGCTGTGTTTGTTTTGTTCATAATCATAGTCCCACTCTGGGAAATTAGATCCTCGCTCTATTAAGTGTGTGTTTGTTGGTTACTCCCCCACTCAGAAGGGTTATAAGTGTTACCATCCTCCGTCTCGAAAATGGTTTGTGTCTATGGATGTTACTTTTCATGAATCTCAATCCTAGAGAAAAGGTGTGAAGAGATACCTATTTTATCTATGATGATTGAGGTGGAGACGGAGAGAGTTGAAGAGCAGAGAGGTGAAAAAGAAAAAGAAAAAGTTTTAGAGAGGGAGCCTGAAGAGGAGAGAGTGGAGAGAGTTGAAGAGCAGATAGGTGAAAAAGAAAGAGTTGTAGAGAGGGAGCCTGAAGAGGAGAGAGTTGAGGAGCCGAAGGAAAATGAATTGTTAGTCTACTCCAGGGGGACTTGGAGCAAGAGAAACACCAGAGAGATGTCAGAGGCTACAGTTCCTCCACTCCCACTACCATTCTCTCTAAGCGATGAAGATTCAAGTAGTTCCTCTGATACACCTTCTCTTATACATAGAAGAAAGGTATATTTTTCTTATATTCAACCAAGACTTTACAATGTTTATATACAAGTAGAAAGGAGACAAGAAAGGAAAGGAAAGAAAAGGAAAGGAAAGAAAAGAAAAAGGAAAGAAAAGATTACAATAATATAAAGATCATGTAATAAAAGATTACAATCAAATAATCCATAAATTCCCATAAATAAAATGGTCAAGTGACTCAAAAAAGAGAAGTTATTCTACAAAATAAGTAAGTATCAAATGGAAGTTGAAATATACTTCACACCAATACATACTTAAAACTTCTGCATAACTTATATTGCTGCAGCATGCAGTCAATGTCATTAGATCTATGGGGTGACTTGGTAATTAATGAGGGAAAAATACTTCAGGAATTAGCTCACCAACAACCAATTATAGCAGTCTCAAGAATACAACGATCTGAATATAAATGTAATTGTATAATGTATAACCTATAACAATACATATATACACGTATAGATAAATTGTACCTATACTCCTTGGTATATACATGTTAAATTGGAGCATCCAACCCAAAATCAATTGGCAATGAATGAAATATCCCCTTGAGCTTATATATTGAGTAGCTAGGTTATAAGTCCCCGATGTGGGACAATCTCACAATACATATAGTAACCAAATCTAAAGTAATATCCTATTATAAGTGCTTTCCAAATTTCAACTTCATTCCAGTCGACCATACAACTGCATCCAACTAGAAAAGACTTTGATGGATTGAAAAAGGGGTAATGTTTTTGTTTTTTTTTGTTTTTTTTTTTTAACTCTTAAGTATTCATATTAGTGAGGAATGGTTATGAGCATTGACTTTTTCATTGTTTTTGGGTAATTCATGTTCTTATCACACAAGTCAAGAGACAACTCAACCTTCAGCGTATTGTCAACTTCGTGTTTAATATTCATGGTTAAATATACAAGTCTGATTACACTACATATTACATTCTTTCTATATATTCATTTAATCTGGGATGAAAAAAACACAGGTTCAAATCATCCAAGAATTTTGGAAACTTAGAATTACTGACATTCAAAATCAAATTGAGTAATTCAAAAGAAGTCAAAGTTCGAGAGTTACTATCTAACTCAATGTCTTTACAACAAGTAATGTTACCATAATTTGGTAACACGAAATTTTAACTTCAATTATTCTAATACTAACCTTATGTCAAAAAAAAAAAGAAGAAGAAAATAATGTGTCGTATTACTTTAAAGCAACCGTTGAAAGAATTTACAACCAAGCTAAGACCAACCATGGTATGATGCGTGGAAATCATGTGGTAAGAAAATGATCATAACTGAAGGTGGAAAAGAATGCACAAGGTGTGTAAAGAACAAAACATAACATATTCTAAGGTAACAAAATTATTAGATAATCGATAAATAACGTTGTTTGTTATTAATTGTTTACAAGAATGATAACACTGTTTGTTATTACTTAAGATATATGGTAAGGCTAGAAACTAGTAACGACAAGGATAGAATCATTGTTGTTCTATTTGAGGAGGCAGCACAAATTTTAATAGGATGTCCAGTGGCAGAATATATAGTTACTATTAACGACAAGGATAGAATCATTGTTGTTCTATTTGAGGAGGCAGCACAAATTTTAATAGGATGTCCAGTGGCAGAATATTTATATAGCTTCCATTAATGACAGACGAATTTGATGTTTTCAAACCAAATTTCATATTGTTGTATGAATTATATTTTAAACATCAAATTACATTATTACTGCAAACACAGGGATGCCATGCGTCCAAGTTCTACATAAATTTTTGCTCATGTAAATTAGAAGAATACAAATTCTACTTCAAATTACCAGCAAATGGCTCAGCTTTCACACCGGATAAAAGTATCATTGTTCAATCACTTGAGCGGGTGGAAGATAAGGGACCTATTCTTATTGAAGACGATGTAATGATCCCAAGTTACAAGAAAAGGAAACGAACATTAGAGAAAGGTGATGGAAAGAGGAAATGTGCCATGAAGAGGAAAATCAAAATAGAGAAGGAACAAGTTTTGAATACCAAATTAATATTACTCTTTAGAGTTTATTTACTAAATGATCTTTCCTAGTTTAAGTTACGATGAACAATGAACACATATCTTAGATTGATTTCTTTTGTTTGGATAATACATTTTCTCCTTCTTGCCTACACTCATTTATTCATCATTGTGTTTCTATTATTTTTATTATGCATTACAAAGTTGTTTAGAATCTCTTGTGCACCAACCACGTGCAAAAGCACGTGGTATAAGACTAGTATATATATATATATACCTAAAACAATTGCTTGGCACGTGAATTTAGGACTACGCACATTATAATATGTCAACATTCTTTTAATTTTAAATACTTTGCATTATACATATATTATATATTTTTTTTTATAATTATCATATCCTACATAATATTCTTTCAATTTTAAATACTTTGCATTATACATATAATAGATTTTATAATTATCATATATATATATAATAAACAAGCCCTTTTCAAACCCATTAAAGAGATTTTTCACAAGCCTACTATACGAGCCTTAATCGAACTATTCGTGAGCCTTATCAAGCCAAGCCCATGTGTCCTCAAGCTTGGCTCGTTTATTAAACGAGCTTTGTCTTTAAGCTCGAGCTTGGCTCGTTTATTATACAAGTCGAGCCGAATCGAGCTGTTATCGAGCCGAGCGGCAAGCCCTTGTTGAGCGGCTCAGCTCATGTACACCCCTAGTTATGAGCAATGGGTGAACAAAAAATTGGTGCTCATCCCTCCTTTGTGAGATACACCAAATTACCCCCGCCATGGGGAGTCAAATATTGAATTGTAATTCGTGACAATTAATTGTAATTCGTGACAATTAGAGGATTATGTGCCATCATGTCTAATTACAAGAGAAGGAAATTCAATTTTCTTTTCCCCAAATTTGTAACACAACCCCAACTCTATTCAATTCAAATTGGTAAATTTGATGAAAAGATGCAATAAAGTAGAATCAGAAGAGGGTAAACTTGTAATCCAACACTCTTTACTTAAAAACCGTCCACCCAAATGGAGCAGCAAGAATTATCATACAAAGTTTGAGAGGTAACTCTGCCTTTGTTGTGAGTCTTGTGACTCATAAGTTATGAGCTTGACACAAATGGTGAAACCATATTATAAACTTGCTTGAAGGTTGCTGTTGACGCATTCGATTTTGCCGTATTTGATACTCGAGAAGACACAATCTACGATCGACGATTCATCATCAAAAGTGAAAAAAAAATGGAAAACATTGTACATGATACTCACTCCACTTCACAGAAGGGATGGATGCACACAATCCTGTACCATCTGAAAGTGTAAACGAAAAAGGGAAACTTTGTATATGATACTTACCCTACTTCACAAAAAAGGTGGATGTACACAATCCTATCCCAAGTGCAGAGAAACCGTTTCCTTCTTTCGAGTTTTTCTGGTGTGTTAAGGGATATATCAATAGTAGCCAGTGGTGGCCCTAACTTTTTGAGGGCCCTAAGCTATCTTCAAAGATGGGGCCTTTCATGCATTTTTGTTATAAAAAAATGACATTTACCTACACAATTGGTTGGGGCCTTGGGGGCAATATATGATATACAAAGTTTCATCTGGTTGGGGCCCTATGAAATTGGGGGACCAAAGCAACTGCCTTGGTTGCCTTGGATCAGGGCCGACCCTCATAGTAGTATGCAATATTTTTTAAAGAAAAAATGAGGGGAAAAAAACGAAGAAGAAGATTAGAAAAATTAAGCCCTTTTAAATGTAAGTCCCAGCCAATCTTCTCTTCCCTAAGGTTTGTTTGAGAAGTCGTAGAACTTTCTGTGATTAACAAGTGAAAACAAATTTTACAAATTCAATTTAGCAGAAGAATTTAGAGTGCGCGAGAGTCCGTGCTTAGGCTAAAATCAATTTAAAAATTGATTTTTTTTATCAAACTAATATACCATTAGTTTACATAAGAATCAAACTAAAATCTCATTCCTCTCCTCGTTCTATATATAGTTAGTTCCGGCTACTCCTTTTCACAGATGCACCCTTATCCTTTTAAATTTGGTGATTTACTCATATAGGTC
The DNA here is from genome assembly GCA_033977485.1 of Hydrangea macrophylla. NCBI lineage: Eukaryota > Viridiplantae > Streptophyta > Magnoliopsida > Cornales > Hydrangeaceae > Hydrangea > Hydrangea macrophylla. The sequence continues at coordinate 1,191,719 of JASDAS010000019.1, forward strand.
CGGCACTGCCTCAATCAAATTAGTACGACATACCTTCGTTAGATTTACCATTTTGGTGGGGATTTTTCACAATTAGGGTGTGCTTGATTGCAAGGTAGAAAATGGGTTGAAAAGAAATTTTTTCCATGGAATTATTTTACTTGGAAATTTTTGCCATGGAAATAAAATTTGGGGCTGTTTGATTGCAATTATTTTCTTGCTGGAAAATCTAACATTTTCCATGGAAAATTTAGTTTTGCTATTTGATTGTCTATATTTTTCAATGAAAATTTGTCATTTTCCATGGAAAACTACTTTTTTGCTGTTTGATTGCAATAATTTTTCATGAAAATTAACATTTTCCATTGAAAACTTACATGTTTTCAAGCAATTAACCTATGAATCCCAAACAAACAGTTTGAAAATGACACAAATTCAAGCAATTGAAACAACTACTCATATCAATAGTCAATTTCACAAACAATGGAAGTACAATATGAAAATTAGTATTTTTTTTTGTTCCAAACTTCATTGAAACTTCATGGCTCATTGGAAAATTAGAAGTGCTCCTAAAAGTTAAAATAAAAAATATTTTTTTTAAAAAAAAAGTGGCTTGGTCACGCGAAGCTGGTGATAGTTGCTGGAGTAATTCTTGACATGAGCTACGACTATTTCACCAACTCAGGTGGCAAGTTCCAGGTAAACTACAACCTTCATCATCTCCCTTCCCTGTCCATATAATAGCATCGAACTCATCCAATTTAAGCAGCAAAATATACGATATAATATTGAAAAAACAAACAAAATATTAATGATCCATTTCCAAGTAAAAAAAAAGGACTCGTGGGTATTAATTTACTCCATGTTTCGTATTACCAATGCTATAGAAAAATTAAGCAAGTTAGAACCAATTATGATCATCTAGACTTACCTTTCGCCTGCTTAAAAGTGTGAATGATGTTACGGGTTTAGTGTCCCAAGCTTGAGCCATGCCATCCTCTGATTGAGAAATCAATGAAATTCCATCCACACCAAAGGCTAAGCATGTGACTGCCTTACTGTTCCAAAAACATAATGTAAATCTTCAAGGAGAAAGGAAACACGACTTAAAAATGTATGTTATATCAGGCAAAACTAAACTAGTAAGAGGGCACACTTTGTTAGTTGAATTACAAAACCACCATTCACTGGGGGTATGAGTCCATGTTATTTAATTCACCATTACTCGGGAAAGGAAATTATTGACTCGTGGACCTATGAGCAAGCAAAAAATTAGAATGCATTCCACGTACAATATATATATATATATAATGTGGGTTTGTTATCTCATATCCCTATTCAGGTAAAGAAACATCCAACAAATGAGTAGTTCCTGATCGTACCTCGTTCAATGAGAGCTGCTTTACAGCGAGTCTTGGCTTCATCAAGTAAATCAACTAGTTTAACCACTTCAGTACTCCGGGTTCGAAATCGCATATATTAGAAGCACTATTATTTTGATCCCAAGTTTCAATACCGATTCCATATTTTGATTTTCGTATTCGATCTACAAAAAACTAAAATTTGAAAACCTAAAACCAAGCATATACAGATTTAGATACAGATACAGATACATATATATACATATATGTATATGTATATGTAAATGTATATGTACAGCTCTGTATCTGTACATATATGAACTACGGGATGTATCGGTATATCTATATATCTATATATACATATCAAAATGAGAGAGATAGATATAGAGAGAGAGTACCAATTTGAGAGAGAGAGAGAGAGGGAGCTCAGATCTGTATTGCCACAGTCGAGAGAGAGAGAGAGAGAGAGAGAGAGAGAGAGAGAGAAAGGTGAGATCCGAATCCGAACACCACAGTCGAGAGAGAGAGAGGTCAGATCCCATAAATACTTTCCATGGAATTCATTTTTTCAGTGGGTTTGAGGAATTGATTTTCCTCAAAAATGAGGATAAGAGGGTCACGTGACCATTTTGGGGAAACATTTTTTTATGGCAAATTTAGGCAATCAAACACCACAAAAAAGTGGAAAATTTGTGAAAAAAATATTTTCCATGAAAAAAAAGACCTATCAAATGCACCCTTAGTTTTTGAGGCAACATCCAAGCACCCGCAACTAGGGGTGGCCATGGGCCGGGCTTGCACTCTGTACTAAGGGTAAGTACCTTTGCCCAAGCCCAGCCCGGCCCGTGGCGGGCCTACAATTGGTTGCCAAGCCCGGCCCGGCACCAACCACTAAAATCCCAAACCCCGCCCGCGGGCCGGCCTATTGCTATTTTTTATTTTATATTTTTAAAAACTTGAACTAAAAAAAATAAAAAATTACTATAAATAATGTTTAGAATGATTTTTAAGACATATTATTCATAAAAACGTAATAAAAACTCTTGTGATAATACATATACATTGAATAGCTCATGTAAAATTATATTAATTTATATATTATATAATAGAAAATACAAAAAATAAATATATTTTACTAATAGTCAGGTCGGGCCGGGCCAAAGCGGGCCTCATTTGCTTTGTCCAAGTCCGGCCCTAAAATTGGTCGGGCCTAAAATAATTGCCCAAGCCCGTTTGATCGGGCCAATATCTTTACCCAAGCCCGAAAAAATTAGGGCCGGGCTGGGCGGGCCAAGGGGGCCACGGGCCGTTTGGCCACCCTACCCGCAACACGATTTGCATTGCTCAACCTATAACCATAGTTAGTTCCCTCCTAAGTCCTAACCATAGTTAAAATTCGCGCCTATATATACACACCTCAACGCTCTCTCTCCCGCCAAGCTCTCTCATTTTGTTCGAACAAATTTTCAAATTTCCAAATCAACCTCTCTCACGCTCTCTCGAATTCTCTCTGAACTCTCCAAATTGATTAACTGAGAAATCTCTCAACTTTACGTGTCTCTGCTACGAATTCATTGGTGCTTAGAAATGAAGGAATCAGAGATCACAGAACAGGACTCTCTTCTCTTAGTAATTACTGATCCGTTATTTCATTTTGATGTTTATTGCCTACATATATGATTACAATAACATAGTTGAGAACTCTGTTTTGTTATTTAATTCGTATTTATTTCATAGAATTGTTCATTTCTGCTGTTTTGAATTTGATAAAATATGTTTTGTTTTTCCAAATCCAAATTCATATACATACCTAAACGCATTGCTTTGGTTTCTACTTCTGTAATTCGTATAATTTCTTATACGTAAATCTAATACTTAATTACTTACTGAGAATTCTCCTTTAATTTGAATATGATGACATATATTTGTTTTTCCAAATTCGAATTCAAACCTAGTTCTTATAATTTCTTCTATGTGTTTGTAATACTTAATGAAGATCTAGTGATATGAAGATCTAGTGAGATGAAGATCTAGTTTGATGGTAAATTCCGTATTTAACTGATAAACCGTTGTTCGATTTTAACTGATAAACCGTATTTCTATGTTTCACGTGATACAGACACAGAACCTACTACGTATTGCTATTTCCAATATCTGCCACACTAGGGGCCTTTTTCCTGAAACGTATTTCAATGACAAGTTTGTTCCTGCCTTAGGTAAGCTTCTTATTATCGTTCTAGGTTTTCCTATATACAGAGTTCTCCGGTGAATTTATTTGTATAATTTTAATGTGAAAATCAGCGATGAAGACTAAAATGCTCATGCCGATGGATGCGGAGTCACATGGAGTGATTGATTGCGTGGAAAAAGGCATTTGATTACATTGATCTTAAAGAACCTGAAAACGCTTTCGATTTTTTTGCCTTTTGTTAATTCATTTACCTCTCTCAATTTTGCAGCTGTTTATGAAGCATTGCAGAAGAAAAACCTGAAAACGCTCATATTCTGTGTTTGCGAGGCCATAGAAGGTCCAATGATTGAGGAATATGCTTGTAAGATCTTATAGAAAGTCATGCATGTCTTGAAAAATAGGCTATTCATTTGGTCTTTGTTAACCATTCCCTATGATTGCTTGTGTCTTCGAATTCTTTTGGACATTACTAGGCGATAAAGGAGCTTAACATTTCTATTCCTGCAGTTTCCCTTAGTTATTCAAGTTCTGATAGCCAAGAGGTTTCTATGACAGAAGTTACTTCCAACCAGATGAGGTTCTTTTATTTGAATAACTTGGGTCTGTTCATTTGATTTTTAAAATTCAAACATGCTTTTAAGTCTGTGGTACAAATGTTTATATTCAGGAGTTCTGCTTGTAAAATGGTCAGAACATTGGTACATTTGATGAGAAATCTGGATAGGATGCCCAAAGAGGTAGTACTTCTCGAGGTTACTAGAGTTGCAAGATACCATTGGATTGTTTTGTACAATAATTGCATTTTTGTAGATTAAAATTTCTCGTAGATGCTTTGTTGCACCGGATTTTGACCGTTATATATTCGATTTTTGTTTCAGCGCGTTATTTTGACGAAACTCCTCTGCTATGGCGATGCTACGGTATGCCCCTTACATAGTCCTAGCGTAAATTATCATGTTATTTTGGTATCAATTTACAAGTTTTCCGGCTTACGTATTCTAAAATTGCGGACTAATGTATCTAGTGAAGCGTGAAATTATATGCAATAAAAGGCTTAGGGCCTGTTTGATCATCCGTGAATATATGATTGCATTCATATTTTCACATAGCATCTCAACTTAAAAGACCACAATAATGAACAGCTATACTAACTGAAGTTATGTGTATCCGTAAATGATGGTAATATAACACGCTTTGCCATTCTGAATAACATTGAACTCTTCTAAGAAAAGATATGATGCATGAGAACTAGTTTTGTAATATTTCAAGTCTCCAACTTGATGTTCAGAACAACATTTAGAAACATTTAGAACTCACCAGCAATTGAAACATTTAGAAACCCATTGAGACAAGGCCACACTCTGCTGAAAAATAAAATCCTTTATGCCAGCAAAGTAGTTTGAAATTCCAACCAAAACTCGTAGCTATTCCGAGAAAGACGCTAGGCCCCTTGCTCTATAACACTTCTCGGCTTTCAAGAAATTCCTACTTAAGATTCTAAACTCATATCTGTAGATGTGACACTGCTTGAGACGGTTCTAAGAGTTTCTGTCTCTAAGAACGGTTCGTTGGCATACTCTTTTCAGGCACTAAGGGGGAAGCTTAGAGACGGAATTGAAATAGTTGAATATAGGAGTACGTCGTGGTGGTGGGGGGGGGGGGGGGGGGGGGGGGGGGGGGGGAGATGGGGGTGAAGTTGTCAAGAAGAATTATTTGCTGAAGCTTAGGTTCTAACCATAAGCTAGAACGTTTTATATTAAACATAAAAAGAAGTAGAAAACAATTATTACAACTAGGTCCTTGAACTTATAACAAAATACAACATAACAATAAAATAACTCTAACACTCCCCCTCAAGCTGGTACAAAAATATATCTCATTCCCAGCTTGTCCAGGATAGTATGAAACGGTCGACTCCCAACGGCTTTAGTAAGAACATCAACAACTTGATCGCAAGTCTTCACAAAGGGAACACAAATAGTATCACTAGTAATATTTTCTTTGATGAAGTGTCGATCAATCTCCACGTGCTTTGTTCTATCATGTTGAACAGGGTTATGAGCTATACTGATAGCTGCTTTGTTGTCACAATATAGCTTCATAGGGTCTGTCAGTTCAACCTTCAAGTCCTTCAGCAAAGACTTGATCCACAATATCTCGCAAATACCTTGGGCCATGGCCCTAAACTCAGCTTCTGCACTAGACCTGGCAACCACATTCTGCTTCTTACTCCTCCAAGTAACAAGATTACCTCCAACAAACGTGCAGTACCCTGAAGTGGACCTCCAATCTGTAATAGAACCGGCCCAATCAGCATCAGTATATGCTTCCACCCTTAGGTGGTCACGTCTCGCAAAGTACAAGCCCTTTCCAGGAGCAGACTTTAAATACCGAAGGATCTGAAAAACGGCCTCTTGATGTGACTCTCGCGGTGAATGCATAAATTGACTGACAACACTAACATCAAAAGCAATGTCTGGACGGGTATGAGACAAGTAAATCAGCTTACCAACGAGTCTCTGATAACTCCCCCTGTCCACTAATTCCGCACTACTGTCATCACCAAGTTTCTGATTTTGCTCCATAGGTGTACCACAAGCTTTGCTGCCAAGCATCCTTATCTCCTTCAACAAGTCAAGGACATACTTCCTTTGCGAAATAAAGATCCCATGTTTGGATCGAGCAAGTTCGATCCCAAGAAAGAACTTCAAAGCCCCCAAGTCCTTGATCTCAAACTCAGTGGCCAACTGCTTCTTCAATCTTTCCATCTCTTCCAAGTCATCTCCTGTAAGCACAATATCATCAACATAGACAATAAGGGCAGTAGTCTTACCCTGCAATGAGTGTTTGATGAACAACGTGTGATCTGCATGACTCTGTTTGTACCCAAACCGAAGCATAGCCTGTGTGAATCTCTCAAACCAGGCCCTAGGAGACTGCTTGAGGCCATACAGTGATTTTTTAAGCCTACACACCTTCCCATTTGTCTTGGAGTCCTCGAATTTTGGAGGAATATCCATAAAACTTCTTCTTCTGAGTCGCCATGCAAGAAAGCATTCTTCACATCAAACTGGTGAAGTGGCCAATCCTGGTTGACTGCCAGTGAAAGGAGGATTCTAATTGAATTCATCTTTACGACTGGGGCAAATGTCTCCTCATAGTCCACCCCATAGGTCTGAGTGAACCCTTTTGCCACCAACCGAGCTTTATGCCTCTCAATAGAACCATCAGCCCGGTGCTTCACAGTATACACCCACTTGCACCCAACATTCCTCTTTCCTTTAGGTAACATGGTTAACTCCCACGTACCAGTCTTTTGGAGAGCCTTCATCTCCTCAATCATGGCATGTTTCCACTTGGGATCAGCAAGAGCTTCCTGTACATGGTTAGGAATACTAACAGAGGAAGGTTTTGAAAGGAAGGCTTTATAGGAAGGAGAGAGATGAGAATAAGAAACAACGTTAGAAATAGGATGTTGAGTACATGATCTAACACCCTTTCGAACAGCAATAGGGACATCTAACTCATCTAAGTCCAGAGAGGGTGTATCGGAGGAATTACCTGAATCTTCATCACTTAAAGAGAATGGTAGCGGCAGTGGAGAAACAGGAGCAGTACAAATTTCTGGAGTGTCTCTGTTTTTCGTTTTACTCCATGTCCCCCTGGAATAAACCCCAACTCATTCCCCTATTCTCCCTCTGTCTCTCACTAACCTCTTCTTCTTCCGGCTCCTCTCTCACTTTCTCTCTCTTCAGGCTCCCTCTCATTTTCTCTCACTGGTTCAACTCTCTCTGCCTCAATCATCATAGGCAAAACCGGTATCTCTTCACACCTCGGCTCCCCCTGAAGAGGTACTGTAGAGTCAAGAAAGTAGGATTGTGACTCATGAAATGTGACATTAATAGTGAAAAACCATTTCCTAGACGGAGGATGGTAGCACTTGTATCCCTTTTGAGTGGGGGAGTAACCGACAAACACACACTTAATAGCACGAGGATATAATTTTTCACGGGTCGGATTGTGGTTGTGAACAAAGTAAACACAACCAAAAACACGAGACGGAATGGATGAGTATAGATAAGAGTGAGAAAGGACCTGTAGAGGAGTTTTCTTGTCCAACACACAAGTAGGGAGACGGTTGATAAGATAAGCTGCGGTTAACACTGTTAAAACACATGTTTAGCACATGTTAATTATGTATATTCTGTAACAGTTGTAATCTTTATCATAGGTCAAAGTCAATATCCTTGGATTTACATCAGGCTGATATATTAGGCTATACTTAGGGCTAGATAGCAGCCATTCCTTATTTAGCACTTTGTACTTCTATTTAATCCCTCCATTGAGAGAAGAATAAATCAAGAAATTCTAATTCTTTCATGGTATCAGAGCAGGACTGACCTCTTCTCTGTCGACTGCCTCCTCAGAATTCTTCATCATCTTCTCATACCAGTTTTTCATCTTCGCCCAAACCTAGGTCGCAAATTGCAACCATCACCATCGCAGACCAAGCTTGTCTTCACCAGTTCTTGAAACTTCTTCCCTGTCTTGTCTCTTATCTCTTCCTTTTAACCCCACAAGAAATCCACTTTCCAAAATTACTGAAACACCTCAAACTTTTCAGAACTTTCAGAACAAGCCCTCAAGCTTCCTGAAATCATCAAAGGGTCCCCAAACTCTCTCAAATTCCAGAAATAACCCCATAATTCCCTGAACTTTCATCATGTCGACCAACTCTTCGGCAACACCCTACCACAGTTTTCTGTCCTGCGATCTCGATTGCTAAACTTTGAAGCTCGTCATAAAACCTTGGCTCAACCTACTCCCTCTGCATTCATGGCTTCTCAGATTCCGACAACTCCCTTTCACAACTCTGGGTCTCGGAACAATTATCGTAACAAAGGAAAGAAGAACCATGGTCGCCACGGTTTCCCTCGCAAGGACACTCCTAGCATTCTTGGCCCTGCTCCCACCACCAATCCTCCTGCTACCGCTGGTCCTTGCCAACTCTGCCTTAACTATGGACATACTGCTCGATCTTGTCCACGACTGTCTACGTTCACACAACCTCCTATACCACGCTCTCTGAACTCTGCCTTTGTCGGTCTTCAGATTGCACCTGTTCCGGCTCCACAAGCTTGTCACTCAGGCACCTTCCAAAGTTCCGCTATGCAACCTTCTTATGATCATGCTTGGTATCCGGATACTGGTGCGTCTACCCATATGACTGGCAATCCCGGTCTACTTCAGCAGTCTACACCATACACTGGTCCTGATTCAGTCCTTCTTGGCAATGGTGATCAGCTTCCTATTGCGTATACGGGTAACATGGCACTTCCCATTGGTTCCTCCTCCTTTTACCTCAATAATGTCTATGTTATACCATCTATGCGTAAAAACTTGCTATCCATTGCTCAATTCTGTCAAGATAATAATGTTCTTTGTGCCTTTGATTCACAACATTTTTACATCTTTGGCTTGGCTAATGGATCTCTTCTCTATCAGGGCCAATGTAAGGATGGTCTCTACAAATTACCCGCTATTGCTCCTCGTCTACAAGCTCTTTCTGCCTCTCATCCGTCATCTTCCCTATGGCATAATAGACTTGGGCATCCTTCAAGCAAAGTTATGTCCTTTTTAGGGTCAAATAAATTATTGTCTTCTGCATTTAAGTTTAAAAAGTCTTTTTGTAAAGGTTGTGCTATGGGTAAATCCACACACCTCCCTTTTCAAACATCTAATGAACGTAGTTCTATTTCTCCTTTCAATCTTGTTCATTCAGATGTATGGCAATCTCCCACTATTTCTGTTTCTGGTTACAAGTATTACGTGCTTTTTACTGATGATTATACTCGTTTTACTTGGCTTTTTTTTATGAAACGTAAATCCGAAGTTATTGGTCACTTCAAAAATTTCCTAACCTATATTAAAACACAGTTTTCGGCAATTCTCCAACAATTCCAAAGTGATGGAGGCGGTGAATACGATAATGGTCCCTTCACAGAACTTTGTTCCTCTCTTGGGATTCATCATCGTCTCTCCTGCCCTCACACTCCAGAACAGAATGGTCTTGCTGAACGCAAGCATCGTCATATCGCGGACATGGCTCGCACTCTCCTACTTACTAGCCATGTTCCCCTTTGTCATTGGGTGGATGCCGTCTCCACAGCTGTCCACCTCATCAACCGTCTTCCTTCTCCTGTCCTTCAGTGGTCTTCCCCTTATTCCCGTCTCTATGACAAATCTCCATCCTACTCTGAGTTACGTGTTTTTGGGTGTGCCTGCTACCCTCATTTAGGAGCTTACATCACTAATAAACTTTTGCCAAGAACAATTGAATGTGTTTTTTTAGGTTACAGCCTGCAGCACAAAGGATACAAGTGTCTTGATCGCAAAACTGGCAGAGTTTATATTTCCAGACATGTTCGTTTTGATGAGCAGACTTTTCCATTTGCTACTCATACAGGACACAGTCAGTCTAAACACCCTACATGGGCTTTTGTTCCTATTCTTCCTCCTGCCGTTGAGACACTCCCACAGCCTGCCACTCAGACAGTTCCTCAAAATCTACTGGAACCTTCTTCTACTACCAGTGCATCTGAGATTCCCATGGCCACTGACTTCCTCCAGAATCCTTTACCCTTCCACTATCAACATCGGCCATCCAGGTTCTCTGTTCCCCGTCCTCATACTATACCGGCACAACCTATAACAATTGGACATCCCACAAATTCTGGTTCCTCTGGCACCACTCTGTTACCTCCTACTCATCAGATGGTCACTCGTCATAAGGATGGAACTCGCCGTCCTCTGGTTCGGAGTGATGGTACTGTCAGATATCCACTACCCCATGCCCTCATTGTACAAATCTCTTCTTCTCCAGAAGAACCGACTTGCTACACTCACGCTGTTCGGCTTCCTGAATGGCGTCAAGCCATGGCTGCTGAGTTTAATGCCTTACTGAAAAATCACACATGGATGTTGGTCCCACCTGATCCCAAACAACATGTTGTTGGTTGCAAATGGGTTTTTAAAATCAAACGCAAGTCTGATGGCTCTATTGACCGTTATAAAGCCCGTCTCGTTGCTAAAGGCTTTCATCAACAACCGGGCATTGACTTTAATGAAACCTTCAGTCCTGTGATCAAGCCAACCACTGTTCGTACAGTTCTGAGTCTTGCAGTTTCATATGGTTGGTCTTTAAGGCAACTAGATGTGAAGAATGCTTTCCTTCATGGCTTTCTAAATGAGACCGTGTTTATGAGTCAGCCCCCAGACTTTGCAGACCCCACTCGCCCTAATCATGTATGTCGTCTCCAAAAAGCAATCTATGGACTTAAGCAGGCTCCCCGGGCTTGGTTTCAGCGTTTAAGCAACTTTCTTATTCAATATGGGTTTGTTCAAAGTCATGCCGATCAGTCTATGTTTATCTTCCGTCGCTCCTCTAGTATCATGATCCTATTGCTTTATGTTGATGACATCATCTTGACTGGGAATACACCTTGTATGCTCTCATCTTTTGTGACTACTCTTGGCGCTGAGTTTGAACTTTCCGACCTTGGCTCACTTTCCTACTTTTTGGGGCTTGAGGCGACCTTCTCTACAGACGGCTTATGTCTCTCCCAGACAAAGTACACTCTTGACATTCTTCGTCGATATTCTATGACTGACTGCAAACCTTGCGGTACTCCAATCTGTGCCAAGACACAACTCTCTTCCCTTAGTGGTGATCTCTTATCTGATGCCACTGAGTATCGTCAGCTGGTAGGATCACTTCAGTATCTTACATTCACTCGACCTGACATTGCGTATGCTGTTCATCATGTTGCCCAGTTTATGAGTGCTCCAAGGTCTGTCCATCTGGTTGCTGCCAAACGGATACTCCGCTACCTCAAAGGGTCCTTAGAGTTTGGACTTCTCTTTCGCCGGTCTTCCAGTCCTCTCACAATCAAGGCATATTCTGATGCTGATTGGGCCGGCTGCCCTGACACTCGACGCTCGACTACGGGCTTCTGTGTTTTCTTGGGGTCCAATCTCATCTCATGGACTGCCAAGAAGCAACAAACCGTCTCTCGCTCTAGTGCTGAAGCAGAATACCGCTCTCTTGCACATATCTGTGCTGAAACTACGTGGGTGTTACATCTCCTCCAGGAATTGCACCTCACCACCCCTTCTCCAATAACCTTACTATGTGATAATCTTAGTACTACTTACATGGCATCTAATCCTGTGTTTCACGCTCGAACTAAACACATTGAGTTAGATTATCACTTCATTCGAGAACGCATTCTCTCAGGATCTCATCTTGTTCAGTTTGTACCTTCCGCAGATCAGTTTGCCGATATTTTTACTAAGGGTCTTCACAAACTCCGTTTTCAACTATTAGGATCCAACCTCGTCTCTCCTAGACAGCCGAGCTTGCGGGGGAGTGTTAAAACACATGTTTAGCACATGTTAATTATGTATATTCTGTAACAGTTGTAATCTTTATCATAGGTCAAAGTCAATATCCTTGGATTTACATCAGGCTGATTTATTAGGCTATACTTAGGGCTAGATAGCAGCCATTCCTTATTTAGCACTTTGTACTTCTATTTAATCCCTCCATTGAGAGAAGAATAAATCAAGAAATTCTAATTCTTTCAAACAATACTTACTTAAACCCGAATCAATGTACTCTCCTCCATTATCTAACCTTAAAACTTTCACTACCGTCCCAAATTGGGTACTTACCATTTTGTGGAAATTTTGAAATATAGAGAAAACTTTCCGTTTTTCTTTCATCATATACAACCACGTAGAACGGGAATAATCATCTATAAAAGACACAAACCATCTATGACCTTTCAAGGACACAGTCCGGGAAGGACCCCAAACATCAGAATGTATTAAATCAAAAGGAATAGAACTAGTAATATTACGGGGAGCGTAAGAAGCTCGAAAATGTTTCCCAAGTTCACAAGCATCACAAAAAATATTGGAGTTTGAAGTACTAGTTTTTTCAATAAGAGAAGGAAATATATATTTAAGTAAAGAAAAAGATGGATGGCCTAGTCTCCTATGCCAAAGCACTAAATCATCTGCTTTATTCTTCAAAACGACAGTATGATCAGCAATCTTTCCTCCCTCATCCAGAATTTTCTCTTCCTCTTCAAGAATATAAAGTCCCTATATCTCTCTACCACTGCCAATCACCCTCTTCGTGATAAGATCCTGAAAGACACAATGAGAAGGGAAAAAGGTTACACAACAATTCAAATAGTGATACGACTTAAGGATATAAGATTATGAGCGAAACTAGGTGTTGTTTTCCAAGCATAGGGTTCACAATTGTGACCCTCACTTTTATTAATAAGAGAAATGAATCAGAAAAGATAAAATTACATAGAGTCCCTTTAACTTAAGATAAATCATAAAGTAGCAATAACAATAAAATAAAGACTATCACTCAACACTCCCCCTCAAGCTGGTGCGAAGATGTCTCTCATGCCCAGCTTGCTAAGAATAAAATGAAAAGGTCGACTAGCAAGGCCTTTTGTAAGGATATCAGCTAGCTGCTCCCCTGATTTCACAAAAAGGTGTACATATGCTCCCATTTGTTAACTTTTCCTTGATGAAGTGCCTGTCAATCTCCACATGCTTTGTCCTGTCATGCTGAACAGGATTGTGTGCAATACTAATGGCAGATTTGTTATCACAGTACAACTTCATCGAATCTTTTGGTCCAAAACCCAGATCTGATAACACGATCTGAACCCACAATAACTCACATACCCCTTGTGCCATGGCCCTAAACTCTGCCTCTGCACTAGCCTCTCCTCTCCTTGTTTTACTTTCATCTCCTATTTTTTCTTCACTAATACTTTCTTCTCCTTTTTTTACTTCCTCCTCTTCTCCAATAATAACTGGCACCATTTCTACAGGTTTACTTTCTTCTCCTTTTTTTACTTCCTCCTCTTCTCCAATAATAAATGGCACCATTTCTACAGGTTTCTCTTCACCTAACAGTTTCTCCCCCTGAAGAAAGGGCTAGAAAGAAAGGAAGTAAGACAATTTTTCATCAAAAGTAACATCCATAGACACAAACCACTTCCGAGAGGGTGGATGATAACACTTGTACCCTTTTTGTGTAGGAGAATAGCCGACAAAGACACACTTGAGTGCACGAGGGTCCAATTTCCGACGGGAAGGAGAGTGATTGTGAACGAAGCAGACACAACCAAACACTTTAGGGGGAATAGGAAACATTGAAGAAGGGTTGGTAAGAAGTTCTATAAGAGCTCGCTTACCAAGAACACGAGTAGGCAAACGATTGATGAGGTAGGCAGTAGTCAAGACTGCCTCTCCCCAGTAGGACTTAGGGATCTCCATAGAAAACAACATAGACCTAGCAGACTCTAACAAGTGACGGTTCTTTCTTTCGGCTACTCCGTTTTGTTGCGGAGTATTGGTGCATGACATTTGATGTATCATGCCGTGTTCAGAAAAGTAGTGAGTGAGACCACTGTAAATGTATTCACCTCCTTTATCAGACCGAACAATTTTAACAACAGTACTGAATTGGGTGCGTATCATCTTATGAAAAGATTTAAAGATAGAAAAAACATCACTCTTTTCTTTCATCAAATATACCTAAGTTGTGCGAGTGTAGTCATCAATAAAAGTTACAAACCATCTATAGCCATTTAAAGTAGTAATATGAGATGGACCCCACACATCAGTATGAATAAGTGCAAAGGGAATAGTACTTTTATTGATACTTGAATTAAAAGTTGCACGGTGGTGTTTTCCGAGTTGACAAGCCTCACAAGAAATCTCGGAAACACAATTATTGGAAACTAAGGAGGGAAATAAATGACGAAGCAAATAAAAAGAAGGATGTCCTAATCTTTTATGCCACAACCATAACTCTTGAGGAATATTCTCTCTCTGTGAAGTATGAGCAACAACAGTCAAGGTCCCCTTTTCCACTTCATTAGGCAACAGAAGATAGAGACCATTCTCCTCTTTACCACTGCCAATCACCTTCTTCGTGGAGAGGTCCTGAAATACACAGTGATATGGAAAGAAAGTTACACAACAGTTCAAATCACGAGTTAACCGACTAATTGACAGGAGATTAGTAGAAAAGTTAGGAATATGAAGAACTGAAGTCAAGGCAAGAGATTTAAAAACATTAATAACCCCTTTACCAGAAATAGAGGACAAGTTACCATCGGCAGTTTGAACTTTATCTTTCCCTGAACATGGATTATAAGTGGAAAAAATACTATGAAGACCGGTCATGTGATCGGAAGCTCCAGAATCAATGATCCATGGTTGTGGAGAATGAGCATGCAAAGCACTAGAACAATTAGCAGGATTACCTTTCTGGGCAAAAGAAGTAGTAGCACTAGTGGATGTGTCTAACTGCGCCATTATGCGTCTCAATGTCTCAATATCTGTACTACTGATGCTACCTGGCACAGGCGAGGAAGTAGGAGCTGAGAATTCCTCCTGGTAAGCTGACTCTGATCCTGTGGTAAAGTGAGCCCGTGGTCCACCACTACCTCGGCCACCGCGACCACCACTACCACGACCACCACTACGGCCACCTCCCCTCCCTTTGGACATAGGAGGGCGTCCGTGAAGGCTCCAACAAGTCTCACGGGTATGTCTAGGACGGTTGCAGTGATCACACCAAAGTTTATCTTTATCATCACTTCCTTCATAATTCGAATCCTTACGCTGAGTGGAAGGCTTGCCCCCTCGATGACTAGTGGAAACCAAGGCGGATCTATCCGCAAAAGGATGTGGAAGCATAACATAGCGTCGACTTTCCTCGTTCTGGACATAGGCAAATGCTTCCCTAAGTGATGGTAGAGGTTCCATACCAAGAATTCTACTCCGAACTGGATCAAATTCAGCATTAAGCCCCGCAAGAAATTTGAAAATCCGTTCACTTTCAATGTAAGCTTTAAAGCTAGAAGCATCAGTTGGACACACTGGATGATGAGTAATAAGATGATCAAGACGCTTCCAAAGAGCTCCTAAAGCAGTAAAATATTGCAAGGTGGTATGATTCCCTTGTATCTCGGCCTCAATAGGCCTTCTCAACTCATAAACTTGGGCAACATTACCTTTGCGAGAATATGTCTCGGCAAGAGTATCCCATATATCTTGTGCAGTGCCCATTTCAATAAAGGCATCCGCAATCTCCGGTTCCATAGAATGTGTCAACCAACTCATTACCAAAAAATTTTCGACCTCCCACTTTGCATAAGTGGGATCTTCTATGCTAGGTGCCTGGATTGTGCCATTCACATAACCATACTTTGACCTACTCTTGAGCCAAAACGTCGCCGATTGAGACCAGGACAAATAATTTTCACCATTGAGTAATACTGTGGTGATCTTGGACCCGGGATTCTCAGTAATGAGTCTCTTATTACTTGCAGGAGAATTCGTAACAACGGCATCCTTTGATGTCTCACCGTCTTTCGCCATGAAGAAGAGAGACACTCAAACCAAAAAACAAGGAATGGACTCAAGACTCACCTAGCAATAAAGGCACCAATCTGGTGCGATTGTCCTCTTTATGGACAATTCATGTGGTCCAAAGATGGACCCAAAGAGGGATATATGAAAGGGTTGTGCTTAGACTAACCCAATTGCAAAAGCTGTCACTGGGTTAGAAAAGGAACTGATTTAAAAAAGGAATTATGGGGGGCTGAGATCAATCTAGTGGTGCAGAGGATGCACCGAGAGGATCAGGAGGGAGAACCGAGAGGGTTAGGGTAAGCTAGGAGGTGAGGCGCAAGGGTTAGGGTCTGTTTGGTGGCTGCAGCGCAAGGTTTGGGGGCTGTGTGGGTTGCGGCGCAAGGTTGGGGAGCAATGTGGGTTGCGGCGCAAGGTTGGGGAGCAGTGTAGGTGGCGGCGAAGGGTTGGGTGGTGGTGGTGGAGATCGAAGGTGGTGGTGGTGGTGAAGGATCGTATGTCCTTGATTAAGGAGGCTCTGATACCATGTTGTTTTCCAAGCATAGGGTTCACAATTGTGACCCTCACTTTTATTAATAAGAGAAATGAATCAGAAAAGATAAAATTACATAGAGACCCTTTAACTTAAGATAAATCATAAAGTAGCAATAACAATAAAATAAAGACTATCACTCAACACTAGGGACATGTAAATCTGAAGTTAGTGGTAAAGAAGGAGTGACACGAATAAGACCTTTCCCCTAGACCGAGGAAAAGGTTCCATCGGCAATGCGGACTCTATCTTGACCTGGGCAGAGCTTATAATCACAAAACAAGGTAGAGGAACGAGACATATGGTCAGAAGCACTTGAATCTATAATCCAATGAGAGGAAGAGAGAGAAAGGAAAGCTTTTGCCGTCATGACAATGTTACCTGGTTGTGCAAAAGAGGATGAGGTACTAGCAGCTGACGATGAAGTACACCGGGTCACCAAATTCCTGAGAATGTCGAGCTCAGCAGGAGATAACGGGCCCTGATCAGAAGTAGAGGCAGTATCTGTAGAAACAATAGGTTTGGGAAGCTTAGGGTTGACAATGTGTCACACCCTCTTTATATTATAATTAATCAGAGAAAAGAAATATTACAAGAGGACCCCAACATAGTAATTAAAATAAAAACATAACACTAACTAGAATAATGAACTCAACACTCCCCCTCAAGCTGGTATAAAAATATCTCTCATGCCCAGCTTGCCTAGAATGGACTGAAACGGACGACTCCCAATCCCCTTGGTAAGAACATCTGCAACTTGATCACCTATCTTCACGAAGGGAATACAAATAGTACCATTACTGAGATTCTCCTTAATGAAATGACGATCAATCTCCACGTGCTTAGTTCGGTCATGCTGAACAGGATTATGAGCTATACTAATTGCTGACTTATTATCACAGTATAACTTCATAGAATCCAACTGTTCAACCTTCAAATCTCTCAATAGCGACTTGATCCATAGGAGCTTATAGATACCTTGGGCCATCGCCCTGAACTCGGCTTCAGCACTAGATCTGGCTACTACATTTTGCTTCTTACTTCTCCAGGTAACCAGATTTCCCCCCGCGAACGTACAATACCCCGAAGTGGACCTCCTATCTGTAACTGAACCAGCCCAATCAGCGTCAGTATAAGCTTCGACCCTAATATGATTATGCTTAGCAAAATATAATCCTTTCCCGGGAGCGGACTTTAAGTACCGAAGAATCCGAAAAACAGCATCCTGATGTGACTCTCGTGGAGAATGCATAAATTGCCTAACAACGCCAACAACAAACGCAATATCTGGGCGAGTATGAGATAAGTAAATGAGCTTTCCAACGAGTCTATGATATCTCCCCCTGTCCACCATAGCTCCACTATTATCCTCATTCCTCACTAAGCTTCTGATTAGATTCCATCGGTGTATCACACGCTTTGCTTCCAAGCATTCCTGTCTCTTTAAGTAAGTCTAGAACATACTTTCTTTGGGAAATAAAGATCCCATCTTTAGATCGAGCAAGTTCAATGCCAAGGAAAAATCTTAATGATCCCAAGTCTTTGATTTCAAATTTTGTGGCCAAGCAATTTTTTAACTTTCCCATTTCCTCCAAGTCATCACCGGTAAGGACAATATCATCAACGTACACTATAAGAGCTGTAGTCTTACCTTGCAACGAGTGTTTTATGAACAAGGTATGGTCAACGTGACTCTGTTTAAAACCATATCGAAGCATAGCTTGTGAAAACCTCTCAAACCACGCTCTTGGGGATTGCTTTAGACCATATAATGACTTCTTAAGTCTACACACCTTTCCTTCACTCTTCGAGTCCTCAAAACCCGGAGGCACATCCATGTACACTTCTTCTTCCAAGTCACCATGTAAAACGCATTCTTCACATCAAATTGGTGAAGTGGCCAATCTAAATTTGCAGCAAGGGACAAGAGAATTCTGACTGAGTTCATCTTTGCAACTGGTGCGAAGGTCTCCTCATAATCCACACCATAGGTTTGAGTGAAGCCCTTAGCCACCAACCGAGCTTTATAACGCTCAATAGAACCATCAGCTCTGTGCTTCATTGTGTACACCCACTTGCACCCCACAGTCCTCTTTCCTTTAGGCAACGTTGTCAGTTCCCAAGTACCACTCTTATGAAGAGCTTTCATCTCTTCAATCATGGCTTGTTTCCACTTGGGGTCAGTAAGAGCTTCCTGAAAATGGTTAGGGACACGAACAGAAGACACTTTGGAAAGAAAGACTCTATAGGACGGAGACAAGCGGGAATATGATACAAAGTTCGGTAAAGGATGTTGAGTACAAGACCTAACACCTTTACGAACTGCAATAAGAACATCTAAATCATCAAGTTCAGGATTAGGAATTTCAGAAATAGAGTTAATGGAAGTAATAGATTCACTTGAATCACCTGAATCAGAGTCACTAGAATCATTATCACTTAGAGAGAATGGCAGTGGCTGTGAAGGAGATGTGGCCTCTTTTGTCCCTCTCTTACTCCACGTCCCTCTAGAATAGACTAGCAACTCTTTCCCCTTTTCATTCTTCTTCCGCTCTCTCTCAACACTTTTCTCCCTCTCACCCCCTTTCTCGTTTGCCACTTCAATCATCGTAGGTAACACAAAAGGGCCTTGACCCTCAGATACCTCTTCAACATACCTCGGTTCCCCCGGAAGAGGTAGTTGAGAATCAAGAAAATAGGACTGAGACTCGAGAAACGTGACATCCATGGACACAAACCACTTCCGAGACTGAGGATGATAGCATTTATACCCCTTCTGAGTAGGGGAATATCCTACGAAAACACACTTTATGGCACGGGGATCTAATTTTCCACGGGTAGGAGAATGGTTATGGACATAGCATATACAACCGAACACTCGAGGAGAGATGGACAAAGGAGAGGATGACGGAGACAGTACTTCTAGCGGTGACTTTTTATCCAGAACACGAGTGGGAAGACGATTAATGAGGTAAGCAGCTGTTAAGACTGCTTCACCCCAATAGGACCGAGGAGCATTGACAGAAAAAAGTAATGAGCGAGCAACATCAAGGAGATGACGGTTCTTACGTTCTGCTACCCCATCCTGTTGAGGGGTGCCAGTGCAAGACGTCTGATGGACAATGCCCTGAGCAGAAAAATAGTCAGCGAGACCAGAATCGATATATTCACCCCCATTATCAGAACGTAAGATTTTAACAACAACTCCAAACTATGTGCCTACCATTTTGTGAAAGTGTTTGAAAATCGTGAAAACGTCCCGTTTTTCTTTCATCATATATAACCAGGTTGTATGGGAATAATCATCAATAAACGAAACAAACCATCTGTGACCCTTTAAAGACACAGTACGGGAAGGACCCCAAACATCAGTATGTATTAAATCAAATGGAAAAGCACTTTTATTATTACTAGGGGCAAAAGAAGCCCTGTGATGTTTTCCTAGCTCACAAGCCTCACAAGAAAAACTAGAAACATCATTATTAGAAACAAAAGAAGGAAACATATGTTTAAGTAGATAAACAGATGGATGTCCTAATCTCCTATGCCAAAGTCCTAAGTCTTCAGCTTTATTCCTAGAAACAGTAGTGCAATGAGCTAGCTTCTCCCCTTCATTCAAGATGTAAAGCCCATTCTCCTGTCTACCACTGCCAATCGTCCTCTTCGTGATAAGATCCTGAAAAACACAATGAGACGGGAAGAAGGTTACACAACAGTTTAAATCACGGGTAATATGACTCAAAGATAAGAGGTTATGGGAAAAACTAGGAACATGCAACATAGAGGTTAAGGATAAAGAAGGAGTCACATGAATTAAACCTTTCCCGGAAACTGAAGAAAAGGTACCATCGGCAATTTTAACTTTTTCTTGACCTGAATAAGGCTTATAATCAGAAAACAAGTCAGAAGAACGAGACATGTGATCTGAAGCACCGGAATCTATGATCCAAGGGAACGAAGAGTGAGAAAGGAAAGGTCTTGCTGAAGTGACTGAATTACCTGATTGTGCAAAGGAAGATGAGGCACCAGTAGATGTAGAGGGAGCTCAACGAGCCATCAGGTTTTTAAGCGTCTCAAACTCAGTAGTGGATAACGGTCCAATAGTAGAAGGCTCAACAAAAGTAACATCTGGTGTATCTGTGATAGCGGTATGATGAGCCCGGGCTTGATTACCACGACCGCCAGAGTACCCAGAAGGACCCCCACGACCACGGCCACGACCACGAACGCTTGGAGGACGACCATGGAGTTGCCAACAGGTCTCCCGAGTATGATGTGGTCGAGAAAAGTAGTCACAAAACAGTGTGCTCCTGTCCGAAGTACCAGACTCAGTCAATGTCTCTTTACCACAGACCTGTTTGGTGCCCTCAGATGGTGGAGCAGAAACTAAAGCAGACCTCTCAGTGAGGGTAGGAGGAAGCATGGCAGAACGGCGACTTTCTTCATTTTGCACATAGGCAAAGGCCTCCTGGAGGGTTGGGAGATTATCCATCCCAAGGACTCGACTACGGACAGAGTCATAATCAGGATAAAGGCCCTGGAGGAACTTAAATACTCTTTGCTTCTCTAGAAGCTTGCGATAGCCTGCAGAATCAGTAGGACAAATGGGTTGGCAGTCTTGGAGGTGATCTACTCGGTTCCAACTGGTGGTCAGGAAGGTGAAGTATTGAGTGACAGCCATAGTCCCTTGCTCTGAGCGATCGATGGAGTGTGTCAACTCAAACTCCTGTGCATAATTGCCTTTCCGTGAATAGGTAGAAGCAACTGACTCCCAAATATCTCTAGCAGTCTTCATACCATAGTAACCTTCACCAATTTTTGATATCATGGAGTTAATCAACCAAGACATAATCAGGGAATTCTCAATTTCCCACTTATCATAGGTAGGCTCAGTTGTATTAGGTGCCTGAATACGGCCATCAATATGACTCATCTTCCCTCGACCCCGCAAGTAGAGAGCCACAGACTGTGACCAGGTTAGATAATTCTGGCCATTGAAAAGGGTGGTTGTAATCTTTAGGTTGGGATTATCCAGTGTAGCAATAACAGGGCTATCACTTGGAGATCTTTGTGGATGCTCAGGCCTCTTGATATCAGCCATGGATCCAATATAAAAAAAATTACCCACACCAATCACGGGGAAACGGAGAAGATGAAGAAGAGGCACTCTAGAAACCAAGCATCAATGGGCCATAAGGCACCAACTAAAAAAGGAGTGGAAAAAACTTCAAGCAAAGCAGCACACTGGACTTGTGCTAGGTAGGTCTGCCTCTAGGGGCTCGGTTAAGGCTGGGAAGGAGGAAAAAGAAGGAGGCGACTCAGCCCAGGGTGGCCAGAATTGATTTTGATGGACCCTGGGACTTGCGGCTAGGGTTAGTGGGTCTGGTGGGTTGCGGCGCAAGGTAGGGAAGGAGGGTGAGTTCCGGCGCAGGCTAGGGAGGAGAGATGGTGGTCGGCGAAGGCTGAGGAAGGTTGGGCTGAGGTGGCGCAGGTCAGGGTGGTAGCTGGGAGGCTGTCGCAGGTGGTGGTGCGGTCAAATCTGGTGGTGTCTCATGGTTGGCTCTGATACCATGTAGAAACATTAGGTTTGGGAAGCTTAGGGTTGACAATGTGTCACACCCTCTTTATATTATAATTAATCAGAGAAAAGGAATATTACAAGAGGACCCCAACATAGTAATTAAAATAAAACCATAACACTAACTAGAATAATGAACTCAACAGTATCAACACTAGGTGGAGTCTCAGTATCAGTAGTAGCATGATGAGCACGAGTACCACCTCCTTGGCCTCCCGAACGACTTCCATGACCGCCCCCACGACCACTTCCACGACCTCCCCGAGCACCAGGGGGACATCCATGAAGGCTCCAACAATGGGCCCGAGTATGATGGGGCCGATGACAATAATCACAAATCACGACAGGATGGTTTAAAGGAGTAGGCTGCTGAGTCCCCTCTCTAGGCGGGAAAGAAACGAGTGCAGAGCACTCAGTGGAAGCAGGTGGAAGCATCACAGAACGACGACTCTCTTCGTTCTGAACATAAGCAAAGGCCTCCTGAAGAGGGGGAAGAGTGTCCATCCCAAGAACCCGACTACGAATAGCATCATAATCGGAATGAAGCCCTTGAAGAAACTTAAAGACCTGTTGCCTCACTAGAAATTTCCGATACTCCTCAACATCAGTAGTATAAGCGGGCTGGAAGGAGTGTAGGTGATCAAGACGATCCCAACTAGTAGCAAGTGAGGTGTAGTATTGGGTGACGGTCATATCACCTGCTCCGAGCGCTTTAATGGAGCGGAGCAGCTCAAACTCCTGAGCATAGTTCCCCCGATGAGAGAATGTGGAGGCAACTGTGTCCCAAATAGCCCTAGCTGTCTTCATGCGATAAAAACTCTCACCAATCTCGGGGACCATGGAATTGATAAGCCAAGACATGATAATGGAGTTCTCAATCTCCCATTTATCATAGCCAGGATCAGAAGTGGAAGGGGCGGTAAAATGCCCATCAAGATGTCCCATCTTCCTACGTGCCTTCAGATAGAGTTCTACCGCCTGTGACCATTTCAAGTAATTTTGGCCATTGAAGGGAACGGTAGTAATTTTGATATTGGGATCCAAGGGGGTAACAACAGTCTGAACAGTGGTTGTTGTTGGTTTGTCAAGATCAGTCATGATTCAGTGCCCCAAATGGAAAACCGCACAATATGAAGGAAGACGAAGTAGATGGGTATGAAAGAATCAACAAAATTGATTCAAGGGTCCATTAAGGGACCTTTTATATTAAATATAAGAAGTAAAAAACAAACATTACAACTAGGTCCTTGGACTTATAACAAAATACAACATAACAATAAAATAACTCTAACAGAAGTAAACATATTTCTAGCAATATGGACCGGTCCTGCTTCCCATTCATTCTTTTATAAGGATTACAAACATCAATATTTGGTAAAGCTTAGGTTAATCAACTGATTAACCCATGTATATATATTATTAAGAGAGCAAAACATAAAATTACAATAGTGTCCTTGACACTTATAAAATAAAATAAAAGCTAATATCTAACACTCCCCCTCAAGCTGGTACAAAGATATCCCTCAATCCCAGCTTGCTTTACACATCATGAAACTGTCTAGAACTAACTCCTTTAGTGAGAATATCCACCAGTTGATCACAGCTTTTCACAAACGGAGTGCAGATATTTCCATTATCCAGATTCTCTTTAATAAAATGCCTGTCAATCTCAACATGTTTAGTCCTGTCATGTTGTACCGGATTGTGTGCAATACTAATAGCAGCCTTACTATCACAATACAACTTCATTGAATCACCAACCTCTAGTTTTAAGTCTTTTTTACAGCAACTTAACCCATAGAAGTTCACATATACCTTGAGCCATGGCTTTAAATTCAGCTTCAGCACTCGATCTAGCTACCACATTTTGCTTCTTACTCCTCCAACTAACAAGGTTGCCTCCTACAAATGTGCAGTAACCCGAAGTAAACCGTCTGTCTGTCACCAAACCTGCCCAATCAGCATCTGTGTATGCCTCAACTCTGAGATGGTCATGTTTCCCGAAGTATATGCCTTTACCAGGAGAGACTTAAGATACCTCAGGATCCTATAAACTGCATCCATATGTGACTCTCGAGGTGTATGCATGAATTGACTTACTACACTTACAGCAAAGGCAATATCAGGACGTGTATGGCAGAGATAAATGAGCTTCCCAACAAGTCTATGATATTTTCCCCTGTCAACCATAGCTCCATTGCTGTCATCACTTAGTTTTTGGTTGAACTCAATAGGAGTATCACATACTCTACATTCCAGTCTCACTTACGAGATCAAGAACATACTTCCTTTGAGAGATAAAGATTCCATGTTTAGACCTCGCAACTTCAATCCCAAGAAAGCATTTCAGTTCTCCTAGATCCTTTATTGCAAACTCCTTTGCCATATATCTCTTGAGACACTGCATTTCCTCTAAGTCATCACTTGTGAGGACAATATCATCCATGTACACAATGTGTGCAGTAGTCTTACCTTGCAAGGAGTGTTTGATAAATAAGGCGTGGTCAGCTTGACTTTGTCTAAAGCCATATCTGCATATAGCCTGTGTGAATCTTTCAAACCATGCCCTTGGAGACTGCTTAAGGCCATACAAGGCCTTTTTTAACCTGGACACCTTTTCTTCTGTTTTGTGATTCTCAAATCCAGGGGGAATGTCCATGTACGCCTCTTCTTCAAGGTCACCATGCAAAAAGGCATTTTGAACGTCAAACTGGTGAAGAGGCCATTCCCTATTAGCTGCTAGAGACAGAAGGATCCTAACAGAATTCATATTAGCGACCGGTACAAATGTTTCCTGATAATTCACCCCATAAGTCTGAGTGAATCCTTTGGCAACGAGGCGAGCTTTAAACCTCTCAATGGAGACATCTGCTCTATGCTTCACTGTATACACCCACTTGTACCCCACAGTTCTTTTGCCCATAGGTAACTTAGTCAACTCCCAAGTACCTGTAGATTTAGATTAGGGCAAACTTAGGAGACAAATGATGTCTCCTGTATTTTATTATATGAAGACAAGAAAAATAAATATTACAATAGTACCCCTATGTCTAATACATAAGAGTAAGGAGAATAAAGTAAAAAATAAAAATAATAAAACAAGTAACTAACACTCCCCCTCAAGCTGGTACAAAAATCTCTCTCATTCCTAGCTTGCTAAGAGCAAAATGAAATGGTCTACTCCCAACCCCCTTTGTAAGAATATCTGCAAGTTGATCCCCGGTCTTCACAAATGGAGTACAAATCACACCACTACTGATATTCTCCTTGATGAAGTGTCTGTCAATCTCCACGTGTTTAGCCCAATCATGTTGCACTGGATTGTGAGCAATGTTGATTGCAGACTTGTCACAATACAATCTCATAGAGTCACTAGGATCAAGACCTAAGTCTTTTAACAACTTAATCCACAGAAGCTCGCATACTCTTGAGCCATGGCTCTGAACTCGGCGTCTGCACTAGACCTATCCACCACCTTCTGTTTCTCACTCCGCCATGTAACAAGATTACCTCCCACAAAGGTACAATAGCCTGAAGTCTATGTTACCTGGACTCTCCTACTACCCCCAAGTACCCGATCCCCATGTTCGACGCCCGTACCCAATTCGGACACTCGGATCCTCCACAAGTGATGTTGAAAAGGCAAGTAGAAGCTCAAAATTGTGAGCAAAGAGGTTTCTAACTATTGATATTAAGAAACATAGTATGTTTACACATTCAGAAGGTGTCCGCATACCCGTATCCAACGTTTAGACACACATCCCCGGATCCTAAGATTTGGATTTAAAGGAGGTCCGACACCTAGATACACACCCGCACCCGACACCCATACCCGAGTCTGGGTAACATAGCCTGAAGTGGACCTCTTGTCTGTCACAGATCCAGCCCAGTCAGCATCAGTGTATGCTTCCACTCGAAGGTGGTCATGTCTAGCAAAAAATAAACCCTTTCCAGGAGCTGATTTCAAATACCTCAAAATCCTGAAGACATCCTCCATATGAGATTCACGGGGAGTGTGCATGAACTGACTTACAACACTCACAACAAAGGCAATATCAGGTCGAGTATGAGAAAGATAAATGAGTCTTCCCACTAACCTCTGATATCTACCTTTATCAACCGCTGCTCTACTGAATCATCACCAAGTTTATGATTTAATTCAATCGGAGTGTCATATGCTCGATTTCCGAGCATTCCATTCTCCTCCAATAAGTCAAGTACATATTTCCTTTGGGAAATGAAGATTCCATGCTTAGATCTAGCAACCTCAATCCCCAAAAAATATTTAAGAGTCCCCAACTCTTTTATTTCAAACTCCTTGGACAAGTACTCTTTTAGCCTTTGCATTTCATCCAGATCATCCCCAGTCAAGACAATGTCATCCACGTACACGATCAACGCAGTAGTCTTACCCTGTGATGAATGTTTAATGAACAATGTGCGATCAGCTTGACTCTGTCTAAAACCATACCTGAGCATAGCTTGTGTGAACCTCTCGAACCATGCCCTAGGAGACTGTTTCAAGCCATACAATGATTTTCTGAGTCTGCACACTTTGCTGTCTTTCTTAGAATCCTCGAAGCTAGGAGGAACATCCATATACACCTCCTTGTCTAGATCACCGTGGAGAAATGCATTCTTCACATCAAACTGGTGAAGAGGCCACCCAAAGTTGGCAGCCAGTGACAGAAGGACCCTAACTGAGTTCATCTTTGCAACAGGGGCAAATGTCTCCTGATAATCAATTCCATAGGTCTGTGTGAAACTCTTAGCAACTAGTAGGGCTTTGTACCTTTCAATGGAGCCATCAGCCCTAAGCTTCACAGTGTACACCCACTTGCACCCCACAGTTCTTTTGCCCTCAGGTAACCTCGTCAATTTTCAAGTGTCATTCTTACGAAGAACTTTCATCTCTTCGATCATAGCATGCTTCCACTTGGGATCCGCAAGTGCATCCTGGACATTATTAGGAACAAACACAGAAGCAATTTTCGAAAGAAAATCTTTATATGAAGGAGACACGTGAGAATATGACACAAATTCGAGATAGGATGTTGGGTACAAGTCCTAACACCCTTACGTACAACAATAGGGACATCAAGATCAGAGTTAGACTCCATAGGAACAGGTGTATAAGACTTACTAGGAATATCAATAACAGAATCAGAGTTACCTTGGTCCTCAACACTTGAAGGAGATGCCAGTGGAAGAGTAGAAGGAGTGAGCTCTTTATTCTTGGACTTACTCCATGTGCCTCTAGAGTAAACCATCAACTCCTTTTCTTTCAATGGAGTACAAGCATCTTCTTTCTTCACATCCTTCCCAACCTCATTTTCTCCCTCAATTTTTTCTTTTTCCTTTACTTTCTCAGAGAAGGACCCCAAACATCGGAATGAACTAAGCAAACGGAACTAAACTTTTATCAAAACTAGGAGCAAGAGAAGCTCTATGATGTTTACCCAGTTCACAAGTTTCACAAAGGAAATCAGAAACATCTTTATTCAAGACTAAAGAAGGAAACAAATGCTTTAGTAAATAAAAAGAGGGATGTCCTAAACGTCGATGCCAAAGATGTATGTCTTCAGCTTTATTCTCAAAAACCACTGTATGATGTGCTAACGGTCCTCCAACATTCAAGAGATAAAGTCCACTCTCCTCTCTACCACTACCAATCATCCTCCCTGTGGTAAGGTCCTGAAAGACACAATGAGAAGGGAAAAAAGTTACACAGCAGTGTAAGTCTTGAGTGATGCG
Source organism: Hydrangea macrophylla (assembly GCA_033977485.1). Classification (NCBI taxonomy): domain Eukaryota; kingdom Viridiplantae; phylum Streptophyta; class Magnoliopsida; order Cornales; family Hydrangeaceae; genus Hydrangea; species Hydrangea macrophylla. The sequence continues at coordinate 1,219,591 of JASDAS010000019.1, forward strand.
ACTAATGGATAACAAATTATGGGAGAAATTGGGAATATGTAGTACAGAAGACAAAGACAAGGATGGGGTGGCATGAATAGTACGCTTTCCAGAAATAGAGAAAAAAGTACCATCAGCAACACGAACCTTGTCTTTACCTGAACAAGGCTTGTACACAGAGAAAATATCAAAACATCTAGACATGTGATCAGAAGCACCATAATCAATAATCCAGGTAGAGGTGTCAAACGGGGCGCCCCGCCTCGCCCCGCCACCTTGACGAGTTGGGCAAATTTTGGCCAGCCACGGGGATGGTCGGCGAAATAGACGGGGCAGGGCGAATTGACTCGGTAAGGGATATAGGGTGACTCGCCCCAACCCACTAATTCGTGGGTCAACGGGACGAGGCGAGGTGGGGCGGCTAACTCGCGGGTTGGTTGGCGAATTAGCCCACGAGTTAGCCCGCGGGTTGCTTGCGAAAACTTATTTTTATTTTTTATAAAAAAATTTCTAAAACATAGTTTAATAAAATACTTTATTTAAAAATTGTTTGTTGAAAAAAGTATTTGGAAACTATTTTTTTTTTTTAAATATTTATTTTCTACTTAAAAGTTTAACAAAATTGTTTATTAATAAATAGTTTATTTGAAAACAATTAAATAAAAATGTTTTATTCACGGGTTGGTGAGGCGGGGGGGTGGGTCGCGAGGTGAGGCGGGTTACGAGGCGAGGCGAGTTGGTGGCGAGTCGGTGGGTTAGACGAGCACGGTTTGTCACTTTTCCAATCCATAGTCACGGGGCGAGTTTTGGGTTGCAAAAATGGAAGTCGACCCGGACCCATACCCAATGAATTGAGTCACGAGCTGGGTTCGTCAAAGGGGCGGGAGCCGCGGGACGAGTTGCGACTCGCCAAATGGCGAATTGGGGCGTGGCGGGCCAATTCGCCCCGTTTGATACCCCTAAATCCAGGGAGAAGAAGAATGAGATAAGTGTGCTCTTACAGAGGTGACTAAGTTACCTGAATGAGCAAATGAAGAGCCTCCTGTAGATACAGTAGAAGCAGACGTACGGCAAGCCATCAAGGAACGAAGAGCCTCCTCTACCTCTGAGGCAGTAAATAGTGCTGGATCGGAAGTGGATGGGGCCTACTCAACAGGAGTCGGTGCCGTAGGATCTAATGCTGTAGTATGATGAGCACGATAATTACCACCCTGCGAATGTCCCCCACGAACCCAGATTGTCCTGAACGACCCCCACGTCCCCCAGGCTCTCGGTGGGCGGCCGTGTAGTTTCCAGCATGTCTCCCTGGTATGATAGGGCCGATTACAATAATCACAGAACTGCTTGGCTTTCTCAGACGACCCACTCATTAGAAGAAGTACGACCTCGGGACTGTTTATTCCCATCTCTCTGGGGAACCGAAATGAGAGCAGATCTCTCGGTAGAAGTGGGTGGAAGCATAGCAAAACATCGACTTTCCTCGTTCTATATATATGCAAAGGCCTCCTAGAGAGAAGGCAAAGGATCTATCCCAAGAACATGGCTGTGAACAAGATCATACTCAGCATTAAGTCCCTCCAAAAACGCAAAGATCCTCTCTTCAGCAACAAGTTTATTGTAGGCAACGGAATTTGTAGGATAAATAGGCCTATAGTCCAAGAGGTGATCAAGTTGTTTCCAACTAGTGGTCAGAGATGTGAAATACTGAAGGACACTCATCTCTCCCTGTTCCGAGCGACCAATCGTCTGTCTCAACTCAAATATCTGTGCAGAATTGCCCTTTCGGGAGTAGGTGTTGGCAATGGTCTCCCAAATGTCTTGGGCAGTCGTCATGTCCAAAAAACCCTCAGCAATCTCAGGAATCATAGAATGGCAAAGCCATGTCATGATAGTGGAGTTCTTCATCTCCCACTTGTCATATGCAGCATCCTCGGTGCTAGGTACCTTGATTCGTCCGTTGATATACCCCATCTTCCCACTGCCCTTAAGAGACATGGTTACAGACAAGACCAAGCCAAGTAGTTCTGACCATTGAAGAGAGAAGTAGTAAGCTTAACATTCGGGCTCTCAAAAGGAGCAACAACAATAGTTTCACTCCTGCGCTACTGTGTATTCAAAGAGGATTTGTCTGAATCCGACATCTTGAATCGACACACAACAAATACCCGGAACAATCGAAAAACAAAGAGGAAGAACTTGTATCAACAGTTTCGCAGCACACAATCGTAATTTAAAGCACCATGCAGGATGCAATAAAATCAGTCATCAATGGTTCATAGAAGGACCAAAAAATCGAAGGAAGTTAAAACCCAATCAGCAGGAGTTGTCGGACAGAACTTTGGTGAAGAAAGAAAGCTAAAAACATATTGGATCTTGACTAATATGGGTCAGCAGGGGCTAGTGAAGCATGGAGGACCTGCGGCTGGGTGTAGGGGCTGGATGCTGGATGTGGAGGAGCTGAAGCCCTAGTAGGTTGCGCCTATGTGCAGCGAAGCCCCTAGGGGCTACGACTTGATGTTGCGAAGCCCAGGGGGGCTGCGGCTTGGGCTGTGGTGCCCTGGGAGGGCTGCGACTTGGTCTGGAGACTCCTGGTAGGCTGCGGCTGGTGGTTGTGGTGGTGGTTTATGGTGTTTCGTGGTGGTGTATGGTGATCCCTCTTAGGGAGGCTCTGATACCATGTAGATTTAGATTACGGTAAACTTAGGAGACAAATGATGTCTCCTGTATTTTATTATATGAAGAGAAGAAAAATAAATATTACAATAGTACCCCTATGTCTAATACATAAGAGTAAGGAAAATGAAGTAAAAAATGAAAAAAAATAAAACAAGTAAACTAACAGTAGCATTCTTGTGAAGAGCATTCATCTCCTCATCTATGGCATGTTTTCACTTGGGATCATTGAGAGCATCCTGAACATGATTAGGTACAGCAACAGAGGCAATACTTGAAAGAAAGACACGGTAAGCAGGAGATAAGTGAGAATAGGACACAAAATTTGAAAGAGGGTATTGAGTACAAGATCTAACACCCTTACGGAAAGCAATAGGAACGTCAAGATCACTAGACTCAACAGGTAAGGAGTTATTTAAATTACCTGAATCAGTTGGAGCCTCACCAGTTGGAGTAGATGGCAGTAGAGGAATAGGAGTATTGGTCTCAACCTCTTTGCTTCGTCTCTTACTCCATGTACCCTTGGAATAAACCAACAATTCTTTTTTCCTTTGGCAACAACTCTCCTTGTTTAGGAGTACTTGCCTCTACATCCATCACTTCCTCTACCTCCACGTTTCCAGTTTCCTTCTCTTTCTGAGGTGACACACCAATGGGGATAACAGGAATTTCCGGCAATGTACCAAGAATCTCTTCACTCTACTTCTCCCCCTGAAGAGGTGTCTTGGAATGCCCAAAAAAAAAGGAGCAGATTCATGAAATGTGACATCCACAGACACACACTTCTTCCTAGACTCAGGATGATAACACTTATAGCCTTTCTGGGCAGGAGAGTATCCCACGAAGACACTTAAGAGCACGAGGATCTAACTTCCCACGAGTAGGAGAGTGATTGTGGACAAGACAGACACACCCAAAGACCCGAGGAGGAATAGAAAATAGAGAAGAAGATTCAGATAAGAGTTCAATGGGTGCCCTTTTTTGGAGAACCTGAGTGGGCAGTCTATTAATGAGGTATGCAGCCGTAAGGACCGCATCTCCCTAATATGATTTGGGAGCATTAGCAGTTAAAAGCATAGAACGGGCAACATTAAGTAAATGACGATTCTTGTGTTTTGCTACCCCATTTTGTTGCGGGGTGTCAGTGCAATACGTCTGATGAATAATCCCTGTGGAAGAAAAAAAAAATTCCTAGACCTGAATCTATGTATTCTCCCCCTTGAGCAGAACGGAGTATCTAATTCCCTTAAATTGTGTTAACACCATTTGATAGAAGTTTTGGAAAATGGAAAAAACTTCATTTTTGTTTTTAATCAGGTAAATCCATATGGCACGTGAATAATCATCAACAAAGCTAACAAACCAACGATAACCTTTTAAAGACAAAATACGAGAAGGACCCCATACATCAGAATGAACCAAAGTAGAAGGAGCTAAACTTTTATTAATACTCGGTGCAAAAGATGCCCGATGATGTTTCCCAAGTTCACATGACTCACATAAATATTCTGAAACATCTTTATTAACAAGTAAAGACGGAAACAAATGCTTAAGTAAATAAAAGGAGCGGTGACCTAATCTCTTATGCCGAAACCAAATGTCTGCATACTTATTCTCAAAAACTATAGTGTGGTGCGCTCCTTTGGTTCCTACATCCAACAGGGAAAGACCATGCTCCTCTCTACCACTGCCAATCGTCCTCCGTGTGATAAGGTCCCGAAATACACAATGGGAAGGAAAAAAGGTTACACTACAATTAAGATCATGAGTGATGCGGCTAATAGATAAAAGGTTATAAGTGAAACTCGGAACATGTAATACAGAAGACAAATGTAGAGATGGAGTGGCATGAATGACACCTTTCCTGAAACAGAAGAAAAGGTGCCCTCGGCAATACAAATTTTCTCTTGACCTGAAGAAGGAACATACACAGAAAACAAATCGGATGAACTAGACGAATGATTTGAAGCACCAGAATCAACTATCCAAGGGAGCGATGAGTGAGACAAACATGCTATGGCAGAATGTACTAAGTTACCTATCTGGGTAAATGAAGTGGAAACACCTGTGGGAGTAGACGGAGAACGACGAGTCATCAGGCTACGAAGATCATCTAAACCCGCAAAGCATCCTCATATTCCGTGGTAGATAAAGGGGCTGATGGAGATATCCCAGGCTGAGCTGTGGACCCAGAGTTTGTAACATCAAAGACCTCAGTATGGTGAGCACGAGATTGCCCCCCACGGTCGCCACGTCCTCCGCGACCGCCAGAGCGACCTCCACGTGTCCTAGGTGGATGACCATAAAGACTCCAACAAGTAGCCCTAACATGTCCACGACGATTGCAATAGTCACACCATTTCTGCGACTTCTCAAAAGAGTCAGACCCACTCAGAGAAGGTGTACCACGAGGCTGCAGAGGGCCCTCTGGAGGAGAAGGAGCAAAAACAAGGGCAGAGCGTTCGATAAAGGTAACCGGAAGCATAGCAGAACGGCAACTCTCCTCGTTCTAGACAAAAGCAAATGCTTCTTGAAGCGTGGGAAGAGTATCCATCCCAAGTACCCTACTACGAACAGAATCATACTCGGAATTAAGCCCCTGAAGGAACTTGAATACCCGTTGCTTCTCTAGAAGTTTCTGATACCCAATGACGTCCTGAGGACAAGCCGGATGATAGTCCTGAAGACGATCAACACGTTTCCACTGGGTAGTGAGAAAAGTGTAGTATTGAATAACCGTCGTAGTCCCCTGCTCTGAGCTATGAATCACCCTAGACAGCTTAAACTCCTAAGGAATAGGCATGAGCAACTGTATCCCAAATATCGCGGGCTGTAGTCATGCCCAGAAATCCTTCACCAATTTCGGGTACCATAGAATGAATTAGCCATGCCCTAACAAGAGCATTCTCAACTTTCCACTTAGCATAACTAGCATCAGCAGCACTTAGTGCTTGTATAGTCCCATCAATATATCCCTCCTTCGCTTCTGCTTTTAAGTAAAGAAGAACAGACTGTGACCAAGGAAAATTTTGGCCATTGAACAGAGAGGTCGTGATTTTAAGAGTTAGGTTATCCTGTGGAGCAACTAACTGCCTCATCTGAGGCTGTTGAGGATCTCCAGACGACGTAGTCTTATCGTCAACCATGGTTCCAACAAGCAAAGGGAATACCCACAATAATCACACCAAAAAACACGAAGGTAGGGAGCAAACTAGGGACTTTAAGGCATACAGATCAGCACGAGACTGATCTAGGGTCCATGACAGAACCCAAAAAATAGGTTGAAATTAAACGTCAATCAAAACGAAGGCCTCGTAATGATGTGAGGGTGAATGAAGAAGACTAGAATAAATAAGGAATATAGAGGTGGTGTAGCAAATCTAGGCCAACATAAGACAATTGGAGGGCTGGAATATAGAGTATAGGGTTCGGATATGGTGGGGTTGGAGTATGTGAGGCTCGACTGCACTGGTGTGTGTGTGTGTGTGATGTCGGCGAGGGTTGAGGAAGGGTTGGGTGGCTTCGGCTAGGTGTTGGTGGACTTAGGTAATAGCGGCGCAGTATTGGACATATTAGGGTTACGGCTGGTCTGGGTCTGGTGGTGCGGGCTGCGGCTGGTCTAGTTCTGGATAGGGGTCAGTGGCGCAGGTTATGGTGGTGATGGGGTGGCCGACACAAGCTGTGGTGGTGATGAAGCTGCAGGCGCAGGGTAGGGTTAAGGTTCTGGGTATAGTTTTGGCTCTGATACCATGTTAACATCAATATTTGGTAAAGCTTAGGTTAATCAATTGATTAACCCATGTATATATATTATTAAGAGAGCAAAACATTAAATTACATATAAAAGCTAATAACTAACACAAAAACATTTACAAAATTACATCTACTAGTCTTTCCCTAGCTAGCGTAGCCATATTCTTCCTCTGTGTACTCTTCCTCCGCCCCTTCCTCTTGGGTAGCATCACAACCTGTCAAATCGTCATCTGGAAAAGTTGGAAGTGGGAATGTCTAGCGACATAAATGCCGCCAACTTATGAAAGCTGAGTGAGAAAACTAAATCAAATGGAACTTACATAGCTACACACAAAAGAAATACGCTCATTCTTTTTATCTCGAATTTAAGGAAATCCACGTACCTTAACTCGCCCGACTAGGTATTCGAAAAAAATACTAACAACCAACATGACTCGTCCTGACATCCTTAAACACCACTACAGTCCATTACCAGAGTCTGACACGGAGTCCCAACTCTTTAACAGCGAGTCTGACACGGAGTCCCAACTTGACCTACATAGAGTCTGACATGGAGGCCCAACTCATAACACTGAGTCTGACACGAAGTCCCAACTCGCAACACTAAGTCTGACACGGAGTCCCAACTCGCAACACTGAGTCTGACATGGAGTCCCAACTCATAACACAATCACACCCTCACACTGGTCGCCAACCCGACAATTATACCTTTTCCACACTAAACCGGCCTCCGCGGCCCGGTTGACCCAAATCGACACTTGGTTCTAGCATAAGTTGATCCCGACATAGCACAATTGACTTCAACATTACCCGACCATATACGCGTTACTGACTGCGAAATTAGGTTCCTTGTACGGCTTCCGATTATAACTTTCAAAGTTACAATTATACGTTCATCATTCTGTTTTGCACCATATAACATTCACGAAATCAAAATAAACATTATCGTTCAAAACACTGCTACGAACATTCAATTAGGAAACTTTTCTAGAAAAGCACCCACAAACCGGTTACTCTCACTAATCGGTTTTTGGGAGGGGCCAACTAATTGGTTTCTGACTACTAACTGGTTTCTCAAGACATTTTAAGGATCCTTTGTTTGTGCAAGGTACAACATTCTAAACCACTAGGGGTTACATATATAAGCTTCAGCTGACAAATTAGAACTTCCATAGTTACATCTATAAGCATCCTAGTTTCACTTTAGGGTTAAGGTACAACATTCAATGCACATTCCGTAGGTTCTATACATGAAACACATCCATAAGTCCATCGATACGTCCAAGGTACAATCATGCAGTCCTTCTTACTCATAATACAACATATCATACAATTAGGATCGAGGAAAAACTAAACAATGCTTAAAAAACTAAACTTCATGAAAACACTGACCAGAAATCGGTTTCTCCAAGGAACCCGTTTGTCCCTCTAATCGGTTACTCCAAAAACCAGTTTCTCCCACTAATCGATTTGTTTGATTTCTCTCATTCTATAACTTCGATTGTAGTTTGGCTTTTTCCTATGTGTTGTAAACTCAATAAGGATGATCTCCATAAAATTTCATGAATTTAGCATGCTTCTAACCCCTATTTTCCATTTTTATAAGATCGCATAAACATTCTGTCCTCTATTCACAGCAAGCACATTTTGACTTTTAGGCTTTGATTTGATGTTCAAATGCATTTTAACTTAGCTAATATCTTATGAAGTTGTTTTTGCCATATTTGCTTGTATCCTACAATGTCATTCTTCATGCATTCATTCATACCTCATACTTCCAAATCACTTTAGGAAATTACATGCACACATGCACACTACTACCTTGCACACTTTAGGATCATGACATTGCATTCATGCAAGATTTAGAGTCTTTGTGACTCCTAATCTAAGAGGATCATAGGGAACGAGATTGATCACACGTTTCATGTTTCCCCCAGATCGAATCTTCCTTTCTCATCCGTCCCGGGGATTAAGAGGTCCTCTTTCTTCAAGAATCAACATGCATACATTCTAGTTTGCTAAGCATGTTTTGTTTTGTTTGATTATTTGTTCAAGAACAATCCATGTCCCCTCCTAGATTAGGAAAGCTTGATTACTTGATATGTGATTAGACAATTTTTCCTAAGTTTGTTGTGTGATTTTCATTTTGCATTGTGTGATATTTGGCTTAAATCTTATGAATGATATCTTATCTTTTGATTTTCCAATTCAAGATTCTTGTGTGATATAATATACCTATCATAATATTAGTTGTAGAACCAAACTTAGAATAAGATGATTATTTGGATGCTAATTGAGGCTCGTCGAAAGACGGGGCGAGTTGAGGGTGCTTTAGTCTTCGCGGAGGTTCCTTCCTCTCTCATACCAAAATCCCGAGCCGAGTTCTTTGGTTATGAAGGGTTAGTGCCCTTTATCCTTTTGGGCGAGTCATATTGGGTTTTTTGGTTCCCTAAAGACCAAGTGGCGACTCTGTATCTGTTTTCATAGATTGGTTAAAAACAAGCAAATTTTAAAATAGAATTTCAAAATAAAAGGACCTTCGAAATGCCCCCGGGGTGGAATCCGCATATCCACCGTTGCATTGAAAATTGAAGGGTGGACTCCTTGGTACTGAAAACGTGATCGACTTACTGGCACAATCTAACTTTGCATGATACTAAGTAAGCCAGTCGATTCCTAGGATTACATCGAATTCCTTCATTGACAGAACTATTAAATCCGCGGGTAGGTTCCTATCCTCCAAAGTCAGAGTGCGGTCCTTGCACACTTTTCCTAACTTCACGGTCACTCCCAAGGGTGATACCGCATTCAGGGCTACTTCGAGTACCTGGGGCACTTTACCCAACCGTCGCACAATTTAAAAGGCAATAAGTGAATTTGAAGCACCAGTATCATATAACACTTTAACTCGATTAGCATATAATGAGAGTGTACCTTCCAAGTTCTGTTGCTCCCTTTCATCGTAACCTGCTGCCTCAGGTATGATAGCATTGAGTCGGGCTCTACCAGCTTGACCTTGAGTAGTAGGCCCATTATAGTTTCCTCACGGTGCCTTGCATTCCTTGCTCATGTGCCCTCTTTTGCCACAGTTATAGCGGATAACACTAGCTCGGTTGTTGGTCTTGGGGGCTGTGCAGTCTCGTGCCATATGTCCGGGGATCCCACAATTAAAACATCCGCCCTTGTTGTTACTGGTGTTTGCGGTTGGTACTTGTGGTGCGGGGGGGTGTTGCGTACTTGTCTCGGGAAGGGATGGGTTCTGGCTTCTTACCACTGTTCCATGGACGTTTGATTCATTGAAAATGAGTCGGAGGTCTCGCTCCTGGTCCATTCCTTGGCAGGGGTGGTCGGTTTGCCATTTGCTTCGGTCCCTGACAACCGTCTCTTTCTAATCCTCCTGCCAACCTGACCAATGCGTCGAAGGTCTGGTTCAGATGTCCAAACGTCAAATGTCGGAGGTGAGGACTGAGTCCTCAATGAAATTTCTTGATCTTCTGAGGAGTCTCAACCATGTGAGAGGCAAAGCGGGGCAGGCGTTCAAATTGTGTTGTGTATTCTCGTACAGTCCTATTCCCTTGGACTAGTTCAATAAATTCCTTCTCCCTCTGGTCCTTCTCATCTTCATGGAAATACTTTTCCAGAAAGTTCTCCTGGAAGGTGGTCCATGTCATTCTTCTTAAAGCTTCTCCTTCGATGGTTGCCTTCTCGGCCTCCCACCAATCGGCAGCCGCGTATGTGAGCTGGAAAGTGGCTAGACGACGCTTCTTCATTTTTGAACACTCTACCATTTAAAAAATGCGATCCATATCTCTCAACCATTGTTTTGCTCGCCAAGTTTCACCTGTGTCCTCAAACCTATTAGGGCGTAAAGCTCTGAATCTTTCAAGTAATCTGTCTCCAGTCGGGGGCGGAGGTACAATGTGGTTGTTCTTGCCATGATCGTTGCCTATTTGATCTAGATGCTGTAGAAATGCGCCAAAAACTCCAGTAGGGTCCATTCCTTCAGGAAGGGGATCTGGTGCTCCTCTGTTGCAATTCTTTCACGGTCTGCCTGCCATTGTGCTTTGTGTGCTTATGTACCTACATAAATATCTTTCTTGACACAGTTTTGTTGAATTGAACTAGGCATGTAAGAGTTTCTTTCCTCCTACAGTATTTGACCAAATAAAAGTATGGTAACTAAACACTTGGTGATCTTGCAGCCAGTAGATTATGAGCATCCTTTCTGCAGAACCTGCACAGAGGAAGAAGCTCATAATCCATGGACAAAAAATCCTTTGAAAATGGAGGTTGGGAATAATAACAAGCACTTTGTATTAGCTCTCAAGGTAAGGGTTGATGGTTGCTAGAGAATTGGTATTCTTAGATCCCTGGTTCAAATTTCCATAAAATCTTCTATACTTTATACCTTGCCCAGGTTAAGAGTGTGCTTGATTCTTGTGAGGACAAAAATGACAATCAATATGATGTGAGCTTGGGAGCTGATTCTGTAAACTTGGGGGCTGATTCTGTAAAGAGAATCCTCAATCCTTCTTCTATAAAGGATATGTACAATGCACTACTTTTTAAAAGTGGGAAACTACTGGACTTTGATCCACTTATCGGGAACATGAAATTCCAGAGTTCGGAGGAATGGTTTAAGTTTTTTCAGCAGGGTTACTTCCAATACGACAGAAGACGACCTATTCTATTTTCTCCGTACAACATAGTGAAGTGGATGGACAAGGCTAAGCTGGAAGACATGAAACTCCTCGAAGTAGCACTTAGACTTGACCATTGTTACATGTTTCCCAACACCAAGGGAATATTTAATCCCATATTTGATAAGTTTCTCGTGCCTCCAAGAGAAACTTGGAAGGTCAATTGTGATGCAGCATTTTGTAAAAAGACTGAACGTGCAGGAATAGCATGGGTTATGAGGAATTGTGAAGGAAATAAATTGGATTGGGGGGCCCGCAAGATATCAGCTAAGACATCTATGGATGCTGAGGCAGAGTCCATAAAGTGGGCACTGGAAGAAACATCATATTACAAGGAAAACCAGATTATTTTTGCGTCGGATGCTGAGCATTGTGTTCGGTGGATGACGGACAAAAATAATCGAAAATCTTCAAAAAGCTTTACAGCCATACTCACGTAATGTTGTTGTTGTTGTTGTTGTTGTTGTTTTTGTTTTTTTTTAAGTGATATTAATGTAACTATTATTTTCTTGTGGCAGCCAAGCCGAGAAATTAATGGCCTTCTTTCCAAAGGCATCTCTTGAGCACTCGCCAAGGATGGCGAACCAATTGGCCGACAAGCTTGCTCAGATGGTGCTTCAAGGTCGTAGTCGCAAAATCACGAAACTAGAAGTCAGAAAATTGATACCGTGGGACAAATGCGGCTGGTGGTTCCGAAGATGAAAAGATCGAGATTCTTGTTGGAGCTATGAACTCACCATGAAACTAGTATTTTGTTTGAGCTGTGAACTCACAAAATTGACCTTGGAGGACAAAATTGATTAGTACATTTGTGAATATATTTCTTCTTTGTAAAGTTTCTTGTACAAGCATTGAAAAAGAGCGAGGACGCAATTCCACTCAAATCTTCGATTAAGGTCCATTGCTGTTTTATATTGATATCTACATTTTTGTGGTTATTGTTCTTGGTGGAGTAATTTTGGTGTATGCACGGTAGACGTTCTAGACTCCCCATCTTAGTCCCATTAGACCTTGAACTAGAATGTACCTGTAGGAGATTAGGAGCCTTGTCTCTTGATTCTCACATTCGAGTTGACTCTCCAACACCTCCAATGGCTGACCCTCCACCTCCGAAACCACTTAAGGAGTATTTTACTCCCACCACATACAATTCTCCCTCATGTATCACATTACCAGCAATAGCCGCTGCACACTTCAAAATTAAGCCTGGAACCATCCAAATGCTTCCAAACTATTTCGGGCTTAAAGACGAAGATCCCTATAAACATTTGGGAGAATTTCTTGAGATATGCTCGACCTTCAAATTACAAGACGATGAGACTAGAAATTTGCGTATCTTTCCGTTCACTCTAAAAGGTAAGACCAAAGCTTGGCTACACTCATTAGGGGCCAACACTATTACCACATGGGCCCAACTGCAAGAAGCCTTCCTAAAAAAATATTTCTCCATTGGGAAAACAATCAAATTTGGCAAGAATTAACAAGCTTCACCCAACTTGATAGTGAACTATTGGAATTAGGAGATAATAATGCAATTTATATTTACTCTATTTCTTTATTAATCAATCTATTTTGGGTCATGTTGACCAACATTATTTCTTATTTATTAGGAGATATTGGTTTTCCTTTTCTGATTTCTCAGCTTGGTGTATATATACACTGGGATGTAAATAATAAAAAATAAGCTATTCCAATTTCAAGTTGGTATTAGAGCCAAATTTGATTTTGCCATTGTTTCCCCGATTCCACCTTCGGCGGGTGGCGACCCGTCGCCCGCCAGACCTCGCTTTGCCTTCGGCTTGAAGCCTCAGTCCAACGACCCTCCCTACGCCAACTCCACTACCTCCTATGGGCGTCGTCCAGCCTCTGGCCAACCCCTACGGGCCTTGTCCAGACCCTTCGGGCCCAGGCCAGCCCTTTGAGGGGGAGTGGTGGAGTATATTATGGTGGCTCAAACCCTTCAAGATTTGGGTATATTGTTGCAACCACTGTTACTTGTTTGAACAAGAAGTTGGCCATTTTTCTTGGTGATTTGTTGTGGATGATCATTCCCACAGTCTTGCTCACCCTCTATTGGTGGATGGTGTTTCCCACTCTTGCTAACATTCATGAACAGTCTTGTTGTAACCTTTTCATTCCAAACTTTTGTGATTTATTCTCACCTTCAGTTTGCGGGGGAGTGTTGGAATTAGGAGATAATAATGCAATTTATATTTACTCTATTTCTTTATTAATCAATCTATTTTGGGTCATGTTGACCAACATTATTTCTTATTTATTAGGAGATATTGGTTTTCCTTTTCTGATTTCCCAGGTTGGTGTATATATACACTGGGATGTAAATAATAAAAAATAAGCTATTCCAATTTCAAGTTGAACAATTTCATGAAGCATGGGAAAGACTTAATGAACTTGTGAGATCATGCCCACACCACAAAGTGCCCAAGTGGCAATTGACCCAAAGTTTTTATGCGGGGCTAACACCCCCAAACCGTCAAATGGTCGATTTCGCTTGTGGGGGCACATTTATGAGAGAGAATGAGGATGAAGCGTGGGTGGTGTTCGAGAATCTCAGCGAGAATTCTCAACAACACTCCACATCGAGTCGTGGGGGATATCTGAGTAATGTAGCAAATAGAGGGGGGATGTATGAGGAAGACAATTCCAAAGTGTTGAACTCGAAAGCAGATGATTGAGCATAGAGATTTGATAAGCTTCTAGTGTCCATCCAATCTGAGGTCAAGCATCGGCCTTCAATGCTGAGGTCAAGCATTTTTTTGATTCCAACCACTAAAAGTTGTAACGCTTCCCAAGTATCCTATCGTGAGTCCAACGACTAAAAGATCTGAAACTTCGGATATACCTTGTTTGAAAACAATGCCCCACCACCCCGTTGAGAATGAACCTACCTAAGAGAATGCATAAAATATCTTCATGAGAACAACATCAAAATAAATACCAAATGAAACTATAGGGGAAGCAAATTGAGTGATCTTATGTCTATGAGGGAGCTTAGAAGGCCCTATTTTAAGAGAAGACCATAGGTGTGAACCAAATTCCCAATAACCGACTCTCCAGTTCGTGTTTACCGTTTACTTCTAGTCAACAAGTTTAAATAAACTTCCTAAACTCTAAGTCAGATTGGATGTTTTAACCTGCAAGTTGTGACTTTAATAGCACACAGTACATGCAAAATGTTTTATTATGTGCCCAAATTTGAAAATTTTGCAGATTTCCTGCGTTTTTATAAGACCATTTTATTGTAGCCTGATCCTCAACAGAATCAGCAGATCGCGATAAGATGGAATGGCCAAAGAGCAAGCATGAGTGTGTAGACCCATATGCAAACCAAGTAGAGATCTTCGTATCCTCTGAACTTCATCACTTAGGCCGTTTGGATCACCTTATTTGGGAACAACAATCGCTTTATTTTAGGGGATTATTGAGAGATTTAAGTCCATTTGGCAAAAACCTTTTTAGAGCTTTTTCAAAATTGAATCCACATGACAGCTGAAAAACAGCTTAAATCAGCAGCAGCAGCAGATTTTTGCTTTTTCAGAAATTTATTCCGGAAAAAATCTCTTACTCCACAGCAATACCAACTGGCTCTGCCTCATCGAGAAGCTGCTTTTCATATGAAAACAATTACACACATCTTTCACCTCCTGACATTATTGTTGGGACAGTAACAATAAAGTAGAAAGATAAATGTTCCTTTGCAGTAGATATCTCGTCAAAACCTTCAAAAAATCGCCTGAATCGCTTGAATCGAGCGATTCGTACGATTCACTCCGATTCAGAATCGATTCACCGCGATTCATGTCAATTTGCGATTCAAACCTACGATTTGAATCGTTGAGTCTATGAAGCGAATCGAATCGTGAATATGTATATTAATTTGCAAATTATAACTGCATCATCACTACGATAAACAATTCCCAATAGAACATCACCAGCATCTATTCTTTCTGGAGAATTACAATTCCCAACCAAGAAGAGTGTCATTCCTGTTTTGGCACATAAGAATGTGTCAAGGTGGATATCTGGGAAGGCCACGAAAGTTGGGTAAGAAATACTGTATGCAAAAAATGCCAATAAACTTGATGATGACAAACAGCGGATGAATCACTTGTAATCACCTAGCCATTTATCATTTGGTAGGAAAATCATTTAGTGATGTATAGATAAGAGTCATATGAGCTACTAAAAACCAATGTATATGCAAAATTCAGGCTAAATGAGCAAATGGACACGCTTAATAGGTTATAGAACAATGCTGCCTGGGCAGAGAAACAGTGAGTTGTATCCTACAACAAGTGTCAGGCGCAATAATTGCAAGCTAACCAAAAGTAAAAAAAATACATCAATGCAATATATAGTGAGTAACAACTATTGACAGTTAAAGAATGCAACGTATAGTCGTTTGGGCCAGTCAAATACATACAGAAATGAACAGATGAGTAATTCAACTTTGCCACAACAAACGCAGAAAATGAAGGAATTCAACTTATGCTCAAATGTTCATTATATCTAGTAACCAAGTGTGAATTAGAAAGAATAAATAAAAAATCTCGAACAACCCCAGAATATCATAGGCATGGTTGTTAGAATCGTACGATTCTGGATTCGAATCGTGCCTATGAATCGGATTCACGATTCGATTCGGGACGATTCACGATTCGATTCATACAAATTTTGAGTTTCGCTTTTAAAAAAAAAGGTGTGGTCTTATTATTATTATTATTATTATTATTATTTTCCCTGTTACATGCCCTTCTATTCTTAACTTATATTAGTTTACTGATTGTTTAGTTGTGATACAATGACCACATATAAACCTTATACGTGTTAGTAAATAAATATGTGACTAGTAAAATGATGCCAATATTTTTATTAGAAAAACATCAGCAATAATGCCATTAATGCATTGTCCTTATGTTTGTTCTTTTTTCCTATTCACATTCATGCATAATGTGAAGTGTTGGGCTTCACATCATAAAAAAACCACACATTATTATATGTATATACAGGTGTTTTATGTGCATATACAAATGTATTATTATTTCTTTTTTAGAAAAGTGAATCTTGTGATTCACGATTCGATTCGATTCACGATTCATATTTCTGGCAAATCGATTCACGATTCGATTCACGGTTTGACAACATTAATCATAGGTATCATAAGTGTTGAGTATTATGGTTGCCCCAGCGTGAACTGGGTGTCAAGGGTTCGAGACTCAAAAACAGTCTGTCCACATAAGGTAAGACTGCATATATCTAACCCTCCCCAACCACACCACGGTAGGAGCCTCATGCACTGGATTTTCCCTCTTTGCCATTCAGGCCTTTATGTTAAAAGTCAAAACGGCCTCGATACAGCAACATAAACCACACAACCAACCAGCTTTCCCTTTGTTTTTGGGGGTGGGTGGGGAGACGTGATTCGAAAAAGATAATAGCCTTGGAGGGAAGATCCTCAAGAGCCTATGGTTCCAAAAAAAATCTCCTATTATGTTCATCTCATTCAACTCGTCGAACCATGAATTCACCTACTAAGATGTACAATACCGACAGCTTCGGGAATAAGGCTCTTTAAGTTTCTGGTTTGTGAGAGAGGTTTAAGAGAAGTAAGACTCGGTATGATTGCATTTTGTATGGAGATAATGCTGAGGATAACTTTCAGAATAGATATGGTCATTTGGCTGTCAAAGTTCTCTTACTTCCCCATGTACATGATCACACTACTCAACATTTAGGGACACCTCAGACCAGGGGTGAATTGGGGGCAACCTTTATGGCTTTGCCTACAAAGAGAGAGAATATTTTTTCTCATACGTTAATCACACAATATCCATCATTGCATGCCAGAAGTCCAACCGTTCAAGGCCAGATCTCCACAAATTTAGGACTTTATGAACAAACTCAAGATATATTAGAGCTTTGTTAAAATTTCAGGATTGGGGGGGGGGGGGGGGGGGGGGGGGGGGGGGGGGAGCTGCCCATGCCACAGACTAAACACATCTGCTAAAAAACTGTCATGACCCTAGACCAACCAACCTTGGGAAAGAGAGTTATTTTTCTTCAGTTTGTTTTTGACTTTTTTGCAAATTAGGTGTCTATGGGAATTGGAAGAGTCTCTGTAAGTTTAAGTTCCAAGTCTGTTAGGAAGAAGAAGAGTTTTTGACTCTCTACAAATAGGCTGTAAACACAACCAGAAAGAATATAAGAAACTGATCTTTGCTTTTAATATTTGGCTCTGACTCTCTATTGAGCAGAGATACCCTCCATTGCAGCTTGTAGAGCAAGCTCTTGTCCTAAGGTCAGGACAATTGGTATCAGAGCACTCAAATCCTCTAGAAATGGCGGACGGAACCAGACTGAAGGTCATGGAGGAACTTGTGAAGAAGACTGATGCAAATTTGATGGAACTTAAGGAGCAACAACGGGTTTTGGACGAAAAACTTCAGTTCGAGGCTCTAGCCAGAGCGGAGTTCAAAGGGCGCATCGAGTCAAAATTTGATCATTTACTTAAGGTTCTGGGCGATAAGGACAAAGGCAAAACAAGTCGACCTGAATCAAGTGATATCCAGGACTCTGGAAGGGATTTAACAGGGCCTACTGGAGGCCACGACCCTTTGAGGGCTGCCGGAGCTAACGGAAGCAAGTGGGGGAAGCACGAATCGGGCGAACTCTCCAAATTTCCCAAACCGAAGATTGAATTTCCTCGTTTCGACGGTGAAAACCCTCGTGTATGGGCTAGGAAGTGCCACAGGTATTTCCAACTCCAACCCATGGCCGAAGAGTCAAAGGTCGTCATGGCTTCACTTCATTTTGAAGGAAAGGCTGAGGTTTGGTTCCAAGACTATATTGAAGCTAAACCCAACGTGATATGGGAGGAGCTAGTTGAAGACCTCAGTGCTCGATTCCTGGAAATTGGGCACGGCAACATTGTGGGGGAGTTTAACAAGTTGCAGCAAATTGGCTCGGTGGTGGAATAACAAGAGCAATTCGAGGAACTTAAAGCCATGATGATAGCTCATAATCGAGGCCTCACAGAGGACTACTTCGTCCTCAGCTTCCTGAGTGGATTAAGACATCAGGACTATGGAGCAAATGTTCAACCCTACAACCCTTAACCATGTGGTATACCTTGACCGCCTACAAGAAGCCCACCTCGCCTCCAGCACAAGCCACAAGAAACACCTACCACTTTCCAAAACACTTTCACCAACACCTCATATTCAGCCCCCCCAGAAGATTTCCATACCGGCCCAACGAAATTACACTCCACCATTTCCAACCAATCCAAATTTTCAACCCCTTCATCCTCCAATAACCCCCACAAAAACACCGCGTTTAGTCCAGCATCATTACCCAGGAACGCACCACAATTACCCCCTATTAAGAGGCTGACCTATGCAGAAATGAGGGCCAGGAGTGAAAAGGGTTTGTGCTATAATTACGATGAAGTTACAAACCAGGACACAAATGTGCCTCTCAGTTGTTGTACATGTTGGTACAAGAAGAGGAAGAGGTGGAAGAAGCTTTTCCATTCGAAGCATCTGAAGAAGCAGAGGTCGTTCCTCAGGCTCCTGAGTCTGACATGGAAATCTCAGTTCATGCGTTGGCAGGTAACGTTGCTTGTTGGAATTAGGAAATAATATATTAGTATCAATCTACATTTATTGGTCATGTTGACCATTTTGATTATTTCCTTTTTTCTTTTTATTCCCTCTTTATTGTCTTTTATTCACTTTCCTTTTTACTGTTCTTCTGTTTTCTATATAAGATGTACATACAGTGATAATAAAATCATCCCTTTCTCTACATTCTTTTGGTATCAGAGCCAAATTCGATTTTGGCATTGTTTCCTCGCTTCCACCTTCGGCGGGTGGCGACCCGTCACCCGTCGGACCTCGCTTTGCTTTCAGCTTGAAGCCTCAGTCCGAGGACCCTCCATGCACCAACTTCACTACCCCCTACGGGTCTCATCCAGCCACCGGCAAGCCCTTACGGGGGCTCTTCCAGCACCTACGGCCATGTCCAGCCCTACGTCAGCCCTAGGCTAGCCCCATTTGGGCCTTGTCCAGCCTTTGATGCGCAGTGGTGGAGTATATTATGGTGGCTCGAACCCTTCAAGTTTTGGATCTATTGTTGCAACCACTGTTACTTGTTTGAACAAGAAGTTGGCACTTTTTTTTTTTGGTGATTTATTGTGGATGATCATTCCCACAGTCTCACCACTACACCAAAACAGGGAGTTTGTCACCCTTTTTTTCGCTAGACAGTGACAATGTGGAATTGGTGACAAAAGTAACATATTGTCACCGCCAATACAGTGACAATGTTTATGACACAATTGTCACTGTCGAACATGTCCTAAATGAATATTCTCCCCCCCCCCCCCCCCCCAAACCAAAAAAAAAAAAAAAAAAAAACAAACAGAAACACCCCCCACCCCCCCAATATTTGGTTTCCCCCAAACCCTTTTGGTTTCCCTCCTCACTTCACCAAACCCTAGAGAATAAGCTCTTCTCTACTCCCTCTCTCTATCTCTCGCTCTACGCTACCACTAGCTACCATTGTCGTGAATCCCTCTGTGCCCACCACCGCCGGAGTCTGTCCCCGCCACCACTGTCCTATAGGTATGTTTCTCTCTCTCTCTGTCTCCCTCTCTCCCTCCCTCCCCCCCCTCTCTCTCACTATCTCTCTCACACACACACACACACATACACACGGACGTCAGAAATCCAACACCACCACCGTCTCTGACATCGACCGCCATAGATTTTGAGCTCTAAGGTTAGTGGCAAGGTTGGACCAAATCCACTTTGATTTTGAGCTCTAAGGTTAGGGTTTTCTAATTTGATTTTGATTTTGACCAAACCCACTTTGCTAGAATAATCTTTATTTTGATTTTAATTTTGATTTTGGATTGCTTAAATCTTCTGTGACTTGAATTCTTTCATCAATCTGGGTTGCTAGAGTAGTCACAGTCACAGAGCACTTTTCAACTTTGTGGGTATGAAGGGTTTTTTTTTTATCATTTTCTCTTTGGTTGGTGGGAGTTTGGCAAGTTGGCCCATAATTTAAAGAAATGTAAATGTGTGATTATATTATTATCTTGTATGTATAAGTATAGTGTAGGTATAGAATAGACGTATATATATACAAAAGAGGGGATGAGTTTCCATGGTCCTAAAAATCACCTTTATTTGCGTGGGTTCATCTTGGTGTGATTGATTTTATAATTTACAGGTTGTTGAATCACATAATTGTGGCTTTTCTTGCCATCACTTAACATCCTCTTGTTTTTTCTCTCTGTTTTTCCTCTGAAAGTGAAATGTAAGTTCAGGAAATGAACTGTTAAATTAAATTTCTCTGTCACTTGTATTCCCTTCATTTTCTCTCTGTTGGTTGGGTTAATAATGGTAGTTTAGTGTTCAGTCTCTTGCTTAACTCAGGGGCAATAGGGACTGATGCATCAATTTCTCTCACTTCTCATCAACCAGGAAAAGAAACCAAAAATGAAAAATGAAAATTCTAGAAAGTACTTAAAGCCTCTTCAATTTTTTGGGCACCCATTTTAGCAATTCTGGTTTTTTTGACCTCCAATCTCTATACTGGTTCACTTTGCACCTAGTTTTTTGTTTTTTTTTTCAAATCAGTGTCCTTTGAAAAATTCACACTAATGTCAATGTGCTAAAAGATGGATATGGTTGTCATGTGGGTTTGTTGAGAATCGTACGAATGAGTCTTGCTTTTATCACCTCCAGATGCTGGAGTAAAGTAGAAATATGGGTGTCCTTGGTTGTTTTTTCCTTAAAAATTCCTCAAATCTTCTTTTAAAAGCTCATTCTTCCCAACATATACTTCAATCTTTCTATTGTTTCAGTGAGGATCTGCATCTAGCTGTGTCCACCAACAGAAACTTCTCTGTGAAGTGAAGCTTTTCCCTGAGAAGCATGAATCTTGACTATGGAAAGTGTTGGAGCACTCCAAAGGTTTGTCCATTCACTCTTTCTGTCTCATTTATGGTTTCAGCCCAACCATTTAGACGTTAAAACTTAGTTCTTAAATTGGCAAAATTGATGTCATAGAATTCTCTCTGTTTAGTTAAAAATTGTTTACTTTATTGCATTTCAGAAGGATTCTTGGAAGTCGCTACTGGTCTTAGATTATCAAAGTCTTGGTGTAGTCTATGGAGACCTGAGTATTTCTCCTCTTTATGTTTACAAGAGCACTCAGAGATGAATGAAGAGATTTATGGTGTTCTTTCATTAATTTTCTGGCCTCTTAACTCTAGTTTCGTTGTTCAAATACGTCTTTATAGTCCTTCGAGCAGATGACAACGGGAAGGTGAACGTAATGTTTGGCATTGCTGTGGGAATAAGTGTTAAGTTACCAACTACTCCAAAAGCTTAAGCTGTTAGAGAATGGACCCAACAATGTATATCAAGCTTCAACACCCTCCCTCACGTGCAACCCCGACTTGCACGTGGAGAGCAAACAAACCAAACTCCATCATAGTGGAGACAAATAACAAAGTGCAAATATGCACAACAAAGCGGGGATGGAGAGTCGAACCCAGGACCTCCCACAAACAAGGCTTTGATACCATGTTAAGTTACCAACTACTCCAAAAGCTTAAGCTGTTAGAGAATGGACCCAACAATGTATATCAAGCTTCAACAATAAGAAATATTTTCTTTAATATATTTTTGAATGCATTTGTGGCTTTGGATTTCAGCTGTTTTATCAGCTTTAAAGTGATTTGATTCTTGAAAAAGCTGTGAAAATGTTTTCGCCAAACAGGTTCAAATCTCCGAATAATTTAAGTGATTGTTGTCCCAAATACACTAATCCAAACTGGCTCTTAATTCCTTAGTATCAAATAATTTTGTCATGGGATTGAAACTCTTCATGCCTATGATTCTGCAGGTGTTACTTTTGCCCTCTATTCCTTGATATGCAGTCATGCTAAAGTAAGCCTTCTTCACAACTGATAAGTCTCTGATTAAGCACACTCTACATATAAACTGGAGCACCCTCCGGAGAAAAAGAATAGCTCAAGGATAAAATCATTGCTTGAGTGGCACAAATCTTTGCATACTGCTCTGCTAATCTTGGTTCTTCTAGGCGCTTGTATGGTAATTGGAGATGGATTGCTCACTCCATCCATTTCTGGTACATCTCTTTCCTTTTAGAACTATTAACTTCGACATGTTTGGATTTGCATTCACCTCTTAGTTTGCCGTTAACAACCCTTTTTTTTTTGGGCAGTTTTCTCAGCAGTTTATGGTCTTGAGCTTTCTATGTCCAAGGAACACCACCAGTGTAAGCTTCTCAATATGCAGTGAATATGAATTTGACATTTAATAGGTTCCTTTCACTAAATTTTTAAGCCTTTGACTACATCGAGAAGATGATGATCCAATAATTAATTGAACTAATTAAGCAGGAAAAATCTGTCGAGATCATTTTAAGTCGGATTGAGGATATGCTAGTTTAGTTTTTTGCTTGTACAAAATTAAAAAAGAAAACCATAAAACTAAGATTAAGAGTGAGGGGGATGAAATTTTATCTTTGATATCTTATTGTTAATGACTACTTTTTTCTCTTTCCTCCATTTGGGTCCACACCATAGATGAAAAAACTACATTCTTTTTTCTTCATTATTTTCAATCACGAATATGTGATACCAAATTCTCAAGGACCACTCAAGTGGCAATATGTGATCTAAGATATATATATATATATATACATATATAGGACTTTGGACTTTGGAGTTGCAAAAAGTAAATCAAGTTCCACTTTGTAGGAGTTAATGTATATTTTAATTCTTTATTGGAAGGAGTCCAAATCTCATGCAAAGTCTGAAAAAAAAAAAGGTATTAATTTGGTGTGCATTGTGCCTGTTAACATCAGTGCCTCACTACCTAAAACTTGGGTAACAATGTAATTTTCCTCTGAATGAGTGCTAATCCTTCTTTTTGTTGCTTATATTTGAAGCAAGCATAATTGTAAGAGTGGTAGTTAAGGAGTTATTTTCAGCATTATCAAATGCTTAATAACCAGTCCGAGTGGCAAATACATGTACTGTTATGCAGAACCATTCTTAAAGGCTAAAAAAAAAAAAATTACTTCATTATAAAGTTTATCCACGGAATACAAGTTTATCTTTATTAATCTAAATTTTGAGAATTGAAATGTTCTCCACTTCATATTTTCTTGCTAATGTGTGACCTGTAGGCATTTCTAATTGTTGTCAGGATATTTTAGCCATTCTGTCCTTAAAATATTTATATTCTAATTTGCAAATGTGGTGGTTCCAATTACTTGCTGCATATTAGTGTGCCTATTTGCACTTCAACACTATGGCACACATCGGGTTGGTTTCTTTTTGCACCAATTGTGTTGACTTGACTACTATGCATCAGTGCCCTTGGCTTGTACAATATACTTCGCTGGAACCCACATGTCTATGAAGCTCTTTCCCCATATTACTTCATTTTTTTGATTAGCCTTCCATTTCGTTGTTGTCTCTTTTCACAGCTTTTTCTGTCTATGTGAGCTCGAGTATGATAGCACATGATTGGTTTATGAACAGAAAAAAGAAAAGAAACGAAAAGAAAAGAAAGACTTTAACAAATATGCATAAGAAAAAAGAAAAGAAAATAAAGAAGGATGAAGCATCATGGATTCATGGTCCAGAAAATACTTCCACCAACTAAAATATGACCGGTAAGATAACCTTACACTTGAACATGCTTTGACATCCACATTAATTTCTCTTGTGTCTGGCATTCTAAAACACTTTAACAAAGATGCATAAGAAAATATTTGTATTCAATAAGTTAGGGAAGTGCTTATTCAAATGAAGGCCCAAATCAGCCCCCATAGAGCCCCTAAATCAGTCCCCAACTAGCCCCTAAACAACCTATAGACCAGCCCCAAACAGCCCCCCAAAGCAGCCCCAAACAGCCTCCCAAAGCAGCCCCAAACAGCCTCTTCATTTACTGACAGCCATGTTTGTAGGGGCTATTTATATTATTTTTGGATCGAGTTTTATTCTTGAAGTGGAACCGAAATGTTAATGTTAAAAAAGTGTTTTTTTCTTTTCCCTTTCTTTCTTTGCTTCATTCATAGACTTTTGAAAGAAAGGGAAAAGCAAACGTTGAGCGAAAAATACTTTTCTTTATTTGGTTCATTACGGAGGCCTGAAAATTTCTTCTTCTCGCGCGACAGATCTGTTAGACTGCATTGGTTGTGTCAGACCATGAACCCGTCGTAGGATTTGCTATTGTCTTTCCATTTTTTTATTTTATAAAATTCACAAGTTAGAACTCCATTTTACTCGTCGTTGTCTCTAATGGCTAGAAGTACCTAATGTAATGAAGTTTTTGCTTTTCTACATGGACCTAATTTATTTCAGTCGAAGTCCTAATTCAGTTTTTGCGACAGAAAATTACCCGGTTGTGGAAATTGTCTCGAATGCTCTGTGTGAAATCAACGACAAATGTATGAATTTGGGTATGTGTTGAGCTTATCAGATTTTTTTTTATTGTGGTATTTCTTCTTGGTTGAGACTTGAACTTTGTGTGTTTAAAAATGTACAAAGGTAACTGAAATTAGCCACCCATTCATAAAACCCGAGGAGTCACTCTATTTATGCCACATGTCATTAAAATGTATGCAAGAAAGTAATCGCATTTGGGTTGTGCAAAACCAAACAAGGTTGTGTACTAGCTAGAATACCTCTAAGTAGTCTAACTGAGTAGAATTCGTATTGTTAAATAAATAGTTATCAACAAGAATGTAATTGTTCTAGGTTTTATGAGAATATGCATCAGTTTAATTATCGGGTTTAACTAACAGTGGCGAGATAGGTAATTTGTTCAACACTTTTCTAAACTCATATTAATTAAAAGGCTTCCCCATTTGTTGCAGGTGCTTCTACTTAGCTAAGTCCTACGGTTCTGCCAGAAAGAGGACAGAAGCATATTCTTTATACTGTCGAGCTCACTCTAAAGTTGATACTACCCGTAAAAAACTTCAAAGTCTGACCCCACTTGATACGGTCAGTATACTCATATAGGCCTTTACACTTTTGGTGAGTGATTTGCTTTAACACAAGACTCATAAATTTACCACTAAATACATCAGTAAGCTGCATATATAATTTGGTGAGTGATTTGCTTCTAAGTTTGATGGTCCCAAACTGTCGTTGAATATATTGTCTAGCTAGTAGCTAGCACTACACCAAATTGGCAACATCTGCACGATGTGTGGGGATTGGAGAGGGATTCATTTTGATTAGTCAAGGAGATGAGTACAAAACTCTGGCAGCTCTTGGAAAACCCACGTGCACAGCAGATTGACTTCATGGAATGCACACTCGTGCACACAACATATGTGCATGTCCACAGGCAGCACACATGTACAGTAGTACACGTGCACAGCACAGCAGTCCACGTGCACGCTCACAGCACAACAGCACATGTGCACAGCAGTCTACATGCACAGCGTAGCAGCACACGTGCAATGCACACACGCACGGCAGCACACAAAACACGTCCACACGCACATTATGCAATATTATGTGCATTGATGTAGTCAATCCATTTAGGAATTTACAATTAAAGGACTTAAATTGTTTTAAGACACCGAATTTAGTTACTTAATTTGTATAAGTTTATAGTAATTTCCTTTTGTACTATAAGTTTATAGTATAAAATCGTTTCTATTTTTTTTTTCTCACTCAAGTGGTGAACAACAGCCCACGTGCACAGCAGCACAATATAGCATGCGCACAGTACAATAGCCCACGTGCACAGCAATACAGCACAGTGCACAACAGCCCATGTGTACAGCAGCCCACATGCAAAACAATACAACACAGTAACAAGTGCACATCAGCACATGTGCACAGCAGTCCACGTACACGGCACAATAGCCCACTATAGTTGGACTGAATGGGAATCATTTGAGTAGCTAAGTGGAGAGATTTAAGGCCTATTTGGGTATAATGAAAACACGAAGAGAATCGTACCAAGCCTTACTTTATCTGATTTTTATGAAAATTCTTGTTATACTAGTTTGAAAAAGAACTAGTTCTTGGAATATTTTTAAACTAGACATTAGCAGATTGTCTTCATGGGTTTGATCATTTGCTCTTTTTATGTTGGAATGTGAAGCATAGTACTTTGTTGAGTTTGGATGATGCTATGCTTCCCAAATACTTTGTTGAGTTTGAATGACAAATTGAGGATTTTGATAAACAAAACCGTACATACTTTGGCACTATGTTCACAATCTACACAGAAGTGGAAGGCTAAAAGGCTGCCTTTGTCTGAAGAGAATGTTGTTGAAATATTAAATTGTCTAACTAGTTGGGTAGACTTTCAAAAATTTGATCGAGAACTACTAATTTTCTGATTGTGTTCGTCCATCTAAAATTTACAGCTTACTAGAAAGGAAATAGAAGAGATCTATGGCACAAGAAATATTGGCGGTGATCAAGCACGTTGACTTATCGGTTTGATGGATTTCTTTTGCTTTAGCGAGGTTAGTTTTATTGTTGTTGCTTTGCTTTCTAATATAGTGTATCTATACAACTTGATTACTATCTCACCCCTTCCTTCGCCACCACCACTACACAAGAAAAAAATGATCTTCTTGTGTAATTTGCCTTTTGGCTTGCATTTAGGCTTTTGTTGGGCCTGGAGTTCTTAATCGTATGAGATGGTTACTCACATATTTATATCTTAAATGTAAACATGAGGTTGTGCATTTGGAATATATTCTAGATTTTCGTTGGTAATTGTATTGGATTAGTTAGTATCATGAATGACCTTTGGACCTTCTATATGGTATGATGGGTTATCGTATTTTCATATTCTAGAATATGTTATCATATTTTCTTTTGTACTATCTGGGGATTGGCACATCCTTGCTTGTGAAAAATGGACAACCATTGCTCCTAATCCTTCGTCCTACGCTTTTGTTTACAAGTAATATTTTTCTTGTTTTGTTCTGATGTTTATGGTTTTATGAGAATATGTTACCGTATTTTACTTTTATCTCTTATTTACTTTTCTTTTATTGTTCAAAACTTCACTACCTCATGTAATTGCACCATTGGTATGCTTCTGATTCTATTGTACTTATCCTTGCACTTCCTACTACTATCAATTATATGGTCTATGCTGCTAGAAGATTACAAGTATGTGATTCATATTTTTGTTGCTTTACCTCTATCTTTATTTAATTGTTTTTTTTTTAATTAAATTCGGTAATCCCTTCCATGATGACTACTTTATTTGTCTGTTGTTGGTTCACGTACTACTTTCTATTTTCTATTTTTCAGGGACACTCAATTGCAGGGATCTAGAGTTGAGAAGTTCTAAATTGATCTTGAATGAGATTTAAAGCCCTTGAATTCAATTGTTAGCATGTTTATTAGATATGAGATTTTGATCAAATACTGATCATTCAGTGATTTGTATATACTTGGTCTTGAGTCTTGCCTTACATTCTAGGATATTTGGCAGTAAACTTCCTTTTTCAAGTATTAGTTCTCTAATGTTTTAGTTGGTTCTTCTGAGTCAAAAAAGACTGGAGGAAGACCATTAGACCATTATTTGTTTGTAATTTTTTTCGAATTTAAATAAATTGTGTTATTTATACCTTTTGATTGCAATTTGTAACTTGTGTTGTTTAGAGTTAAATCGTTTTGGAATGCAATTGTACAGGTACCAAAAAAAAAAAAACAAGCATTTAAAAAAAAAAAAAGCATTTCAAATAAATTGTCACTAATATTTGTCGCAGTTAAAGTAGATGACAAAATTTCAGTGACAATTAAAATTATTGTTACCAACATTGTCACTGCCAAAATTAAAATGATTATCACCAACATTAGCAGTGACAAAATTAAAATTATTGTCACCGCTTAGTGTAGTGACAAATTTAAAATTATTGTCACCGCTAAGGCAGTGACAAATTTAAAATTATTGATTGCTCAGGACAGTGACAAATATTTTTTGTCACCCTCGGAATTATCACGGTCTGGTGTAGTGACAAAGGCCCTTTGTCACCTCCCAGAGCAGTGACAAATCAGCCATTCTGGTGCAGTGGCCCTCTATTGGTGGATGGTGTTTCCCACTCTTGCTAACTTTCATGAACAGTCTTGTTGTAACCTTATCATTCCAAATTTCTGTGGTTTATTCCCACCTTCAGTTTGCGGGGGAGTGTTGGAATTAGGAAATAATATATTAGTATCAATCTACATTTATTGGTCATGTTGACCATTTTGATTATTTCCTTTTTCTTTTTATTCCCTCTTTATTGTCTTTTATTCACTTTCCTTTTTACTGTTCTTCTGTTTTCTATATAAGATGTACATATAGTGATAATAAAATCATCCCTTTCTCTACATTCTTTTTTGCTCATAACACGATTAAAATTAAAGGTTTGGTGAAGAAGAGATCCCTCACTATCTTGATTGATAGTGCAGTACCCACAGCTTTTTAGATCCAGAAGTTGCCCACCTTAGTGGGTGCCTAATTGAGCCAACAGACTGCTTGATTGTGACCGTGGCTGATGAGTTAGTGAGTGATGCCAAGTGCCCTGCATTCAAATGGACCATGAAAGGTCATGAATTCATAGCGGATATGAAGTTGTTATCCCTGGGAGGGTGTGATATGGTTTTAGGAGTGGATTGGATGAGAGAATACAACCCTAAAATTTTTTATTTTAAACAGCTAAAGCTTACATTCACTAAAGAAGGGAAGAAGGTCACCTTAAGGGGAGGGGAAGAGCAAGCCTCACTCAGGCTCATGTCTGGCCAGGCCCTCCACAAGCTCCTTAAGAAGGGAAAATCGGGCATTTTGGCCCATTTATTCTCAATTGCTGCTGTCCCAGAACTTGATTAAAAAATCCACCCTCCTATCAATCAAGTCCTCAAGTCTTTTCCAGAGGTGTTCCAGAACCCACAAGGCCTACCTCCCCCTAGGCACCATGACCATGCCATTCCACTAAAACCAAATGCTTTACCACCCAACCAAAGACCCTACCGAGTCCCATATATACAGAAATCTGTGATAGAAAGACTAGTGCTAGAAATGTTGTCCTTAGGAATTATCCAACCCAGCCAAAGTCCTTTCTCTTCCCAGGTACTACTGGTCAAGAAGAAGGATGGAGATTGGAGATTTTGTGTGGATTACAGAAAGCTCAATGATATCACCGTTAAAAATAAGTTTCCAATACCAGTTATTGAGGAATTACTTGATGAACTCCATGGAGCCACTATTTTTTCCAAAATTGATTTAAGAGCAGAGTATCATCAAATCAGAGTTCACCCACCCGACATCCATAAGACTGCCTTCAAGACACACCATGGCCACTATGACTTCAAGGCATGCCCTTTGGGCTTACTAATGCCCCAGCCACCTTCCAAGCCCTGATGAACCACATTTTTCAGCCTTACCTGAGGAAATTTATTCTAGTCTTCTTTGATGATATCCTCATCTACAGCCCCTCCTTGGAATCTCACCTAGAACACCTTCACCTAACTTTATCCATTCTCAGTTAAAACAACCTCTATGCTAAACTCTCCAAGTGTTCTTTTGGAAAGTCACAAATTGATTATTTGGGTCACATGATTTCCGTGGAGGGTGTGGCAGTAGATCCCTCAAAAATCCAATGTATGTTGGATTGGCCTAGACCTAATACCATTAAAGGACTACAGGGATTTTTGGGGGTGACTGGGTACTACCGGAGGTTTGTAAAGGACTATGGGCTCATTAGTAAACCACTCACGGATCTTCTGAAAAAGAATGCTTTTGGCTGGAATTCCGAAGCAGAGTTGGCCTTCCAGCAGCTCAAAAGGGCTGTTACAACTGTTAGGTTTATGTTTTGTGAAAGCTTGAGGCTAACAACAAGTTAGTCCCCTTCTTATATAAACCAAGGAAGAAAGAAATATAAAATAATTACATGATAGTCCTTAGACTTTAAACAAAATAAAAACTAGACAAAATAAACTCTCAACACTAGAACAATATAAACTCTCAACACTCCCTCTCAAGCTGATATGAAGATATCCTTCATATTCAGCTTGTTCAAAAACAGGTGAAATTGTCTATTTCCAATTCCCTTAGTGAGGATATCAACAAGTTGTTCTCCAGTCTTCACAAACGATGTGCAGATGGTGCCACTAATCAATTCTCCTTGATGAAATGTCTGTCGATCTCCACGTGTTTAGTTCGATCGTGCTGAACTGGATTATGAGCAATACTAATCGCTGACTTACTATCACAGTAAAGCCTCATGGGATCCTTCAACTCAATCTTCAAATCTTTCAACAGGGACTTAATCCACAAGAGTTCACAAATCCCTTGGGCCATCGGCCTAAACTCAGCTTCGGCACTTAACCTAGCCACTACATTCTGTTTTTTGCTATGCCAAGTGACCAGATTACCTCCCACAAAGGTACAATATCCAGACGTAGATCTCCTATCCGTAACAGAGCCTGCCCAGTCGGCATCAGTATATGCTTCCACTTTAAAATGATCATTTCTTGAGAAGAACATGCCCTTCCCTGGAGAAGACTTCAAGTATCGAAGGATTCAAAAAACTGCCTCGAGATGTGATTCCCGAGGAGACTACATAAACTGACTAACCACGCTAACAGCAAAAGCGATATCAGAACGAGTGTGAGACAAATATATAAGTTTACCCACTAGTCTTTGATATCTCCCTGTATCAACTGCATTTCCACTGCTATCATCACTAAGCTTCTGATTTGGCTCTATCGGAGTTTCATACGCTCTGCTTCCAAGCATAACAATTTCATTTAATAGATCAAGGACATATTTTCTTTGGGAAATGAAGATGCCATGTTTAGATCTAGCAAGTTCAATCCCAAGAAAATATTTCAACGCTCCCAAGTCCTTTATCTCGAATTCACTAGCCAAATATCCTTTCAATCTCTCCATTTCTTCTACATCATCTCCTGTAAGCACAATATCATCAACATAAACGATAAGAGCAGTTGTCTTCCCCAGAGATGAATGTCTGATGAACAGTGTATGATCAACATGACTTTGTTTGAAGCCATATCGAAGCATAGCTTGGGTAAATCTGTCAAACCAAGCTCTTGGAGATTGGTTAAGACCATACAAAGACTTCTTTAGTTTACACACTTTTCCTCTTGTTTTAGAGTTTTCAAAGCCTGGAGGAACATCCATATACACTTCTTCTTCCAAATCCCCATGGTGAAAGGTATTCTTCACATCAAATTGATGAAGAGGCCACTCTAAGTTTGCTGGTAGAGAAAGGAGAATCCTGATAGAGTTCATTTTTGCAACTGGTGCAAAGGTTTCCTGGTAATCTACACCATAGGACTGAGTATAACCCTTTGCAACCAATCGGGCTTTGAACCGCTCAATAGAACCACAGTCCTGTGCTTTACTGTGTACACCCACTTGCACCCTGTTAGATATTAGCCTGTTTATGTATTATTTTCATATTTCATATAAGTGTAAAAGGACACTATTGTAATTTGAGTTCTCTTAATAATATATAAGGGTTAATCTGTTATGATTGACCCTAAGCTTTACCAAATCATATTGTTAACATGGTATCAAAGCCAAAATACATCCTCCTTACCTAACCCTCATGCGCCAAACTCCACCACCATCACCACCACTGCGCCGCTACCTCACACCACCAAGCCGCCAGCCAGCCACACCTCACCTAACCTATTCCGATAGTCCCTACACCTCTTCCACCCTACGCCGCTGCCCTACCTCACTCCAGCCAAGCCGACAAGCATCCACACTCCCTTCTCCATTCCGACAACCACTACATCATAGCCGAAACCTCTAAACCCCATATCCAGTCCAGCCGAAGCCTATTCATCACCACCCTTTTGTTTTTTCGAACCCTCCACATCCTGGATCTACCTATGCTGACCTAGTTTGCTACACCATCTTCATACTCCTCTATTCTAGTTTTTTTTTTTCTGATTCACCCTCACATCATTACGAGTCCTTTGGTTTGATTGGCGTTTAATTTTACCCTAATTTTTGGGTCTCTTCATGGACCCCAGATCAGCCCTGTGCTGATACATATGCCTTAGAGTCCCTAGTAGTACCCTACCTTCATTTTTTTTTGGTGTGATTATTGAGGGTATTCTCTTTGCTTGTTGGAATCATGGTTGACGATAAGACTACGTTGTCTGGAGATCCTCAACAGCCTCAGATGAGCCAGTTAGTTGCTCCACAGGATAACCCAACTCTTAAGATCACGACCTCTCTGTTCAATGGCCAAAATTATGTTCCTTGGTCACAGTCTATTCTCCTTTATTTGGAAGGAAAAGCGAAGGAGGGATATATTGATGGGACCATCCAAGCACCGAGTATTGCTGATGCTCGTTATGCTAAGTGGAAGGTTGAGAATGCTCTTGTTAGGGCATGACTAATACATTCTATGGTACCCGAAAATGGTGAAGGCTTTCTGGGCATGACTACCGCCCGCAATATTTGGGATACCGTTGCTCATACCTACTCTCGTAAGGGAAATTATGCTCAGGAGTTTGAGCTATCTAGGGTAATTGATAGCTCAGAGCAAGGGACTATGACAGTTATTCAATACTACACTTTTCTCACTACCCAGTGGAAACATGTTGATCATCTTCAGGACTATCATCCGGCTTGTCCTCAGGACGTTATTGGGTATCAGAAACTTCTAGAGAAGCAACGGGTGTTCAAATTTCTTCAGGGGCTTAATTCTGAGTATGATTCTGTTCGTAGTAGGGTACTTGGGATGGATACTTTTCCCACGCTTCAGGAAGCATTTGCCTTTGTTCAGAACGAGGAGAGTCTCCGTTCTGCTATGCTTCAGGTTACTTCTACGGAGCGCTCTGCCCTTGTTTCTACTCCTCCTCTGGAGGGCCCTTCGCAGCCTCGTGGTACCTCTTCTCTGAGTGGGTCTGACACTTCTGAGACGTCGCCAAAATGGTATGATTACTACAACCGTCGTGGACATGTTAGGGCTACTTGTTGGAGTCTTCATGGTCGTCTTCCTGGGACACATGGCGGTCGCTCTGGCAGCCGTGGAGGGCAATCTCGTGCTCACCTTACTGAAGTTATTGATGCTATAGACTCAGGGTCCATAACTCAGCCTGGGATTTCTCCATCAGCTCCTTTATCTACCACGGAGTATGAGGATGCATTGTGGGGTTTAGATGCTCTCCGTAACCTGATGACTCGTCGCTCTCCGTCTACTTCCACAGGTGCTTCAACTTCATTTGCCCAGACAGGTAACTCAGTACACTCTGCCACAACCTGTTTGTCTCACTCATCGCTCCCTTAGATTATTGATTCTGGTGCTTCAGATCATTCATCTAGTTCCTCCGATTTGTTTTCTATGTATACTCCTTCAGGTCAAGAGAAAATTCGTATTGCCGATGGCACCTTTTCTTCTGTTTCAGGAAAGGGTGTCATTCATGCCACTCCAACTCTACCTTTATCTTCTGTATTACATTTTCTGAGTTTCACTTCTAACCTTTTATCTATTAGTCGCATAACTCGTGATCTTAATTGTAGTGTCACTTTTTTTCCTTCCTCTTGTGTTTTTCAGGACCTTATCACACGGAGAACGATTGGTAGTGGTAGAGAGGAGCATGGTCTTTACCTGTTGGATGTAGGAACCAAAGGAGCACACCATACTATAGTTTTTGAGAATAAGTCTGCAAACATTTGGCTTTGGCATAAGAGATTAGGCCATCCATCTTTTTCCTTACTTAAGCATTTATTTCTGTCTTTACTTGTTAATAAAGATGTTTCAGAGTATTTATGTGAGTCATGTGAACTTGGGAAACATCACCGGGCATCTTTTGCACCGAGTATTAATAAAAGTTTATCTCCCTTTACTTTGGTTCATTCTGATGTATGGGGTCCTTCTCGTATTTTGTCTTTAAAAGGTTATCGTTGGTTTGTTAGCTTTGTTGATGATTATTCACGAACCACATGGATTTACCTAATGAAAAGCAAAAATGAAGTTTTTTCCATCTTTCAAAACTTCTATCAAATGGTATTGACACAATTTGGAAAGGGAATTCAGATAGTACATTCTGATCAAGGGGGAGAATACATAGATTCGTGTAATAACCTGCATTTTTCTTGCATTATCATATTTAAAATTATATATACTTTCTCTGCTTTTATTTTCAATCCTTATGTGAAAAATTTATTTCTTGACTGATTTCATTATTGAAATTTCTTTTGGGGTCAAAATGCGATTCTCATAAAATCTGGCAATACCTGTGTTAAATTTCAAATCTGTATTTCAAAACGGTGAAAATAATTTCTTTGGATTCAATCAGTATTTTTATGAAACCAGAAAATCACTTCCTACGTTAAAATGAATTTTCTGTATTTTTGTGATGAACACCGTGTCACGAAAATACCAGTTTAGGTTTAAAACTGTCCGCGCAGTGCTAAATTTCCACAGAATTTTGGGAGTGACTGATTGGACAAATTTCTTTATACCCATTTATTATTGCTGATGCTTTTCTTTAGGCCTTGTTTGGCAAATGCTTGTAGTATGTGTGTTGTCCTTATGCCATAAGCTAGAATTCCCAAACACACCTTGACCCACATCAACTCCACCTACCCCTTGCAATTATCAGTGGAGCTTTATGTGCAGTGGATACACATCATTCTGCACATTCTTTGTAATTAATGGAGGATAGTGGATAGTGAATGGGATGTTAGGCCAATGTCTCTAAGTGGAGTATGATTATTTATACACCCAACCACACTACACATTCTGCACTTCCAGCACAGAGAGTAATTCAGAAATTCACAGAGAGTTAAGAGAGTGCAGAGAGTTCTTCAATTTTAAAGAGAGAGAGAAGAGCTCAATCCTCCATAGCCAAAGCTTGAAATTGGAAATTCGTAATTGTATTTCTTTCTCAACAACTTCTTCAATCTATATCACAGTGAGTATTATAAACTCACTCTCAATGTAAATATATGTATATTTCAGTATATGTATATGTGTATATGTGTATATATGTGTGTCCACCATTGAAGCTTTGAAAATTGGAGTTTTATAAAAGTTAACCAAAATCAATTCTGTGAATTGGGAATGAAAGATCTTAGTCCCAATAAGCTGTGGTTCGAAAACTACGGCTTAATTCATCCGTATTGCGACGTATCATTGATTTAAAGTTTTGTCACCTCTCGGTTTTACGTGAAATCCGAGAGCTACGATGGAAATTAGTTAAAACCGATTGCGTATTCATAATCCTTGCGGAAAAACGAAGAAATCCATATATTACATGTCTTGGTTGAAGTAGATTTCAGAAATGGGTCAAAAACAGGTTCTAAATTCGTAACAGGGGAGAAACAGCTGATTCCAACCGGTTGCACTTTTGTTCCAACCGGTTGCATTTTTTTGTTCCAACCGGTTGCACTTTTGTTCCAACCGGTTGCATTTTTTTTGTTCCAACCGGTTGCATTTTTTTCCAACCGATTGCACTTTTTCAGCACTGACGACTTTTAGTAAAACGGCCATAACTTCCTCTAGGAAACTCGAAAACGCGCACGGTTTGAAGCGTTGGAAACTAGACTTAAAGAGCTTTCTGTTGATATGTAATTCATGTATACAAATTATAACTCATTTTTGATGGCATTACTTCAAAGTAGACCCACTTATGTTTTTTTTAATAGCGATAAAAGCATGTTAAAGCATTCTTTGATGAATTCACCGGTTGTTTAATATAAGATTTGATTTCTTCTCGTATATCCATGGTTATCGTTCCCAGTACTTTATATTTCTGTATTAAGTCACATATCATTCATGTGGAGTCAGTTGTACATGCATGGTGAGTGTTGGTAGTGTGTAAAAGAGTAATGGTAGTGTGGAAAAGAGTAATGATAGTGTGGAAAGAGTATGAGTTTGAGTTGTGGTCGTGGTTGTGGTTGTGGTTGTGGTTGTGGTTGTGATTGTGGTTGAAAATGTGGAAGAGGGTGTCTTTGAAATGCGAAGGTGGCAAATATGGACACTCCCTGACGCCCATGGAAGCGTTAAAGTGTGTGACGCCGAACTTGGACACTCACTGGCACCCATGGAAGTGCTAAAGTGTGGCCTACGGACACTCCCTGATAACTCAAGTCTGGATACTGTGTGAGGGGTTGCCCCGGTATTTGCATGGCGGTTAGGGTATTCAAAGTGTGAGGCATTGGACACTCCCTGGTACCCCGGACCAAAGTGTGAGGCAAACTGGACACTCCCTGGCGCCCCGTTGCTAAAGTGTGGCTATCTTAGTGTTTCAAAGATACCAGGAGTAGGATAGTGGGTTGTTGGGTTTTGTCGAGAGAAAAGAGTCGGTCAGATGAGATGGTGCATCGTTCTCATATACGGTCACATATGTGTGAATTTATCTTTTAAATAATGTTGTGGTTATTTTCTAAACGAGCTTTTTATCTTAAATATAAACTTGTGGATTTAAATGGAAATGGGAAAAAGGTAAATGAGTATGTTTTACATTCAAAGTTATGTTTTTAATATTCACCAGCTTCTTGAAGCTGACGGCGTTGATGCGTCCTGGACATTCGTGTTCAGGCTTTGCAGGTTATAATCAGGAAGAACCTTATGACTATGCTAATTGAGAACAACTGCTGAGAAGAGAATTTACTTTTATATGCTTTAAGTTTATGTGCTCTAAGTTATGATTAGTTTTGTAATAAGGATGACTGTAATAGACTCTAAGTTATTGTTTTGTTTTCAAGGCGGTCTGTGCCTTAGTTGACCCCGTACCATAAGATGTAATAAGTTAGAAAAATTTTATAAGCCCTGATTGCTCTACTCTGATTAATGGTTTTATGTTTGGGACGGAATCGATCCTTCAAACTGTCGCGACCTACGGGTCCATAAAGGAAATTAAACGCTTTCCATATTTATGCTACGTCGGGGCGTGACAATTCGGGTCTAGGAAATTTCTTTGCTTCCAAAGGGATTATTCATCAGTCATCTTGCACTGACACCCCGTAACAAAATGGGGTAACAGAACGCAAGAATCGTCATTTACTTAATGTTGCTCGTTCTATGCTTTTCACTGCTAATGCTCCCAAATCGTATTGGGGTGATGCGGTCCTTACGGCTGCATACCTCATTAATAGACTGCCCACTCAGGTTCTCCACAAAAGAACTCCCATTGAACTCTTATCTGAATCTTCTTCTCTTTTTTCTATCCCTCCTCGGGTCTTTGGGTGAGTCTGTTTTGTCCACAATCACTCACCTACTCGTGGGAAGTTGGATCCTCGGGCTCTTAAGTATGTCTTCGTGGGATACTCTCCTACCCAGAAAGGCTATTAATGTTATCATCCTGAGTCTAAGAAGTGGTATGTGTCTATGGATGTCACGTTTCATGAGTCTGTTCCCTTTTTTGGGCATTCCAAGACACCTCTTTAGGGGGAGAAGCAGAGTGAAGAGATTCTTGGCACTTTACCAGAAATTGATGTTATTCCTCTTGTTGGTGTGTCACCTCAGAAAGAGAAGGAAACTGGAAATGTAGAGGTAGAGGAAGTGATGGAAGTAGAGTCTGTTGGGTTTGTGCCCTCAAACCATTACTTTATGTATTAGACATTAGCATTTTAATATATGGATATCAGCTTTACATTTCATTATGTATGTTCCTTTCATGAGATGATTGTTTAATCCATAAGTATCATAGTAAGTAATTCATGTATGTATGAGATACATACAAATGAGATACGAATTACTATTCTTTGATACCTAAAGCTATGGATGGCACAAAAATGGACAAGTAAGAGAATCCAACATGCTTTACCAAAAATTTGCCTCGGAGTCGCAGTCTATGGCCTATGGAGAGAAAGAAATTATAGGACTTTCAACGGAAAATCTACACCCAAGGAACTGCTGCTCCAAAACATGGTGTCACAAATTCAAAATCATATTCGGTCCAAGTGGAAACAACACTCTCAACTTGCCGCTTTTGTTCTACCATGGATATAAATTGATGTGATCTTGTAAGGTTGATTGGGGTTTTGTGGGACCTTTGTTGACTCTTTGTATTGATTGGCTATTGCGTTTAGTAAGTAGCTATATTAGCTACTAGTCCTTTTGCTGTGCTTTGTTGTCTATCCTGGGGTATGCCCCTTGTACAGTTGTACATCCTTTTTGGAATATATTTACCATTTTCCGAAAAAAAAAAAAGATACCTAAAGCTTGTCACAGTGGATGATGAGACTGGATATCTCATCAAGTATACACTGTAGCATCATTAACTACCATTGGATGGAGTGATGAATCTCAATCACTAGAGTGTGACTCTTAGTTAGTATGCTAGTACTTATAGTGCATTGACGGAACTGAGTTTTCCTATTGACATACAAGACTGTCAAACAGTCGATAGGAACTCATAACTTGTATAAGGTACGTGTTCTCAATCTTGAGATGATTAAGAACACAGACTGTGGATATGACTGCTTTGACTTACCAATCAGTGAGGTCTATCGAAGATCAACACCTGGGTATCTTGGGTATGTCATGTTCACAGGGTTGTGAACATATATTGTCAAGATAGAATCTACCCTCTGATTCAGAGTAAGCATTTCCTTGAGAATGTCACAAAGTTGATTACTGAGTACTGCAGTCTTGTTGATAAGTAGTTATCAACATGTTTGGTAATCATGAGAGGTAAATGTGACTCAAGGAATACAAGAAGTAATCATGATTCAGGTTGACAGTAACAGTTATCCGACTACCTGAATATGATTACGAATGCTGACGGTAGAGGGACATTAGTACACCATATAAGTCTAGTTATTGCTTTGGATATGTTCTTTTGCGTTGGAGTTCAGTTATCGTTTTATAGTGGAGTAAACGTTAACTGACCAGTTAGTTAGTTTGCTGATCAAAGAGTTTGGTCATGGTGATTAACAAACTGGTCTGAGCCAATAATAAAGAGCCTAGGAGGTCCCACTCTTAGCTCCGCCAGGATGCTTGGAAAGACACTTGAGGAAGCTGTCAAGGCAGGTTCGATCGATTGAAGTATGTTTGATCGATTGAAGTCATGGCAGGTTCGATCGATCGGAAAATGTTCGATCAATCGAATGTTCGATCGATCGAAACCACTTCGATCGCTCGAAGGTTAAGTCGGTTCTGGGAATCTATAAATAGGGCAGCTGTGTACTGAATGTTTTTAATCGTCGTTTTTATACGTAGAAGCTGCAGAAACTGTTTAGGTCTTCCTTAAACCCTCCTATCCTCTCTATTAGGGTTCCTACCAACCTTAGTCTTTCCGGCAGGCATCCATAGGAGTCATAAGGGTGAAGATCATCTAGTGGAGGCTACTGGAAGTTAAAGTTTCAGAATTGGGTTCAAGACACTAAGGTATAATTCTTGCAACCCCTTGCACGCATCTATGGAATTGATGAGTAGTTATGTTACATGGACTCTTCTAAATAGGAGAAATACCCGTGTCGACACGACTCTTTGCGGACATTGGTATGACACTTGGGTAGGATCCTTCTAGTGTAGTTTAGTGTAATTTTCAGCCAAGAAAGGCAAAGTACCCGTGTCGGATATGGCAATCATACCCATGTCCTACGGACACTTTGAAGAGTCTGTGTAACATAGATGAGTAGTAGATCCTGGGATACCAAAAGGTTTATAACTTGACCTATTTCCGCTGCGCGTTTAAATATACACTTTAAACCTGTTTTTCCTTCAATTGGTATCAAAGCCACGCTTGTTTGGATCTATAGATGCGTTTTGGAACACTAGTTTTGATTTGTATGTTGATTTTAGAACTATTTTCAAAACTGCATCGTCACAGATCTGTTTCTGCAGTGTTATCACTACATAATACAAATCTGTGATTGCATTGGATGCATGTTAGATTCGATCGATCGAATTAGTATCGATTGATCGACACTCTTCTGTTCTCAAGCGATCGAACTTGTTTCGATTGATCGAACATTCGATCGATCGAAAGGTTATAGATCGATCGAGACAGATTCTTTGTCCAGTTGTTCTTTTCACAGTTTTAAAGGTTTTAAAAATTATTGATTTTAATTTTAAATTATTCTGTAAAATTTTTCAAATCAATCTGTGAAACAAAATGTTCAAGCGATTGAACAGTGTTCAATTGATCGAAGGTTCGAGCGATCGAACGGTCTTCGATCGATCGAACTGTGACAGAGAAGTGAGATGCTGTTTTGAGTTCTAGTTCGGTATGTAAAGAGTTTATATACTGTGTGAATCACTAAGGGGTTCCAATGGATATATATATGCGTGGATGTGCGTACGACTAACCTTCTTGCAGCAAGCTTAGTCACTATCTCCCATGACACCAAGTCTTTTGAATCTTTTGTATTTGAATGTTTGAGATTGGTGCTTGTTGTAATTTATTATTGGTTTTGTTCTAAGGCATATGTAAAGGGCGCTGCGACTTCAATCCTACGAAAAGGAAAGTCGCACCGGTTTCCCTGGCCTTATTATTTTATTGTTGCTATTTCTATTTTTAGATAAATTGTAAGTTTCGATAGAAGCATAGGACCAATGTAATAGAATTAGAAAGTCCATGAAGATGGAGCAAGGAGCCGTTGTCCATGAAGATGGAGCTGGAGGCGACCAAACCAAGGAGGAGGTTCTATGGAGATAGAGCCATGGGAGAGAGAGGCATTGTTTGAATGCCTATATTTCATTTTAGTTTTTGTTTTATGTGCTTGGTTTGTGATTGGCGTATAATACATTGTTGCATGCACTTAAAACAAGTTTTATAAAATAAAATTCAAAAACCGTTTTCAACACATTAATAAACATTAGATGTTTATGGGTAGTGTGTAGAAACAGATTTTCTCAAAAAGCAAAATCCTTTTACTAAATCTAGTGGGAGAGGGTCTTATTAATAACACCCACGATCTTCCATTAACGGTTCACTGTAAGATGAGTGGTGTATTCTGTGTCACCTCGCCAGGGGTGATCATTCCATACGGAGGGTGCATTACTCATTGGCTACTAGATGTGAACTTCCTTTGGATAGGGTCAATCAGACGTGTTAGAGGGTGACCACCACACGGAGGCGCTATTTGAGACGGTTGTGATTGGATCTTAGTTAATGGTACACACTAGCTAAGCTATGGATAAGGGATCCCACACGGGGCATTATTCAGA
Source organism: Hydrangea macrophylla (assembly GCA_033977485.1). Taxonomy (NCBI): domain Eukaryota; kingdom Viridiplantae; phylum Streptophyta; class Magnoliopsida; order Cornales; family Hydrangeaceae; genus Hydrangea; species Hydrangea macrophylla. The sequence continues at coordinate 1,260,906 of JASDAS010000019.1, forward strand.
AACTTAGAGATCAAATAGGTTCGGGAGTCATAACTTGTTTTGCAAGAGTTGCATAGCGGACAAGTCATGATAAATCGAAAGATCAAATTTTGACCACCACACGGAGGCTTTATTCTTTCATTTCGATATTCTGACGACTTTGTTTTAAAATAAGAGTTTTAAAAGGATTCTTTTACTTTAAACTGTCAAATTCTGATATCCATAATTATTTTGTTTGATTTTCAGTAATCATAATGTCTGGATCTGCATTTAGTCCACTTGCCACCATACTCACTCAAAATAAGTTAACTGGAAATAACTACACTGAATGGAAACGAAACCTTGACATCGCTTTAACTGCGGAGGATCACATATATGTCCTCACCACCCCAAGCCCCGAAGAACCCGCGGCAAATGCTTCGGCAGCTGCCAGACGCGAGTTCGATAAATGGAAGAAGTCGAATGGAATGGCTCGTTGCTACATTCTGGCCTCAATGGCTAGAGTGTTGCAACACCAATTCCAATCGAACGATTCCGCCAATGACATTATCGCATCCCTGAAAAAGATGTTTGGGGAGCATGGCAGGCCTGCCAGACAGGTAGCCATGCAGAAGATAATGAGTGCAAAGATGTTGGAAGGGACTCCAGTCAAGGAACATGTTTTAAAAATGATTGGTTATTTAAACGAGCTAGAGACCCTAGGTGCCAACATCGATGCACAGACCCAAGTTGATATGATCCTCAACTCGCTGTCGCCTTCATTCGCTCAATTCAAACTTAATTATAATATGAATCAGATGAATTTTTCAATGAGCGAATTGATGAGTTCACTTTTGGCAGCAGAAGGGGTGATCAAGCCCGGGGTCAACATTTTGAACGTTGATAAAAGCACTTCCTCTTCCCAATCTATGCCGAAAGGAAAGAAAGGGAAGAAGAAGGCTAGCACTGGTGGTTCAAGTGTTGGACCAGCCTCTAAGATTGCAAAATCTAAGGGAAAAGGCAAGGGCAAAGGGAAGGTGGTTGGCCAAGGCAAAGGAAAGTGTTTCCAATGCGGTGAGAAGGGCCACTGGAAGAGGAACTGTCCAGAATTCTTAGCTACAAGAGTTCAAGGTATGATTGAATCACATGTGATTGAAGTAAGTTTTATTACGGATACTTCAAACACTTGGTGCATTGATTCTGGTGCGACTAATCATATCTGCAATTCGTTGCAGGGGTTCAGATCAACCAGGAAATGCAGTGATGGGGAGATCGTGCTTACTCTAAGTTCTAGCGCAACTGTATCTGCGGTTGCTATAGGAGTCGTAGTTTTAGAATTTCTAGACAATAAAGTTTTGGTTTTATCAGATGTACTTTATGTCCCTTCAATGAGACGTAATTTAATTTTAGTTTCTAATTTATCGAATAATGGTTATTCTTTTTATTTTGGAACTAAAGTTGTGATTAAAAGAAATAGTTCTTTTATCTGTTCTGGTATTAAATCAAATGGTTTGTATGTGATTACTCCCAATATTTCTAAAGATTCTAATTTAGAACTTAATAACTCAGTGGTAATTGTACCATCTAAAAGAAAGGAACCTTCCACTAATCCAACAAGGATTTGGCATATGAGGCTTGGCCATATAAATCTAAATAGGATTGGCAGACTAGTCAAAGAAGGGGTCTTAGGCGATTTGGTTCTAGAACCAATGGAAGTCTGCGAGTCTTGTTTAGAGGGTAAGATGACCAAAAGGCCCTTTCCTGCAAAGGGCAATAGAACCGATCCATTGTTGGAATTAGTTCATACTGATGTGTGTGGACCAATAAATATTAGAGCAAGGGGTGGTTATGAGTATTTCATAACATTTACTGATGATCACTCTAGGTATGGATATGTGTACCTAATGCAGCACAAGTCTGAAGCCTTTGAAAAGTTCATAGAGTTTAGGGCTGAAGTGGAGAAGCAGTTGGGCACACATATCAAGGCCATTCGATCTGATCGAGGTGGCGAGTACCTCTCTAATGAGTTTATTGATCACCTTGTACAGAATGGATTCTGTCACAGTTGACTGCACCTGGTACGCCTCAGCAGAACGGTGTAGCGGAGAGAAGGAATCGAACTCTTTTAGACATGACTAGGTCGATGATGAGTTATTCTGAGTTGCCATTATCCCTTTGGGGTTATGCTTTGGAAACCGCTGCGTACATACTAAATCTATTACCAAGCAAATCTGTTCCCAGGACACCACGAGAGATGTGGATTGGGCGCAAGCCTTCTTTGCAACATCTCCAGATATGGGGGTGTCCGGCACATGTGCTGAAAGGAAATATGAGAAAATTGGATTCTAGATCGGAAGTATGTTACTTTGTGGGGTATCCAAAGGGTACTTATGGATGGTATTTTTATGATCCAAGAGAACAGAAAGTGTTTGTTAGTGCAAATGCTATTTTCTTGGAGGATGATTATATCATGAACCATAAACCTAAGGGAAGGATAGATCTGAGAGAGATAGAAGGAGATCCCTCAGTCCAACCCGCAGTTAATAATGATATAAATCAAGAAAATACTACTTCTTCACCCATTTCCGCACCGGTACCTCGTCGTAGTGGGAGGATTATCAGCCAGCCTGATAGATACATGTTCTTAGGAGAAGTTTTTGAAGCTGTCTCCATAGGATATGAATCTGATCCTGCCACATACAAAAAGGCAATGGCTGATGTTGATTCAGCTCATTGGGTTAAAGCTATGAAGGCTGAATTGGAATCTATGGATTCTAATCAGGTCTGGGATCTTGTAGAACTTCCAGCCAATATTAAACCCATTGGTTGTAAGTGGGTCTACAAGAGGAAAAGAGGATCTGATGGTAAGGTTGAGACCTTTAAGGCTAGGCTTGTAGCGAAAGGTTATACTCAGAGGGAGGGCATTGACTATGAGGAAACCTTCTCGCCGATAGCCATGCTCAAGTCCATCATAATACTCTTATCCATTGCTACATGCCTAGATTATGAGATCTGACAGATGGACATCAAGACTGTATTCTTGAATGGCAATCTTGAGGAGGACATCTATATGTAACAACCAGAAGGGTTCATAGCTAGTCGGAAAGGTAACTTGGTATGCAAGTTGAAAAAGTCTATTTATGGGCTTAAGCAGGCATCCAGAAGTTGGAACATCTAGTTTGACCAAGCGGTCAAGTCGTTTGGTTTCATACAAAATCTGGATGAGCCTTGTGTATACAAGAAGTGTGAAGGGAAAGTGGTGGCTTTTCTTGTGCTTTACGTTGACGACATTCTACTCATTGGGAATGATGTAGTGGCGTTGTCAACGGTCAAGGTTTGGCTAGCTAGTACTTTCGATATGAAGGATGGAGAGGCGAGCTATATTCTTGGGATAAAGCTTTTTCGGGATCGTAAGCGAAAGATAATGGGATTATCTCAAGCGGATTATATCGAGAAAGTGCTAACTAGGTTTTCAATGGATAATTCGAAGAAAGGTTTACTACCTTTCAGGCATGGTTTAGCGTTCTCCAAGGACCAGTGCCCAAAGACACAGGAGGAGAGGAATCGCATGGCAGGAATTCCTTATGCTTCGGCACAGGGAAGTCTCATGTATGCAATGTTATGCACTAGACCGGATATCTGCTTTGCCGTAGGCATGGTCAGCAGGTATCAATCGAATCCAGGTCCAGAGCACTGGACAGCCGTTAAGCACATTCTTAAGTACTTGAAAGGGCTAAAGATTACATGCTTATGTACGGTGGTAGTGAGTTAATTCCAGTAGGATACACAGACTCAGACTTTACGTCAGATAAAGATTTGAGAAAGTCGACATCCGGACATCTCTTTACCTTGGGAGGTGGTGCTGTTAGTTGGAGGAGCATTAAGCAGAAATGCATTGTAGACTCAACTACAAAAGCTGAGTATGTGGCTACTTGTGAAGCTGCAAAGGAAGCTGTTTGGCTCAAGAAGTTCCTCATGGAGCTCGAGGTGGTACCAGCGTCGCTGTCACCTATTACGCTTTATTGTGATAATAGTGGAGCAGTGGCTTAGTCCAAGGGGCCAAGGAACCATGGGAAGGGAAAGCACGTAGAGCGGAAATATCACCTAATTCGAGATATTGTTCAACGTGGAGATGTGACTATCACCAAGATTAGATCATCTGGATATCTTAGGGCTACTGGTCCAATTCACCGTAAGTCATAGACACCTTCGTCTGTCTACCGCTTTAAGAACATATGATCGACCAAGGCCCGCCCATGCAAGATTCCCGAATCTTAACAAACCTACTTAAGTTTAACTCTAACATCGATACATGACAATCCCAATGTGGCCTGACTACTTGAATGAAACGAATGATAACTCCAAAGGATTCACAACGGTACGTTACTTAATGTCACAACCATTATTCGTTAATCTCGTTGTTACTGTGATCCTATGTCGCATTATCTCATTATTACGTCTGTATGTCTATATTACAATGATATAGTATGCGGTGATTACAGAATAGTAAAAAATAACTAAACAGTTATAATATAAACTAAACAAGGAAATAGTATTTTACAACTGCCAATCGATTGGGACAGGGGTCCAATCGATTGGTATAAAAGAAGTAACAATCGATTGGGAGAAAGTCCAATCGATTGGATCACAATCCATGCCAATCAATTGCTAACTTTGGCAATCGATTGGGGTATCTACAATGGCAATCGATTGTATAAAATGGCAATCGATTGGGTTATGAAAGATGGCAATCAATTGGGAAAAGTCCCAATCGATTGGGACTTTGTCTTCTTCACAGTGAAGACAGTACATCATTCTAAAGGCCTCTCTCTCTCCCCTTTCTTCTTTTCCTTCTCTAGTCTCCTTCTCTTTCTCTTTATCTTCAGTTCATAGTGTGTGGGTGAGTGTATAAGTGTATATATGTATATATATACGAGTGTATATATATATAAAATACACACACAAGACCCCTTCTTTCACTCTCTGGTTTCTGGAACCAGAAAAAGGCCTAAAATGGGCTAGTATATATGGAGGATTAAGTGTTCAAGTGGCTTCTCCCCAACCAAAGCAAGAGAATCTGTCCAGCTGCTGCCAATCGATTGGCATGAATGGAAATCGATTGGTATTAGGTATTAATGCTCCAATCGATTGGTATAAGTGGCAATCGATTGGTATCCAGGATAAGGCAATCGATTGGGAAACTTGCCAATCGATTGGTATGCAAGTTATACCAAAGGCAAGGTAAAACTCATACAAGTATTAAGAGAACATACAAGGTCTTATTCATATAATACATTATAAAATACAGGGTATTACAAGAGATTTGGGGGTTTTAGGTCTACCAAACCCCATTTTGATTTTTGTTTTTTAGGGTTGGGAATTGGGAATATTTGAGGGTTTTTATACATACATATATATTGTTACGTTTCTTCCTAGCCCCAATTTGTGGTTTGTTGATACAACTTTTGTAAATTTGGCCTGTTTAGTTTATTGGGCTTTGATTACTACAACCTAGAAAGTAAGTGTTTGATAACGTACAATTTGGTCTATGTTTAGTTTAGTTATTCTCTGCATTTGTCTAAAACTGGGTAGCTTGGAACAAAAAAAAAAAAATTTAACTTCTGAAGATTTGTTCTCCATATTCTTTTTTTGATTTAGTTTTGGGTACATAGTAAGCTGACTGAATTTTTGAACCCCCCATTTATTCTTTTTGGAAATTTTATGCTTTGAAAAATTCTGATCCATGAATTCTTGACCATTCTTGATCGATCTTCTTTCATTTTCCAATTTTATTTTGATGGGAAAACTTGCAAGCTCTTTCACATCCTTTGAATAAATTTAGTAGCTAACATAGAAAGGCTGTCTTAAGTTGCGTTTGAAATTAAGTGCTGAAAGAGAGTGCATTCAGTGATTATTTTCAGTACAAAGTTCTCACTTAAAGTTTTCAGCGGTTTTTTGACTGTGGTTCAACTCTATAGATACACCATTGCTCCATCTACCGCTTTTATGAACATATGAACAGTTCACCGCATGTCATGGGTACCACGTCAGTCCATCCCCACCTTTTAAGAACATATGCCCAGTTCATCACATTACAGGGATATGACAATTCAAGTAATAGCACATCATTCTAATGCCATGAAACGTCATGTACTAGTGATCCCAGTCCACCGCTTTGAAGAACATATGCACAGTTCACCACTTTTAAGAACATATCAATGGATCACTAGTCTATCTTAGGGCTACTTGGTCCTATCCACCGCTTTAAAGAACATATGCATAGTTTACCGCTTTTAAGAACATATCAATGACCAAGGCCTGTTCACACAAGATTCTCAAATCTTAACAAACCTACTTATGTTCAACTCTAACATCGATACATGAAAAATCCCATGTGGCCTGACTACATTGAATGAAACGTACGAGAACCCAAACGGTCCACGACTAACGTGCTGTCTAACGTTACAAACATTATCCATTATCCTTACTGTTACTATGATCCTATATCGTATTATCTCATTATCACGTATGTATTTCATGCGGGGGATTCACAAATTACTGTAGATACATCCGGCTCAATCGTTCGATTAGGTACGTCATGCTGTAAGCGATGAAATGCGCTGTCTTGGTGAGTCGATCCACTATTACCCAAATAGCGTCATGGTTAAGCTATGACTTTGGTAAACCGACCATGAAATCCATGGTGATGTGTTCCCATTTCCATTGGGGAATCGGTAGTGGCTGTAGAAGTCCAATTGGTTTCTGATGTTCTACCTTCACTTGTTTGCAAACAAGACATTGCGATACATATTCGGCCACTTCTCGCTTCATTCCTTTCCACCAGAAGTTCCTCTTCAAGTACTTATCCATCTTGTTTCCTCCAGGGTGGATAGGCATCCTTGACTTATGCGCTTCGTCCAAAATATCCTTTCTGAGACTACCGTCATTTGGCATACAGAGCCTACCTTTGCATCTCAATGCTCCGTCCGTACTAATACTCCGTACTTCTGGTTCCTTTGCGGACATCTTAGTAAACCATAACTTCAAATCCTTGTTTAACTTTTGAGCTTCCAAGATACGACTGATGAGAGTCGGTTGCACGACAATACATCCAAAGTGTTGTCATTCTCTCGACTCCACTGGTCGAAGGTCGAATCCGGCTAGTGTCTCCAATGCTCTCCATTCTCTAATCAAGATAGATGCGATCAAAAGGCGGGGCCTTCGGCTCGATGCGTCAACTATACCATTTGTTAGTTCAATGCAGAAGTCTATCTGTCTTTTCGACAGAAGTACTGAGATATCTCGAAATACGTCTTCAAAATCTTGAATAACTAGGATCTGGTTGATAGTAAGCTCCGTGCTTGAACTTTCGATCATGGTAAAACAACTTGTAAGAAACATGTCGCTCGACAAACGACTCTAAAATTTGATCTACGGTCGACCGGGTATTGAAAAGATAATGGTCCGACTAACACAACCTAAGTGGGCACCATACTTGGTAAGCCAATCCATTCCTAGGATCACGTCAAACTCAAACATTGACAAGACTATCAAGTTTGCTGGGAGATTCTTAACTTCTAGGGTCAAGGGGCAATCCTTGTAGACCTTACCTAACTTAATAGTTACTCCCAAGGGCGTAACGACACTATGGGTCAGCTCAAGTTCTAGGGGTACCAAACCCAAATCACGCACGATCTTAATAGCTATGAAAGAACAGGCAGCACGGGTATCAAACAAAGCTCTAACTTGACTATGAAATAAAGTGAGTGTACCTTCCAAGTTTTGTTGTTCCTCAGCATTGTATCATACATTGTCAAGGATGACAGCATTCACCTTAATCTGTCCTTGTTGTCCCTGAGTGAACGCTCCATAGTATCCTCCATGAGATGCTCGACAATCTTTGATCATGTGACCAGGTAAGACTGGTACTATAGCGTCATCACCTGCCTCATCCTCTGCTATCTCCTCCTCCTCCTCTTCCTCTTCTATCACCTCATTGTCATCCTATGGCTCATCATCATCGTCACCCTCATCCTCATCAGGATCTGTAGACATCCCATTTTGTCGGCTATCAGATTTAGGAGACCCATAGCTTGGTGGTTCACAATGATCGAAAAAAAGACTCAAAAAGGACTCCTGGAAGTCAGTTCTATCTCTCAAAATACTCAAAAAGTGGTACAAAAGGCCAAAAATGCCCCTGGAAGCCCGAACACTCCCAGATTTGAACCAAATGCTCTAGAAACGCACTACGTCATAAGAAAAGTGATAAAATAAGTTTTAAAGCAAACCAATTGAAATCGTCGGTTCCCAGAGACCCCCGGAAGTCCCGAAAGTTCCCGAAAAGTCCCTATTGACTGGCTTGACCAAGGTTTGACTAGGTTTGACCAAGGTTTGACCAAAATCACCAAAAAGTTCCGAGATCATTCTAAATCATGTGAAAAGTATGAAAACAAGTTTTAAAAGAAAATCGGACAAAAACGTCAGCTCCAGGGAGCTCCCAGAGGTTCCTAGAACTTCCTGGGAATCCTAGGTTTGACCAATTTGACCAAAAGTTGACTTTAAAACTGGAGCACCATATCATTTTTTAGATATTTTTCATGGATACTAGAGGTCAATAGCTTTCCAACGGTTTATCGCACATGATTTCTGGATTTAAAACGAATTTATTTTGAATTTCTGAACATGAAAAAGACGATCAAATTGGCTTTTATAGCGAATACCGCAAAACTTTTAAAAATGACCTATCTCAGAACTATTTTTTTTTACAGAAAATAGACTCCATTAACTTTCCAACGGTATATCACAAGCTCAGTTTGGAGTTCGTACGCATTTTCTGTGAATTTCGAACGAAATAGGGCCTTTTCGCAAATACCAGAACCTCTGGGGGCCTAAAAAGAATTATCTGGACGAATGAGGAGTAGTGCCGCCGTGGCTCCTCCAGAATAGTCCATTTTTGTAATTTCTTTTGGGGGGTCTATTTTGATTAATTAGAAACCAAAACGACGTAGCTCTATTTTTTCAGTTGTTTGTGACCAATGGGAGTACTTCTAAAACGCCAAACCACCCTAAATTAGCCTATAAAAAACCCCCCTTGACTTCTAATTTTGGGGGTGTCAAATGGAAGCTTAGAAAATTTTTAGAGAGAAAGTTGTAGACATAAGATTAGAATAGAGAGAAAGAAGCTTCCTTCTTTGATTTCCAAACAAGAAAGTGAGTTCTAAATTTTGTTTTTTTTTTACTTCATTACTTCTATTTACTTCACAATCAATACACCCAACTACCACTTTAGTGGGTATTAAAGAGAGAGAAAGCTACTTCTATGTCCAAAGTCACTATATATGAGTGAAACATCAAGCTACAAGTCCAAAATCATCATGAATATCATCCATAGATTGCTATCTACTTAATATCATCTATTGATTGCTATATACTTGTTTGTTTACTTTGATGTTCATCTCTTCTTATCTCATTTCTTTTTCTTTTTCTTTCTTTGATTACTAGTTCATCATCATCTAGATGATGACATGAAGTTTGTGGTGAGTGAATCCTTATGGATAGTAGCTCTTGACCTCAAAAACTTGTTTGATAGATGATGATTACAACCTCAATGCATTCCCATGTATTCTTGAGGTTATTTCCAAAATAAAAACAAGTCTTTCCAACAATCTTGGAAGTTCTCTAAATGAGTTTGATGTTGATGTTCCAAGAGGTTTCAATCTCTATTTTATGTATGAAATGTGTTTCCAAAACCCCTATTTCAAAAACCCTCTAAAACCCCCAATATTTGGATTCCAAGAATCAAACCTTGTTCTTTTTCTCAAGAAATCTTCAAAACAAGTGAGGTATTTAACTTTTTTTTTTTTTTTTTCGGAAAATGGTAAATAATTCCAAAAAAGGGCCAAACCCCAGGATATTACAAAAGGCGCAAAAACATGCTATGAATACAGGGATCGAAAAATGGAAAAAGAAAAAAAAACCCGCGAACATAGCAACATGGGATAACACAAACCAAAACAAATGCATCCCCACCGGAATCCAAAGAAACCACTTAAGCTCTATGTCGGCCCTTGGGCCGGCTCCCACTGAATTTTATTTTTGCTTCGCGTTTATTTTGTCGGTTAGAAGGACTACCCATATTAAGAGATTTACATTTGCCATATCGCCCATAATCATCATCAGAATCATTGACATCATCCACATTGGTGGAACAAGGGGAATCCACTCGGACTTCATCTCTTTCATCACTGGGGTGGTAAGAAGTGTTAGCATTAGAATAATCCACCCGAACAGAGAGAGGGTCTGCAGACTCCAAAGTAATGCTCTCGGAGTTAAGATCAACCATATCTTGCGCAAGAGTAGCAAACTTATTGCCCCTAGTAATAGGACCATTATCTTTGGATCGATGAGAAACTGAATCAACAATCCTTTTACCTTTATCTCTGTGTGAAACCACTTGTCAAACCTCTGTTGCTTTACCTTTTGTCTTGTGCGCTTGATACACTGGGTTTGAGCTAGGAGTGGATTTAACAGACTTTGAACTATCATGGCCAAACTGAGAGCACTGAGTGCATCTGAGAGGAAATCCATTGATATTCCAAATTAATTGGAGTCCTAATTGTCTCGCCAGTCATCTCATCTTCGGTTTTAATATGGAACTCAGTGAAGTAATCAAACTCAACACCGACTTCAATACATACCCTTGTGTAGGTAATACGTCTCCGACTAGCAGTAACGCGATCCACCCGAATTGGTCTTCCAATGAAACTAGAAATAAATCAAAATACATACTAAAACATGTATCTATACTGGTCCAGGCATGGTCTCCTGCCCTATAAAATGCCAATTTGGGGATGGAACCTATATGAATAACCATGACCACATAGTCCGATGATTTAATTGTGGGACTAGCCGATAAAACTACCTTCCGAATAAAACTAGTGTACACAACTCCAACTTCTTGGGAATCTAAACCCTCCAAAAGGGTCGTTAGATTTGGGAGTCGAATTTGAGAGCGAGTTAAAGGATGCAATAGGTTTACCTCCCCATCTTTTCCAATCGTTAAGAGCCATCCTTGTGAAGAGAAGCATCGCTTTCCGTTCGATTCGGGCAATGTGACTTTGTAAATCCGGTCTTCTGAGAGGCTATAGAACTCGCGGAGAGGATTGTATACGTTGTCGTCGTTTGCAAGCATCAACTATGGAAGCTGACTGAATTGGGCGAAGTTCTGTTTGGGTGCGGCCATTCGCCATGAGTGACACACACAGCCAAACGCAACAAAATCTTCAATCAACTTTATGCGTTTGGTACAACACATAAAAGGGGTATGATGGGGTGTCCCAAGATTTCTAGAGAGAGAAGCTCTACCTTCTCTCTAAAAAGTGCTTGAATCCATGGAGAAGGGGACTATTAGACGATCTTCAAGATCACGGGGTCCCCCTAAAGATTCATTTGCAGATGAGTTTATTGGGGATCAATGGAAGCAAATGCGGTGTGGTCCAAAAAAATCTCGAAATCACAGAGATGCGAATGGGGCTTCTCTTGACGGCGATAAATCACACGAGCAGATCAACCTTGAACTTGCCTGTGAGATGCAGCAATTTGAAAAGTGCAAAGAGAATATCTCAAATCTTTACAACCGTAAATTCAAAATCTCCTTGGACGAGGAATCTACTGACCATGGGAATGCTTTACCCATTGATTTCGAACTTAGTTGTTGGAAGGAACAACTGAATGCTTGTATGACGAAGATTGATGCTCTCAATACACGGCTGTTCAGATCTGAGGATCTAACTGCAGATGGAGCTCCTTCATGTGACCTTACTGAATGCCTTCAAACTGAACACAATGGGTTTCCTGCCCAGCCCAGCATAGTCGAGATCTGCCCTCTTGAAGGCGTTCAAACAAAAAGGCCCCATGGTATTCCGTTTGATCTTTCAGACTCTAAGTTTGCGCAGCTCGATGTGTTGGTCGCGTGTGATTCAAACGCCCAAGATGAAGCTGCTCACACAAGTGATACCCACGCGTCCTCTTCTGCGAACCATCTTGCTAATCAGGTAAAAAAGTCTGACACTGTTTTTGAAAAGCCGAAATTTATGGGTAAAGCTGGATTTAAGGCTTCCCTTAATTCGGGTGATTCATTGACTATTGGTTCTTATATAGTGGCTGCTGAGTCATCTTTCCACTATGACAAAATGCATGATAGTTCCTTCACTAGTGAACATGCCGAGGTCAAGGATTTGATGGGTCCTACCCCCATAAATCAAGCTACGGTCATTAATTGTGGTGTAGGTATTGAAGACAAGTCCCATGCGTTTGATGTCCAAACGGTTGTTTCTCCCAAGGCCCATGTGTCACCTTCATCAGAAAAGGAGAGTTGTCCAGCTCATGCGATGTCTAATCTAGGGTCTACATATGAGATTGTTGGTGGAAATGATTGTGCTGCGGTCTCTCCTAAGCTCCCATCCTCGGCGCCATTTCTTGCTCATGAACAAGTGGAATTTTTGGGGTCACTTTTTGCACCACTTTGTTCTGGTGTTTCACGGACCACTGGTCCCACTTTGGTGGATGAAAAGTTAAATTTATACAATGCTCACACGCATGTAATGAGCTATACGCAGAATCAACCCATTTCCTCAGCCAGTGTTTTTTCAGTCGAGAGACAGGTCAATAATAGAGGGACCCATATTGTGGATCCATGTTCACAGCCACCTCTTCCTTTCAACACCTGGTCTGGCTTATTCAAGCCCTCTCATCAGGACGTCAATACTGTCACAAATATAGGTTCTGGGTCTGGATTGCCTCAAATCCCCGCTCCGGATTTTCATTTGACCCAAGTTGATCTTGGTTTAAGTAAGCAGGAGAGGAAGCTTGTCATTCCTAGCAAAGTTTCTGAAAATGGCAGTCGTGAATGGAAAAACACCCTAGTGGGTTTCTTCCTTGATCGTAAATTGCCTTTTTCTCTGGTTGAGAAATCCGCCTCCCGATTTTGGGCAAATGCTGGACTTATTGACACCCTTGCAACTGATCAGGGAACTTTTTTCTTCAAGTTTGATTCCAATCCTCTCTTGCTGCAGTTCTTGAGGGCGGTCCTTGGTATGTGGTGGGCAAACCCATCATTCTTCGCAAGTGGGAACCTCACATGTCTATTGAGAAAGATAGGATTTCTCGGATCCCTGTTTGGGTGCACTTTTTTAATGTTCCTCTCGAATATTGGACGTAAGAAGGCCTAAGCTACATTGCTAGCATGATAGGGAAGCCGCTTCATGTGGATAAGATGACAGCCTCTCGGCGAAGGATCACCTATGCCCGGATTTGTATTGAAATTATGGCTAGTGAGGACTGGATTCATAGTTTTGAATTGGTTGATGTTGATGGAGGCTCTCCAATCACAATTCAAGTGGAATACCAATGGATGCCGTCAAGGTGTTCTACTTGCAAATGCTTTGGACACGACTGCAACAAGGAGGTTCGACATTCGCACTCCCGGGTTAAGTCTTCCCAGCACTGGGTTCTAGTTCATAACCCAGTTTCTGGTATGCAATCCCAAACACATTCGCCCTCCAGCCTTCACAAAGAACACCAATGGACTGAAGTTTCCCGTAAGGTCAAGGGTAAAGATAAAGGAAAAGCTGTGGCATCTTTGGAAGTGCCAGAAGCTCCTCGAGATAGGAAGAAGCATGGTCCTTCGACATCTTATTCGCAGCCTTTATCAAGCTGCTCTTCTATTGGGGAAAGGCCTATTCGAGATGGTAACTCTTTTAAGGAGCTAATCCCTTATGTGTGTGAAGGGCGAGAGGATGCCGAGTCTCAGGATGGTTTAGAAGATCTACCAGATGGAACAGAGGAGACTGAGAATGCTATTGATCACATCAACCCCATTTCCTCAAGACAAAAGAAAAAGGAAGCAAAGATGAAGTTTAGTAGAAGTCGGCCTAAGGGTCGCCATCGTACTTGAATGATGTATTCTTGTTTGTAGGTCTAGGGAGACTGGTCTGCAATTTTGCTGCGCCTAGCCCATGATGCTTTGTTTTCTTTAATGTAGCTTTGATTGCTTGTTGTTCCTTGTTCCATTGTTCTGTCTTCTGCATTCTTAGCATGTATTTAGCTTCCTGTAATATTCTAGGGTTTGGCCCTTTTTTTGGAATTAATTTACCATTTTTCGAAAAAAAAAAACTAGAAATAAAGCTAATACCCTTAGGGTTCCAATACTCCAGAGGTATTCCATAGAAGTTGACCCAAATTGGAATTGTGTGGACTTCATCTTTTTGAAACGATAGGTTCGACTTCCATGGGCTAAGGAGGATAGGCTGCCCAGCTATAAACCAAGGGCCTCCCTCCAACACTGCATCCCTGGTTGCAACATAAGAAAAGGTGAAAAAGAAACAACCAGAGTCTGTAGCCAAGGTATCAATCAGACCGACCGTGACCCAAAATCGATCAGTGACCTTTTTGACTAGAGAAAATGGCCGCTTCTTACCCAAAAACCGGCCAACCAAGGTGGTGCCCCATTCTTCCTTCCCCGCCACTGTAAGTTCCTTAGGGATTTTCAGTACTAAGTCAGGGTCTTTCTCGTTATGATCCACAAATTCCAATTTAAAACAAGTGGTAAGAACATCCGCATCAGAAACTTGGGAATGTGAAATCTGTTTGGTATCTTGTCTACTTAAGCTTGGATCAAGATGGGCCAATTGGCATACCTGTGTGGTTGATTTAAATAGCCCAGCCCATGTACTATTGCTAGGACCATTTGCCGCTTGTTCATTGTGGAAATGTCCGTTAGTAGCACCCTCACATTGGTGCACGTTGGTTGTATTCTTATCGATGTCACTTTGAGAAAATGATGGAGACCCTCGGCAGGAACCTTCGGTACCCAGCTAAAAATTACCCATAGTTTGAGTAGTAGGTGACACATGGATTCCATTAGTGCTTGTAGTTGCAGCATGGCCCTTACTCATATTAAAAGCAGAAATGTGGACCCAAGATTATGAAGTCTAATACCATCTCCATAATCAGTGGGGACATTCACGTGACCATAATTGTCTTTGGGAAGAGATCCTAGAACCTGTTCATTTGGCGCATTAGGTAAATTAAAACTATGAGAAATTTTATCCTCACCACAGCTAGCCACGTGGCCAATAAGTGCATGTGATTCCAATGCGTGAATGGCACGGCGCTGAAGCCAACTTTTCCTTTAATTCTTGGAAGGCGCGTTCATGCTTGTCTAACCATTCATATTTCGAATCCTTCTTCATCAGGCTAGTCAAGTGCGCGGCTATCTTCGAAAATCCTTCTACGAATCTTCGATAGTAACATGCTAATCCCAGAAAACTCCTTACTTTCGAGGCATTAGATGGCCTTTTCCAATTCAGGACAGCCTCAGTCTTAGACGAGTCTACCGAAATCCCTTCTGAAGAAACTATATGACCCAAAAACATCACTTCCTCCATCTAGAATTCGCACTTGCTAAGCTTAGCATATAGCTGATGATCTTTGAGCGTTTGTAATGCAACCCGAACATACCTCTCGTGTTCCTCCCTTGTCTTCAAGTAAATCCATACATCATCGATGAATACAATCACAATCTGGTACAAGTATGGACGAAACACCCTATTCATCAAATCCATGAATACAGCAAGGGCGTTAGTGAGTCCAAACGACATCACCAAGTACTCGTAGTGACCATATCTGGTTCTAAAGGCAGTCTTCGGTATGTCCTCCAGTCGAATGAGAAGCTAATGGTATCCTGATCGAAGGTCTATCTTCGAAAAGGTTGTTGCTCCCTGCAACTGATCAAACAGATCGTCTATCCGATGAAGGGGATACTTATTTCTTAATCGTAACCTTGTTCAGCTCTCGGTAGTCAATACAAAGTCGAAGCGACCCATCCTTCTTCTTCACAAACAGCATTAGCGCTCCCCAAGGCGATGTGCTCGATCGAATGAATCCCAAATCTTCCAACTCTTGAACTTGTTTGTTCAACTCTTGCATTTCTGTTGGGGCCATCCGATAAGGGGTCTTAAAGATTGACAACGTACCTTATACCAACTCTATACAAAAGTCAATCTCTCTCTTGGGTGGTAGTCCGGTGATATCTTGAAATACCTCGGGAGGACTACAGGTATCCGGGTCATGGAACTATTGATGCTAGAGCTTCCCATGGCAGCTAAACGACTAGTTAGAAACGCTTCGTTCAAGGGGTTACACTGAAAATGGAAAGGTGCACTTTTAGGTACATAGAATAAAAACGACTTACTAGTACAGTCCAACTTAGCATGGTACTTCATAAGCCAATCGATTCCCAGAATCACATCAAACTCCTTCATCGATAATACAATCAAATCTGCTAGAAGGATTCGATCTTCTAAGGTTAAAGTGCAATCCTTGCACACCTTACCCAACTTAACTGTCACTCCTAAGGGAGAAATTGCATTAAGGGCAGTCTCATGTGCTTGGGGTTCCAATCCCAACTTCTGAACAAGTCTAACAACGACAAACAAATTTGAAGCTCTAGTATCAAACAATACTTTAATCCAATTACCGAGTAACATGAGCGTACCTTCCATATTCTACTGAGCTTCCTCTTCATAGCCAGTTTCCTCTAGAATAATAGCATTGAGCCTGGCTTGTCCAGGCTTAGCTTGGGTTGCCGCTCTGTAGTGTCCTCCTAGAGGTGATCGACAGTCTTTGGCCGCGTGCCCTATCTTGCCACAGTTGTAGCAGACTATATTGGTGCGGCTATCCTTCCATGGGCGATGACAATCCTTAGCGAGATGCCCTGGTATTCCACAATTAAAACATATCCTTAGGTCTCCTCCAATCGCAGTAGGTTATCCTTGAGGTGCCACTGGTTGATCACGGGGTAAGGTTGGTTGAGGCTTACTTACTCCATTCTAAGTTCACTTTGTTCCTTGGACACGGGCCCGAGCCATGAACTTTCCTTTCATCAGGGGTCGGCCTGCCAATTGCATCGGTGCCTGAAATCCATCCTTTTCCAATCCAGATGCTAGCCTCACCAACGTCTTGAGTGTCGTGTTCAGTTAGGCCAAAGTCATGTGACGCATATGTGGGTTCAGCCCTCGGTGATACCTCTTAATCTTCTTCTGGGGAGTATCTATCTGGTGCTGGGTAAAATGAGATAACCTCTCGAATTGAGTGGTATAGTCGCGTACTGACATGTTGCCCTGGACCAAATCCAAGAAATCCCTTTCCTTTGATCTTTCTCCTCCTCAGGGAAGTACTTCTCAAGAAACCTCTCCTGAAAGGCTATCCACGGCATTCTCTCTGATGCTTCAGCTCCCATCATGGCTTCTCAGCCTCCCACCAGTCATCAACAGCACCGGCGAGCTGGAATGTCGCTAGATGCCACTTCTCTTCTTCGTCGCATCTCATCCTCTCGAATATACGATCCATGTTCCTTACCCACTTCTCGGCTTGCCATGCCTCTCCAGTCCCATCAAACGTATCTGGGCAGAGAGCTATGAATCACTCAAGTATCTTGTCACCCGTGAACGACTACAGCGGTTGTTGCTATTATTGTTGTTGGAGCATCAATCCCATGTTTTACCCACTTGATGGTTGTTACCGCGGTTGTTGCTATTATTGTTGTTGCGGTTTCCTCGATGATCATTGCCGATATGCTCCAGGCATTGCAGAAAGGCTTCGAAAGCTCCTATAGGATCCATGTTTTTGGGAACAGGGGCCCTTCCCCGTTGGTTCCTTGCATTTCTCATCCCATCAGCCATGAAGATCGACATAACTGTCTCATCGTCACTTACTAACCTTCGAAGCAAGATACAATGCACACAATCCAAATGGGTAAACATCTAAAGTGACGAACACAAGTAACCAATAGAAACGGGTACTCAGAGACGATAATAAGCAAAAGCGCATTGCTCATATACATAGCCAAAAACATTTACAGCGTGGTAGGGTTTGGGTATTTACACCACATCTACATATACCACTACCCTCAAAACATATACAACATGTACACCAAAGGAAAATGGGCTACATTCCCTGATCAACAGAAATAAGAGATCTAGATCCTATGAATCCGATCCCAGAAGTCCTCCTCATCTAACTCGAGAAGAGGTGGTTCATCAACTGGAGCATCAATCTCCTCCGGTGGCACCCAGTCTAGCCACAAGTCAAACTCGTTAACCATCTCCATGATTGGGTCATCCTCCTGCTGAACATCTGGCTCCTGCTCGTCTGTCGGTAACCAACCTCCATCAACTATGTGCTGCGGTAGGATAGGTCTTGCAGCAAAGCCCTGAGGTACCTGTACTACCTCAAACTCCTCACCATCACCATCGTCATCCATGGGATCAACCTCTCCGTCAACCTCATCATCCTCGTCCTCATCGGGGTCCTCCTCTGGCTCTTCCTCCTAATCATCGTCATGGTCGTCCTCATGATCCTCCTCATCCTCGGGCTCATCATCAGGGTCATTCCCATGCTCATCCTATTTTCCCCCATCATCCTCCCCATGCTCGTCCCTATCGCCATCTCCATCCCCCTCGACCTCCATGGGATCATCATCGTTATCCTTCTCCTTAGGTTCCATCTCTGGCTCCTCAGGATCCTCATCATCATCAGCCTTAGGATCTACATCCTTTTGAGCATCCCCCTCAACTGAAGCTGCTGGCGAAATAATTGGCTCCTCGTGCTGGGAAACTGGCACGTCTGGCTGGATTTGAGGCTCTGGTTCTATAAATGGAACTGGTGCTGGCACTGGCACTGGAGGCCATGGTGCAGGCAGTGCCTGTGTAGGATCTGCTAAGATAGCCTGTAGCTCGGTGGCATGAAAGTCCTCATCGTCGAATATCATCCGACCCATCTCCATATAAACAAGCTCTAAAGTATGGGCACGATTCTTAGCCCCCATACGAATCCTGGCCGGGTGCAATAATCCATCTACGTGCATCAAATGTCATAGATACTCTTCCAACCACTCTCAGGCTCTCAATAAAACACAGGATCAGCAGCCTCCATTCTGTCACATAAATGCTATAACCTCCCATCTCGTCCTCTACATGAATCGGCTCCATGATCTGAAAAGAAACTAACTTAAGTCAGTACTAGTATAAAGTCTTATTTATTTAATACATTCCAAAAATACAGGGTCTAAAACAAAAATGGAAACTTCTCATACATCTTTGACTCTAGCTCCCATGAAGCTTCTCCTTCGTCAATGTTTCCACTGAACCTTGACCAACAAAATCTTCTTATTCCTGAGTTTCTTGATCCCTTGATCTAGAATCCGCACTGGTGCTTCATTGAACGTAATGTCATTGTTGACCTCAATGTCTTCGACGTTGATCTCATGTGCTAGGTTGTGAGCACACTTCCTCAGCATACTGATATGGAAAATGTTGTGCACTCCTAACATCTTTGGTGGCAATGCAAGTCGATAAACAACCTTCCTAACACGCTCTAGAATCTCGAACGGTCTGATAAATCCCGGTGATAGCTTGCCTCTCTTCAGACCAAATCTGACGATGCCTCGAATAGATGAAACCTTGAGTAGTACATGATCTCCTATGAAAAATTCCAAATCTTTTCGTCGCTTGTCGGCATAACTCTTGTGTCGAACCTGAGCTGTCTTCATCTTTTCACGTACAACTTGAATCTTTTCGCTGGTTTCTAGTACCAGTTCTAGTCCAAGAAGTTGAGTATCTCCAACTTCAGCCTAATATAGCGGCGATCAGCAAGGTCTTCCCTACAAAGCTTCGAACGATGCCATCCCTATACTCGTATGGTAGCTATTGTTGTAGGCAAACTCTATCAATGGCATGTGTATCTCCCAAGAACTTTCAAAATCGATAACGCAAGCACATAGCATATCTTTCATCACTTGATTGACTCGTTCCGTCTAACTGTCGATTTGTGGATGAAAGGCCGATCTCAAGTTCAGTGTTCCCATCGCTATTTGGAGACTCTTCCAAAATTCTGCAGTAAAGTGCAAATCTCTATCTGACACAATAGAAACAGGTACACCATGTAATCGTACAATGTATTGAATATACATCCTGCTCAAATGTTCCACTGGATACGTCATGATGTAGGCAATAAAATATGTAGTCTTCGTAAGTCGATCCATGATTACCCAAATAGCATCGTGGTTTTATTGAGACTTTGATAAACCTACCACGAAATCCATGGTTATATATTCCCATTTCCATTGGGGAATCTGCAACGGTTGCAGTAGTCTAGGTGATTTTTGATGTTCTGCCTTTACTTGTTTACAAGTAAGACACTGAGTTACACACTCAGCTACTTCTTTCTTCATTCCTTCCCACCAAAAATCCCTTTTCAAGTCCTTGTACATCTTCGTACCTCCAGGATGTATCGTCATCTGTGACTTGTGGGCTTCATTCAATATTTCTTTTCAGAGATTTTCTTCGTCAAGCATACAGAGTCTACCTTTACATCACAAGGCTCTGTCTGTACCAATACTCTAGACCTCTGGTTCCTTGGCTGACATCTTGGTGAACCATAATTTCAAATCTTCTATTGTCTACTGAACTTCTATAATAAAGCTGATCAAAGTTGGTTGTACCATAAGGCATCTAAGATGTTGTCCTTTGGTTGCTTCTACTGCCTGAAGATAGAATTCAACTAAGACTTCCACTGCTTGCCATTCTCGTATTAGTAATGCTGTGATTACCAGTCGATGTCGGTGACTCAAAGCATCTGCTACGACATTCGCTTTACCCAGATGGTATTGTAATGAAAAGTCATAGTCCTTGAGTAATTCCATCCATCTTCATTGTCACATGTTCAACTCTTTCTGAGAGAATAAATACTTCAAGCTCTTATGATCGGAAACAGATCAAACTTCTCTGCATAGATATAGTGTCTCCAAATCTTTAATGCGAACACTATTGCTGCTAATTCCAGATAATGAATCGGATGATTCTTCTTATGCGGCTTTAATTGTCTTGATCTATATGCAATGACGTTCCCGTCTTGCATAAGCATCCAACCAAGTCCTTGGTGCGATGCATCACTATAGATTATGTACTTCTCTCCACTCTTAGGTATTACAAGTACCGGTGCAGAAGTCAATCTTTCCAACTCCTGAAATGCACCTTCATGCTTGTCTATCCATTCACACTTTATCTCATTTCTTGTCAAATTGTCAGAGGTCCTATAATCTTGGAAAATCCTTCTATAAATCTTCTGTAATATCCCGCTAACCCAAGAAAACTTCTAACTTCCGTCGCATTAGTTGGTCTATTCCATCTTAAGACTACATTGATCTTAGATGAGTCCACAGAGATACCATCATGATATATAACATGTCCCATGAATTTGACTTCCTGTAGCCAAAATTCTCACTTGCTGAACTTTACATACAACTTACTATCTCGAAGTGTCTGTAAAGCAATATGTAAGTGTTCTTTGTAATCTTCCTGTCTTTGAGTAGACTAGTATGTCATCAATGAACACTATAATGAATTGATCCAAATATGGTCTGAATACTCTATTCATCAAGTCCATGAACACTGCTGGTGCATTCATAAATCCAAAAGGCATAACCTGAAACTCGTAATGCCCATTTCTCGTCCTGAAAGTAGTCTTCAACACATCCTCTGATCGAACCAATAGTTAATGATATCCTGAATGCAGATCAATCTTTGAAAAGATACTTAATCCTTGTAACTTGTTGAATAGATCATCTATTCGAGGAAGTAGATACCTGTTCTTGATCGAAACCTTGCTCAACTCCCTGTAGTCTAGGCAGAGTCGAAGTGTTCCATCCTTCTTCTTCATAAATAGAACCGGTGCTCCCCAAAGTGACATACTTGGGCAAACAAATCCTAAATCTTCAAGTTCCTGAACTTGCTTCTTCAGTTCCTACATCTCAGTTGGAGCCATCCGATATGGAGTCTTAGATAACGGCATTGTGTCATGTACTAGTTCCACACAAAAGTCTATTTTCCTCTTTGGTGGAAGTCCTTTAATATCTTGGAATACATCTTTGAAATCTCGTACGATAGGAATTTGATCCAACGTGAGTTCTGTACTCGTGTTCCCGATTGTCGCCAAACAACTTGTAAAAAACATGTTGCTCGTCTGCTGACATTGATATCTGATCATCGGACATCCAGGTATTGGAAACACAGACAAAACTCCTAAGTCTGCCAGAAGATTTCTATCTTCCAGAGTCAATGGATAATCTTTACATACTTTACCCAACTTAACAGTCACTCCCAATGGTGACACAGCATTAAGTGATGGCTCAAGTGTTTGGGGTTCAAAACCCAACAGATATACTATCTTAACAACAACAAATGACCGTGCAGCTCTCTAGTATCGAATAAAGCTTTAACTGGACTATGTTGTTGCTCATCAGCAACAACATTAAAGCCTACTTCCATGGGAATGATAGCATTCATCAGTGTCTGATCCGGGGGTCCTTGTATTCCCTGAACTTGTGCCCCATAATACCCTCCACATGGTGCATGGTAATCATTGCTCACATGCCCTGGCTTATTACAGTTTCGATAGATAGCATCCGTTCGGTGGTTAACCTTAGAAGCTATGTAGAACTTGGCAATGTGCCCTGCCTTTCCGCAATTAACACATCCTCCATTGTCGGTTGGCAGGGCTGTTAGCAGCGCCTGAGGCTATGGTCCCTACTGGCAATGTGGAACTTGGCAATGTGCCCTGCCTTTCCGCAATTAAAACATCCTCCATTGTCGGTTGGCAGGGCTGTTAGCAGCGCCTGAGGCTATGGTCCCTACTGGCAATATTGTTGGGGTCGAGGATAACCCTGCTGAGGCTTCCTGGTTCCCTTCCAGGTTCTCTTGTTCCCTTGAAAGTTATCCTGATGTCTCCATCCTTGAGTATTTCTCGACGGCTAGTTCTGGAAACTCTACTGCTGAAAACCTCTTAACGACTAAGGTTGATTTATCTATGGTCGCTGTACTGGATAAGCGTCCTTTTCTAACCCTGGAATAATTCTGACAATCCCCTCAAACAACTAATTCAGATGACCAACCATCATATGTCTGAGGTGGGGGTATCAATCCTTGGTTCTTCATTTTCTTCTATGGTGTATCGATTATGTGCGGAGCGAATCGAGACAATAGCTCAAATTGTGTAGTATATTCTCGTACAGTCCATCCTCCTTGGACCAGGCTTATGAAATTTCTCTCTTGTTGATTTTTGTCATCTTCTGAGAAGTACTTTTTTAGAAATCTTTCCTGGAATATCCCCCAAGGCATTCTCTATGTAGCTTTAGCTCCTATTGTGGCTCTTTCTACTGCCCACCAATCTACGGTATCGTAGGTGAGCTGAAATGTGGCAAGACGACATTTTTCTTGCTCAGTACATTCCAAAACTTCAAAAATCAATTCCATTTCCCATATTCACTGTTCCGCCTTCCATGACTCTGTTAATCTGTCAAATTTTTTTGGGCGTAATCCACGAAAATGTTCGAGTAACTTATCACCCGTCTATCTCGGTGGCGGTGGTGCACAGGTCTCTAGTGAGTAGAGTGGTTATAAGCATCTCCTACATGTTCCATCCTCTGCATGAAGGCTTCAAAAAGCCCATTGGATCCATGCCTTTCGGAATAAGGGCTCCTAATCATGTTTGATTCCTTGGTCTAACCATAGTGGTATGTGTGTCATGTACCTACAAAAGGCCTATTGATTAGCTGAAAGTCTTCTGATAGAAACGAAGTCAAACAAGAGATGGAATGAACTACCCGTTCTACTAATCAGCATATAACAACTCAATCATGCCACTAATATATCAAAATACTGCTCTTATATATATATATATAACAAAAGATGTACCGTATAGTACACACTAGTCAACTATGTATTACATGGGACATAGGCTAATACAATACTAAGGTTAGCTATTTACAATGCTACTATTGCTGATAATATCTATACAAAGCTATGGTCCAATAGCTATCTCTCAAGCTCCCAAAAATGATGTGGACAACATGTCCTGATAAAACTAACAAAAATCTAAACCCTGCGGATCCTGACTCAAAAATTGTCAGCATCTGATCCTGCTAGTGGTGCCTCATCCTCGAATGCGATGTCCATCTCTACTGGTGGATCATCCTCAATAGGTGCGGCAAGATCTCAGACTACCACTCCGATATCTCGATCCTCAACTATCTCTACATCTGCGTCCTCTACCATGTTTGTCATTGAAGGAAAAATAGGTTTAAAGTTATTTTAAACGCGTAGCGTAAAAGGTTAAGTTACTAAAACTTTATTGGTATGCATGGATCTGCTACCCGTCAACTCTATAGATGTGTACTAACAAGAGGGAGAAGAATTATACCTCAGGTCTTGAACCCAATTCTGAAATCTTCTTCCTTGGTGATGCAGCAGCCTCCACTAGGTTATCTTCACCCTTATGACTCCTGCAGATACTTCCCGGAGAGGCTAGAGATGGTGGGATCTCTAATACGGAGGATAGGACGGTTTATGAAGCCCTAAACAGGTTCTACAACTTTCATATAGGAAAAATGACGATTATTAAACCCTATACGCAGCTGCCCTATTTATAGATTTCCAAAACCGACTTTAGCCTTCGATCGATCGAAGTGGCTTCGATCGATCGAACATGTCTAGACTTTAATCGATTAAGACTCCTTCGATCGATCGAACTTGTACTGACATGATCCTCATGTGCCTTTCCAAGTATCCTAGCAGAGCTAAGAGTGGGACCTCCTAGGTTCTTTATTGTTGGCTCAGATCAGCTGTTGATTAACATGACCAAACTCTTTGATCAGTAAACTAACCAAATGGTCAGTTAATGTTTACTCCACTATAAAATGATAACTGAACTCCAACGCAAAAGAACATATCCGAAGCGATAACTAGACTTGTATGGTGTACTAATGTCCCTCTACCATCAGCATTCGTAATCATATTCAGGTATTCGGATAACTGTTACTGTCAACCTAAATCATGATTACTTCTTGTATTCCTTGAGTCCCATTCACCTCTCATGATTACCAAACATGTTGATTGCTCTTATCAACAAGACTGTAGTACTCAGTAATCAACTTGGTGACATTCTCAAGGGAATGCTTACTCTAAATAAGAGGGTAGGTTCTATCTCGACAATATATGTTCACAACCCTATGAACATGACATACCCAAGATACCCAAGTGTTGATCTTTTATAGACCTCACTGATTGGTAAGTCAAAGCAGCCATATCCACAGTCTGTGTTCATGATTGTCTCACAATTGAGAACACGTACCTTATACAAGTTATGAGTTCCTATCGACTGTTGACGGCCTTAAGTGTCAATAGGAAAGCTCAGGTCCGTCAATGCACTATAAGCACTAGCATATTAACTAAAAGTAATACTCTAGTGGTTGAGATTCATCAATCCATCCAATGACAGTTAATCATGCTATAGTGTAAACCTGATAAGGTATCCTGTCTCATCATCCATTGTGAAAAATTCTAAGTGTCAAAGAAAAGTAATTCGTATCTCGTTGTATGCATCTCATACATACACGAATCGCTTACTATGATACTTAAGGATTAAACAATCGTCTCATGAAAGAAACATACACAATGAAATGTAAAGCTGATATCCACATATTAAAATGCTAATGTCTCATACATAAAGTAATGGTTTGAGGGTACAAACCCAACAGTCATCATCGCCTGATTAGCGACATCGACTGCTACGACTTCAAACCCATCAGCTATGTCCAATACCCTTGCTAATGCAGCCTCTCCCATAAAAAATCCACCTAGCTGACCGACCATGTCAGCTATCCTGAGATATCTCTTGTGTGGATGACATTGATGATTGTGCTAGTGACTTTGGCCAAGCTAGTGAGGTCGAGATCCCTAAAAGGGGTAGTCCCCTCTCCAACAGACAGAAAAAGAAGGAAGCTAAGATGAAATTCAGTGGGAGTCGTCCCAAGGGACGACAACGATCCTGAGGAGGCCCTGTTCTTTGTGTAGTGGGATGTCTCTTGTGTTTGGTACATTCCATGTTGCTATATTTGTTTGCTTGTTGCTTTTCTTTTCAAATGTCTGGTTTTGCTCTCGTAGCATGATGATTGCGCTTATTGTAATATCCTAGGGTATGGCCCTTTTTGGAATTGATTTACCCTTTTTCCGAAAAAAAAAAAATTTGTCAGCTATCCATCCTACTGCCATATTGACTATGGCTACCATATATAATATAGGTCTAGCCAGTAACTCAGGCACAATGGGTACCTCCGGTACGACTACCTCCTCATCAGGAGCATCCTCCTCAACTACCTCCTTGATCACATCTCTCTCTACCACTGTGTCGTCCTCTCCAAACACAATATCTGCCTCAACGGCCTCAGGGTCCTTTGGCTCCTGTACTGGGTCCTCTGGCTCAAGCTCTAGCTCTAGCTCTAGCTCTAGCTTTGGCTCCTGCTCCTCATCAGAAAGATACTCTGGCTTCTCTGGATCATCCTTTGGCTCATCATCATCGTCGTCTCTAGGCTCCTCCTCTGCTGGGTCCTCATCATCCCCATCCTCTGGCTCTGGGTCTTCCTCACCCTGAATCGGCTCAAGCTCTGGAACTGGTATGTCGTGTACCGATGATGATGGGGCTACCTGTGCAAGTACAACTGCAGGCTCTGGTAGAACAGGCACTGTCAGAATAGCTCGCATCTTAATCGCGTCTACTTCCAGCTTACTCTGAATCAATCTAGCTATCTCCTTGTACATGGATGCATAGGTCATAGTGTAGTGATACGCATTCATGCGTATCTCTGTCGGGTGTGTCATGCCCACAACATAGAGAGAAGTCCACATCCTCTCCTCCAAATAACGACAAGCGGTCTGGCAAATGTGGCTAAGATATATCTCTAGAATGGCTCACTCAACTGTGTTGCCATGAATAGCATGCCCGCCAAAAGAATCATCCACAAACAGGTGGAACTCTAGATCCATGCTAACCTGCAAAGGAACTGTCTATCGTCAGGAGGACGAACTTATCTTAAACTCATATCTCATCTTAGGGATCTTAAAAGACTAGGACCAAATGGTGTGGAACCGTTAGTGAACGAAAGTATCACACCCTAGAGCTTTGATACCAAAAATCCTGTCACGCTCTAGAGCAGCAAAAATGGAGAAAAATAAATTTTCTTTTTGGGTCCATAGGGAATGACGGGTGAATGTCACTAATTGTCCACACCATACAGTACTAGTTAACTAGAAGTAACAAGAACAGTAATAATATCAAACTGAATATATAACAAAAGTTCTAGCTATTACAAATCATCAGAGTGCGCTACAGGAAATATAACAGGTCTGAAAGCAACAGATGCCCAAGCACCTGCTTATACAAAATTTAACAGAAATGAAACTAATAACTATCGAGTTATTCAACTGGCGTAAGGGTAGTCGTCAGCATAACAACCTTCTCCAGCATAACCGACATCAATGGGGCCACCCTCTGCATATTTTCCTTTAGGGTAGTAGCCATCGTCATAGCTCCATTACCTATATTAAGAAGGATGGGATAATCTAGACGGGGAATATCCAGGCAATAATGGCTGTTAGCTTACTGAGAGCTGAGTGAATAGAAACTCACAAGGTACCAATTATATAAAGTAATAACAAGTTATGAAATGAATAAGATATAGTTCTACTAAGTAATATCTTCTCTTTATTCAACCCTGCGTTACCAGAATCCTTGTCTTATTATATGAAGACCTATTATAGACACTGACTCATAAGACACTGATTTGATTGTAACATTCCTGGATACACCACTGCTCTGTCGACCGCGGTTGAGAAAATAGAGTACATATTCTCAGTCCACCGCAGGTCATGGATACAATGCTTCGAGCAATGGCATATCATTCTATTGCCACGACTTAGCGACATTTTGCCAGTGATCCCCCATCCACCGTTCGTTAAGGACATAAACTATCTACCACTTGTTAAGGATATAATATAGATCACCTGGCTATCTCTAAACTACGTCGTCCCACCCACTGCTCGTTAAGGACATCTCACCATCCACCGCTCGCTAAGGACATAGTATGACCAAGCGTCCACCCACGTACAAATTCCCAGATATCAAGAACTATCTAAGTTTCGTACTAAGACTGATACATGACATCCTATTGTGGCCTGACTACTCCGATTGAAATGAATAGATATCAAACTCATACATGAACCACATAGCATCTAATGTCATCACGTTAATCTGTTATTCTTAATCGTACTTAACTTTGTTGTCACATTATCCCTAATCTACCCATAATCGTATACTAAAAGTCCAAATCGAGAATCGAGCGATCAAACCCTTTATATAATAAACAAAAGAAACAATACAAGTTCTGTTAATGCCAGTCGATTGGGACAAGGTCAATCGATTGGGATAAAATATGTAACAATCGATTGGGAAAACATGTCAATCGATTGACAACTTTGGCAGTCAATTGGGTTACAATCAATGGCAATCGATTGGGAATCTATCCAATTGATTGAGACTCAACTAATGGCAATCGATTGGTAAAAGTCCAATTGATTGGTACTTCGTCTTCTTTGGTAGAAACGTAAAATATAATATATAAACGTCTTAAGGAAGTATTTAATACGTCTAACCTTCATATAAACTTGTAAAAATAGTATATAGTGAGACCAAGTGAGTTTAGAACTCACCTAAATATTTGTGGGGTGTGTTTGGCTTGAAACTGTCAAGCTTTCTCTCTCCTCCTTTTCTTTCTCTCTTCTCTGTCTCTATCTCTCTCTTTCTCTTCTTCTCTTTCCCTTCTTCTCTCTCTTTCCTTCTTTGTGTTCTTCTCTTCTTTCTCTAGAGAGTGTGTGTATGTATGCCTGTGTATATATATCTATAGATATACGGATATGTATATGTTTGAGTGTATATATGATGTACAAACACTCTCTCTCTCTCTCTAAAAATCTGATCAACAAACTCTCCAAGGCCAAAACCATGTCTTATTTGTTTGATACATTCCAAAAATACCAGGTGATACGTACAAAAATATGAGGTCAAAGTCAAGGTTTTCCACCTCAGCAAAAGAGCCTAGTTATCTCAAAGCTGGGCCCACCGCCCCGTCCTACCAGGCCGTTGCACAAACTGCCCGGGATGCTCGACGGCCAGGGCGTTCCTTCCAGACTGGCCCCACGTGGGCGCACTTCTAGAGGATGCGTTGACTCATCCGACGGGCAATCAGTCAGTTGCCTATCCCAGCTAGAAGTCTAAATGGAAGGAGCGAGTGGTTTCCTAAACCACTTTAGGAAACTTACCTAAATACATGTAAATCACAATGTGATCGGATTAGGCTTCCTAATCCGCAAAACTTGCCTTGTGAAGGTGGCCTCTTGCAACTATAAAAGAGGCCACCTATCCTCTTTAAAGAGGTCGCATTCTTAACCTAAGAGAATAGAACATAAATTCACTGTACAACATACACCCGGCCGGTGCCACTGGTAGTGCCATCCAAAACTGTTGGCTCACCAGGCCCGCCGGTGATCTGTTAGTGAAAGCGTACCGACGCACCCGTGGATGTAGGTCACCTCAATAACGGGGCCGAACCACATACAAATCTTCTTCTTTTCTCCTTCTTAGCTCTCTTACCAGATTTTGGCATCATCAGTTTGGCACCATCTGTGGGAAACGACAGGTTTCTCGCTGAAACAAATCTCTAACTGATAGCCATCACCATGGCACCAAAGAAAACTAAGAAGGCTACCGCCCAAAATGGCCAGGAAGATCAAACCGATCACGATGATCAAGCCGGTCATGAGGACTCACAGCCTGGGCGACCAACCGCCTCCATGACCTCTGAGTAAGTCACCGCGACCCTCGCACAATTCCTAGAGGGCTAGCCACGAACACAAGAACAGATCAAAGCGCTGCTGGCATTATAGAGCTCCCTCGAATCGAGGAGCAATCCAGGAAAGGCAGACCCCCATGGGTCAGACAACAGACCCACACTACACCAGCATCCCCGCTGGGGTGGAGACAGCACGGGGGTGACAAACGTAGTCAGGCTCCCAAACGAACCCGACAGCATGCCCGAGTTAATCCACGCTGGATGAGAGATGCCAGAGATATCATCAATAGCAGGCGTGCTGCCCGAAGGGAGGAACGTACGGCCTGGGAATCGGCCGAGGACCCCCCGGCCAGGAGCCGGGGAGATCTAAGGCACACGATCACCCAGAGCCGGGTTCTATCCCCGAGGGAAACGCACTTCGAAGAAGAGGCCTCGTCATCTGACCAGACCTACCGCTCGAATTCGGAGAAAAAGACCGAGCGGAGGGATGTGAATACTCAAATCCAGGACCTACAGAGGCAGATCGATCAGCTCGGTCGCAAGCAGCACCGTGATCATACTGACACCGAGACCGAGTCGCCCTATACCGCTCGAGTCACTGGATTCCCCATCCTGCGTAAGTTCAAACCACTGCACCTCAGCTCTTACGATGAGACGGGAAGTCAAGTGGATCATGTCCACACCTACAAGGCCCAAATGGCGTTAGTCACCACCGTAGACGAGCTACTATGCCTAGCCTTTCCCAGTACCCTCAAGGGGTCGGCTGCACAGTGGTTCCACACTATTAAGCCGCAAACGGTTGACGACTTCAAGACACTAAGTAAACTTTTCATAAGCCAGTTCGTGGGAATGCTGGACCAGTCACAATCGGATACCCAATTACTGACTGTCAAGCAGCGCAAGGGAGAGTCCCTAAAGGACTACGTGGACTGTTTCAATCACCAGAGGCTTCAGATCCGCCACTTAAACGAAACAGCTGCTATCATGGCTTTCTACTCGGGAGTGCAACACACCAAGGTTGCTACGTCGTTCCATCATAACCGACCGGCAACCCTAGTAGAGCTCTCGGAAAGGATCAAAAAACACATCAACACGGAGGAGTTTTTGAAGTCCAAGCGTGCCAACTTCACGGAGGACGAATCCCCAAAAGCTAAGCGGAAACACGAGGGTTCTGAGAAGGGTCCGGAAAAGAAGCCCAGACAAGATCAGCAGAGGAGCAGTCGGGATCAGCCCCGGTAACCTTCACACCACTCTCCTAACCAATCCACGAGGTAATGCCCGCCGCCGTGACCCAGCGGCTACTCCAGCAACTGACGAAGCTGAAAAGCGCGCCCGATAGGAAGAACCGGGATAAGTTCTGCCGCTGCCACAAAGATCACGGGCATGACACAGAGGATTGCTTCAAGCTCAAGATTGCCATAGAAAAGCTCATTGAGCAAGGCCACCTGGCCGAGTTCGTAGCGCCTGAGGGACGACCTCAGCAAGACACCCGAGAACCCGAGTGGCCGCGCCTCTCGGGCAAATTAATGTGATCTCAGGAGGCACCTCAAGCGGAGGAGATTCACACTCGGCCAGGAAGAGGCATGCATGGGCATCCCGATCGGATGTTTGGCATGTCCAATCCATCAACTCCCCCCCGACCGACGTATTAGTATTCTCATCTGAGGATATACGAGACCTACACAGGCCTCACGATGACCCGCTAGTGGTGACGCTCTCTGTAGCAAACTACGTGGTTAAGAGAGTGATTGTGGACACAGGCAGTTCCTCTGATATCATGTTCATCTTAGCCTTCGATTAGCTCGAAATACCCAAGGATCGGCTTCGACCAATGGCCACACCCCTGGTAGGCTGAAGCACACAACCGCTTGGCACTATCAAGCTCCCGGTTCGGATAGGAACTTACCCCCAGCAGACGTCGGTGCTGGCTAACTTCGTAGTCGTGGAAGCTCCATCCGTGTACAACGTCATCCTGGGCAGGCCAACTCTCAACAAAGCCAAGGCGGTTGTGTCCACGTACAGCCTGGTGGTCAAGTT
The DNA here is from genome assembly GCA_033977485.1 of Hydrangea macrophylla. Classification (NCBI taxonomy): domain Eukaryota; kingdom Viridiplantae; phylum Streptophyta; class Magnoliopsida; order Cornales; family Hydrangeaceae; genus Hydrangea; species Hydrangea macrophylla. Next base: position 1,292,698 of record JASDAS010000019.1, read on the forward strand.
CCCGACCCCCCAAGGACCTGGAAGCTTCCAAGGAGATCAAGCAACCGCCCGAAATTGCTACGTTAGCTCTCTGCGCAGAGATGCCGTCCTTGAAACATGGAACATTCAGGAGATGGATCCGAGGGACCAAAGAGATGGAGTAGGCCCGATGGAGGAATTGGAACAAGTGACACTGGACCCGGAGTTTCCCAACCGGTCTGTCAGCATAGACACTCTCTTGGAGCCAGGCCTCAAAGAGAAGCTGATCCTATTCTTACGGCAGAGTTAGGATGTTTTCGCTTGGAGCCACGAGGACATGCCTGGGATAGATCCCCGAGTCATGTCTCATCGACTGAATACCAACCCGGACTCCCGACTGGTCAAGAAAAAGCGGCGGGGCATGGCACCCAAAAGGCATGCTGCGGTAAGTGATGAGGTTGAAAAACTCCTTAAGGCGAACTCCATCCGATCGGTTCAATATCTCGATTGGCTAGCAAACGTGGTTCTGGTCAAGAAAAGCAACGGCAAGTGGAGAATGTGTGTGGATTTCACTGATCTGAATAAGGCGTGCCCCAAGGATTGTTATCCACTGCCCAGGATAGACCTCCTGGTGGACTGCACAGCCGGACACTCGCTTTTCTCGTTCATGGATGCTTACTCGGGGTACAATCAGATCAGCATGTACCCCGGGGACGAAGAAAAGACCTCCTTTATCACGGACCAAGGGACGTATTACTACAAGGTGATGCCCTTCAGCCTCAAAAATGCCGGGGCAACTTATCAGCGCCTGGTCAATCACATGTTCAAGGATCTGATCGGGAGATCTATGGAGGTTTACGTCGATGATCTCTTGGTCAAAAGCCGAGACAAGGCAGACCATCTGGAGCATCTGGCCGGGGCCTTCAACATTTTGAGGACGTTCGGAATGAGGTTGAACCCGGCCAAATGTACGTTCGGCGTCTTGTCCGGGAAGTTCCTGGGACACCTGGTTAGCAGACGAGGCATCGAAGCAAACCCCGAAAAAATCCAGGCCATTATAAACATGCGGTCACCCAGGTCCACTAAAGAAGTTCAGAGCTTGGCTAGATGGGTCATCGCGTTGAACAGATTTGTCTCCCGAGCTACCGATCGGTGTCTGCCATTTTTCAAAATCCTTTACAAGGCCTTTTAGTGGTCGGAAGAGTGCGAGGAGGCGTTCCAGGACCTCAAGAAATACTTAGTGTCGCCCCCTCTGCTCTCAACACCTGTGCCGAACGAGGAGTTGTTCTTGTATTTGGCAGTGTCACCCTCAGCAGTTAGCTCAGCTCTCATCTGGGAGGAACACGGGATACAATTCCCGGTCTACTACACCAGCCGTGCACTTTAAGGCGCTGAAAGCAGGTACTCTCGCATAGAGAAGATCACTTTCTCCCTCATCACTTCTGCCCGGAGACTTTGCCCATACTTCCAGGCCCACGCAATCGTGGTGCTAACTAATCAGCCTCTCCGACAGATCTTGAACAGACCCGAAACATCCGGAAGGCTCGTTAAGTGGGACTTGGAGTTAGAGGAATTTGAAGTAACTTACAGACCCCACATGGCAATCAAGGGACAGGCCGTAGCAGACTTCCTCGTGGAATTCACATACCCGACGAACCCGGTCGAAGAGCTCTACCCACCCGACCTACCGCCCGGGCTACAAAAAGACATCCCGACCTAGATACTATATGTAGACGGGTCTTCCAACAAATAAGGCAGTGGGGCAGGAATCATCTTGACTACCCTGACGGGATTCAGCTTGAGTACGCCTTGCGGTTCGGGTTCCAGGCCTCCAACAACGAGGCCGAGTACGAAGCCCTACTGGTCTGACTAGAATTGGCCACATCGATGGGTGCGCGGTAGGTCCGGGGGTACAGCGACTCCCAGCTCGTAGTCAATCAGGTAACTCAGGAGTATAAAGCCCGAGAAGACAACATGATAGCTTGCCTTGCCCTCGTCCGAGCAGTTTCGAAGAAGCTCGAAGGTTTTTCAATCATGCAAATCCCGAGGGAAGAGAACACCCGGGCCGATCGGCTGGCACGCCTCGCTTCATCCTCCGAATCAGACTTGCTCGGAATAAGGATTGAACACTTATCCGAGCCAAGTGTGACCAATTCGGAAGACATGGAAGTCGAGCCGGTCGCCTTAGGCCACAGCTGGATGGATCCGATAATGGCATTCCTCACAACTGGTTCGTTGCCGAACGAAAAGGAAGAAGCCTGCGGGTGAAATACCGAGCGGCCAGATACCATCTCGTTGACGACATCCTCTACAAAAGGGGGTTCACCATCCCATACCTCCGCTGTGTCCATCCCACGCAAGTTCAAGCAATATTGCATGAAATCCATGAAGGAGTTTGTGGTAACCATGTAGGAGGTCGGGCACTCTCCCGAAAGGCCCTACTGCAAGGCTATACTGGCCGACAATGGCACGGGACTCCCAAGAGTACGTCAAGCAATGCGACAAGTGCCAACGATACTTCCCCATGGTCAACCAACCGGGTGAACTCCAAACACCCATCCATAGCCCGTGGCCGTTCGCTTAGTAGGGCATCGACATTGTCGGTCCCCTCCCGATGGGAAAGGGGCAAGTTAGGTTCGCTGTCATAGCAATGGATTATTTCACCAAGTGGGCGGAGGCCGAGCCCTTGGTAACCATCACCGAGAAAAAGATGGAAGGCTTCATGGAGAGGAACATCCTCAGCAGGTTTGGCGTCCCCCGAGTCCTGGTCAGCGACAACAGAAGGCAGTTTGACACCCCGGTGTTCAGACAGTTTTGCTCGAGCTACGGAATATCCAACCATTACTCATCCCCCGAGCACCCCCGGGCCAATGGCCAAGCCGAAGTAACCAACCGGACCATTCTACATTCGATCAAGACCAGGCTCAAAAATGCCAAGGGGCTTTGCCAACACTTCTATGAGCCTATCGAACAACTCCCCGGGCGGCCACCGGCGAGACACCGTTCTCACTCACCTACGGCTTTGAGGCAGTGGTACCCACGGAACTCAAAACGCCTACGTATCGGGTAGCTAACTTCAGCAAGAAGAACAATGAAGATGGTTGAAGAGAAAAGGGACCGGGCATATCTGAAGGTAGCACCCTACAAGCAGAGAGTGTCCCGATACTATAATAGCAAAGTGAAGCATCGCAGCTTCCAAAGCTAAGATCTCATTTTAAAAGCAGTAAACCAGTCTACCAAAGTTGCGGGCCACGGGAAGTTAGGACTGAACTGGCTAGGTCCGTACAAAGTTACCCGGGTCAACCGACCGGGCACCTACTGGTAACAAACTCTTAACGGGCATGAGCTTTCTCACCCATGGAACATACAACACCTTCGCAGATACTTTTAGTAGTGCTCGGAGATGAGCGGGTTAGCACTGGCTAGGATTCTCTCCTTTGTAGCTCTACTCGAGCAACCTTTATAAAATTTCAAATAAAACAAAGGTTCTCTATTTTACATCGTGGAATTATTCCTGACAGCCTTCCGTAAAAAGACCTCGGGGCCAGACCCCAGGCACTCAAAAGACCTTGGCTCAAAACCAAGGCATAAAAAGACCTCGGGGCAAGACCCCAGGCACTTAAAAGACCTTGGCTCAAAACCAAGGCACAAAAGACCTCGGGCCTAATCCCGAGGCATGGGCTTCGCTTAGGTCCAACCGACGATGGGGGACAAAAACGCATAGGTGACTGAGGATGGCAAGCTTCAAAGGACCCTGCAACCACCCATGTTCCAGGTCGGTTTCCTACGGTCACTCCCCATTTTTTGCTAAACACCTGCCTTTTTTTTGCTAAACACCTACCTTAGCAAACGCTTGGGGGGCAGGGGTAGGGAGAATACCCAGGCTAAATAGGAAATCACACCGGGCACTAACAGGATATGGAATCCTAGAATACTTCTAAAATTCCTGAGTACCTATAGTGTCCAGAGTAAACCGCCCGGATAGATAACAGGTTAAAACCCACACTATACCCGGGCGGGACCTGCAAAATAGGTTTACAAGACCAACTATTCTCTATCCGTTACAGTGCTAAATCTTTTTTAAGGCAGAGGTTCAAAGTAACTAAAAACCGGTCGGGTATTGGCAATCGCAAATAAGCGTACAAATATAATGAGTAAATAAAATAGCTAATTGATGCAAAAAGCGGCCTCAGAGGACCTTTTCATTAATTAAAAAGTTTTATTTTACAGACTTTGGGGGGCAATCTTACCAGCCTCCCTGACAAACCCATCCAAACAAAAACAAAAATTTTTTAAGGAGGGAGGCTAGGAGTCATCTACGTCAACAATGTCCACCCTCTCCTCAGCCTCCCCCTAGCATCGGCGGCAGCGACCCCAGCATCGGCAGTGGCCCCCTAGACATCGGCAGCAGCGTCCTCGGTGGCCTCGGGCACCATGTCCCAGTAGTCAGAATCCGCCCCCTGGTAAGGAGTGGTGTCCAACTCCGGGTGATCCCGGGCCAACCTCCTCTTCAGGTCCTCGTACCCAAGGAAGAAGCCATCGTCGAAGGTCTCCCCCGGGCGTCCTGCGGCCGCTGCCGCCTCCAAAAGCGCTCTCTCCCGAGCCTCCGCTGCCGCGCGGGCAGCCTGCTCGGTTTTCAACTCTGCTAGAGCCACCGCCAGTTCCTCCTGGGAGTCCCCGAGGTTCAAAGCTAGGCCCTTGACCCTATTTTTCTAAACGGTCAAGGCCCTCTCTTTGGTCTCCAGGGCAACCTCTTTCTCACCAAGGGTGGCCTCCGCGGCGGCGGCCCTCCAGGCCAGGGCCGGCATGAAAGACTCAGCTCCGACAGCCATGCAGCCGACCTATAATAAATCAGAGGAAAATCAGTCGGTCACTATTGCCAATAGAATAAAGGAAGTACACAAAAATCAGAAGACGCGGCAGAATTACTTACCAGATGGGAGATGCTGTAAAGCCACCCCTGGAAAACCTGGGGAGACATGCTGGCGCATCTCTCCACTTGACTCGGGAGCAGGTATGGCCTGACCCTGTCCTGGGTCTTCCTCGATTCCTCCAGGGGCGCCTCGACAGGAATATCAGCTCGAGGGGCAGATGTCTCCCCCACTGAGACCACCCGTGGAGTGGACGTCTCCCCAGGAGTCTGGGCGACCATCGGGCCGCGTCTGAGCCACCGTAGAGGGCGCTCACTGTCAGAGGCCTCAACAGCCGGCCTCTTCCCCGCCGCTGCCATCCGCTCGGCAGCGGTAGCCTGCAGAGCCCTCAGCCGCTCAGGGTCTCTACTGGGAGCCATCTCTACAGAAAGAAAAGCAATTACCGGGTTAGTAACTAGAGTAACGAGGCAGTGAAGAGTAGCCAACATTAAAATCAGTGATCAAATGCTCACCCGGGATGATGGTGGGGAAGATGGGAGCTTCAGCAGGATGGACCGGTCGGCGATCGCCTATTCGATCTCCCGAGCAGGTTAGGACCTCCAAGACGTTGATGGGCCGCTCCACCAAGCCTCTGATCCTTTCTTGGCACTCCTCTGGAATGCTAGGGAGATTGATTGACCCTGCTGGAAAACAAGCCAAGATGGTCAGTACCACGGTTATGGAGAGAAATCCAAAGAGAAACAAGGAAGAACGCAGGACGGGCTTACCCCTTAACTCCTCCACCCACGAAGTCCTTAGTTGGCTCCCTGGGGCTCACTCACAAAAACCAGGGGTGGACACTTGGAAGAACTTGTTCTTCCACCCCTTGTTGTTGCTCGGGCAGTTGATGATAATTTTCTTCCCCTGCCGAGCCCCCAGAGAGAAAAACCCGGCCTCCCCGTGTACTGGGAACGGCCGGTGGATCCAGAAGAACTCTTGTAGGGTGAGCTCATACCCAAAAACTTGGGGCCACAAAGAAATGGACCCCATCAAGAACCTCCACCCGTTCGGGGCTAATTGCCCGGGAGCTATCCCAAGATAGATCAGAGCATCCCGGGCGATTGGATGGAGGGGTATGCGAAGACCCGCCATGAGGGCGTCCTCATACAAGGTGACAAAACCCCGACGGCGAACATGAGCCCCGCCGGGGTGAACAAACAAAGAATGGCCATCGGGAATGGCGTACCTTTCCCTAATTCGACCAAGATCCCTGGCATGCAGGGTCGAGGGGATGAACTCACAGGCGAATGCTACCTCAAAACTAGACTCCCTAGGAGCCTCGTCGCCTGAACCTCGCAAAATGAAGGCAACGGGGGCCTCCTGATCGGATTCACCACTGGATACTCGGGCAGGGATCCTGCCCTCGCTATGGTGGTCGGATAGAGTAATAGAAGGAGGATCTAGATTGGTGTTAGGGGTTCCCGATAGGTACTTCTCACTCTCCGACTTGGATGCAGAATTGAAGCCAGAATGTTCCATCTCTGAACTCCCTACTGCGGAACAAGATAGCAAGCGCCGACCTAGGTACGGGTCAGGAACTACAAGCCTAATATACAAAGGAGGCAGGGTCAGGAGACTAAAAGATAAAGTATATAGGGTCCTAACGGTAAAAAAACACTCAGTTAAAATCGCTCCGGGGCAACCCGTATGCCTAAGACACCTAACTGTGCCGCCTGACCTAAGGAAAAAGCATAATCTAAAGAAGAAGAAACCCCACTCCCGGGTAAGTCCAAGTGGATTCATTCTCTCCAGCCTCACTGAGAAAAGGAAGGGGCGCAGCGAGTTGGAGCTAGGAAAGTAAAGACTTACACAAATTACAGCAGGAAAAGAGCTCGGGAAACATGATCGGAATGCTTTGATCTCAAGACCGCACGGTGGATAGGATCTTCAATCAGCAAGAATAAGAGAAATGAACAAGCATCCTTTATATAGAAACCGTGGATGGTTCAGATCAAAACTGATTGGATGCCTCATATGCTTTCCCGCCCAAAGTAGCTAATAGATGTCACCTCGGGCACGCAAAGCGTCACCTCAAAAGGCGTGTGCATTAAATGCATGATGAGACGGTTCAAATCCAACGCAAACAATTTGGTTACCTCCATGCTGACATCGTTGGATCCTGACCAAGCCTGTGACCAGCAGACATGTGGCATAAGTTGGCATCGGGCCCATATGGCCACCGCTCGGTCTATTACCCGGATGACCACTCCAACCGATCTCACCTCGAGTAAGGTCCCAGTCTCTCCCCGGACGGTTTCTCGGGAGCAGTTTTGATTTTCAAACCTCATCAGATGCAACATCAAATTAGCTTCGAAAATGGGGGGCAGCTGATACGTACAAAAATACGAGGTCAAAGTCAAGGTTTGCCACCTTAGCAAAATAGCCCAGTCATCTCAAAGCTGGGCCCACCGCCCCGTCCTACCAGGCCGTTGTACAAACTGCCCGGGATGCTCGTCGGTCTAGGCGTTCCTTCCAAACTGGCCCCATGTGGGCGCACTTCCAGAGGACGCGCTGACTCATCCGTTGGGCAATCAGTCAGTTGCCTATCCCAGCTAGAAGTCTAAATGGAAGGAGCGAGTGGTTTCCTAAACCACTTAGGAAACTTACCTAAATACATGTAAATCACGATGTGATCGGATTAGGCTTCCTAATCCGCAAAACTTGCCTTGTGAAGGTGGCCTCTTGCAACTATAAAAGAGGCCACCTATCCTCTTTAAACAGGTCACATTCTTAACCTAGGAGAATAGCACATAAATTCACTGTACAACATACACCCGGCCGGTGCCACTGGTAGTGCCGCCCAAAACTGTTGGCTCACCAGGCCCGCCGGTGATCTGTTAGTGAAAGTGCACCGACGCACCCGTGGACGTAGGTCACCTCATTAACGGGGCCGAACCACATACAAATCTTCTTCTTTTCTCCTTCTTAGCTCTCTTACCAGATTTTGGCATCATCACCAGCTATTAAAGGAAATCAATAATTGAACAAAGTACATCTAGAGACAGTCCAACAGAATTGAAATCAAATCGCTTAGCTCAGATTCAAACAATAATTATGATACATGTAAATTCAAAGCAACAGGTGGGGAATTTGTCATGAAACTAACTTAAGGGGAATCCAGCAGAGTGTAAGAAAATGTGAGGATTTCCAATTTAAACCATATGCCATATGTAGGAACCGGCTAGTAAAACATCTATCATGCAAAAATAGGATCCTGTCACGTATATTTTCAAGCTTCTAGAATAAATTAGCAATATGATAAACATGTGCATCTTCTTCTTCTTTTTAGGATATACACGTAAGGCGTGTTTGATAACCCAATTAATTATTAAAAGTGTTAGTGTGTTAAGCGTGTTTGATAACCCAATTAAGTGTTAAATTTTTTTGTATGTTTGATGATACCTAAAGGCTCACAACTTAACCGAAAAACTAGAAACTTTAAGTAAAAATTGTCCACTGAAAAATTCCACTAAAATTTAGTAGCTTAAAAATTTTAGCTTCTAAAATTCACTAGTTAATTTTTACTATATTTTATCAAATGCTAGTAAACTAAAGAAGAACACTCTTCTGTCCATTCCATTTCTACATTGAAAGCAATCTGCCGAAACTACAATCTCGAAGAAGTAGAAACATTCTAGAACTCCCTACATGGAGTCAATAAAGGAGTCCAAATCAAGACTATTAAGGTACAAACAATTGGTAGATGCTCTAGGATAATACTTACCTTAGAAGCAAGAATCTTTAAAACAAACTCCGCTCCCTGCCCCCGCCTCCGCTGCAACCCCGCTCAAGAAGAAACCTTTGAAACCTCATAAAGTTTAGCGCTTTCTCACCCCTGCTTCCGCTCCTGCTCCCGCCCCCACTCCCTCTCCCGCTTCGTGCAACTTAGATACTTACTATAATAAGAAGAAATGTAACGCCCTGTATTTTATTATCATTAATAAATAAATATTTCATTTTATTTCCATGAGTATTTTAATTTAATTTCTCTTTGTAATAATTATCTGGGGTCAAACCGTAATTTTTTAAAACATTTTCTATGGTTTCAAAATCGATGTCTATATTTTTGTATAACCGGGAATTAAATTCCTACATTAATATAATTTTCTGTATTTTTATTTCAACCGTAAAATACCAGTTTTAGAAATGGGCAGTATAATTTTACCTGTGTGTGTGTATCATTGCGTGAGCTCAACACACACAAGGGTATCTTGTGTACACATTAGTGCAGTGTGCGTATCTTGGTGCTGGAAGTGCTTTGTGAGTGTGTGTGAAGTGTCATGTGTGTTTTATATGCATAGTGCTAAGCACTTTGCATATGATATATACACCCACTAATTCCCCCCATTTCACTATCTCTCATCAATCACTCAATCTATCAGACTCTCTATCTCTCATTTATCTCTCTGCAGCTCTTTCTCTCTCTCTCGGCAGATAACACACACACACAGATAACACACATAACACACATACAGTATACATATATATATATATATATACACATATTGGGTTACCAAAATCAAGAACGGAGGAGGAAATTCTCAACTACGGATTATTACGGCGGAAGTTCTCGGCCTTTAAATTTCTGTATAATCGTCTCTGTGAGTATTATAAACTCACTCTCAATGTTTATATATGTATATTTCAGTGTATATATGTGTGTATATGTGTATATATATAGATACACCATTAAAGCTTAAAAATTGGAGTTTTACAAAAGTTAACCAAAATCAATTCTGTGAATTGGGAATGAAAGATCTTAGTCCCAATAAGCTGTGTTTCGAATACTACGGCTTAATTCATCCGTATCGCGACGTACCATTAATTCAAAGTTTTGTCACCTCTCGGTTTTACGTGAAATCCGAGAGCTACGATTGAAATTAGTTAAAACCGATCGCGTATTCTTAATCTACGCGGAAAAACGAAGAAATCCATATATTACATGTCTTGGTTGGAACAGAATTGAGAAATGGGTCAAAAACAGGCTTCAAATTCGTAACAGGGGAGAAACTGCTGATACCAATCGATTGGAAACATATCCAATCGATTGACATGTTATTCAATCGATTGACATGTGTTCCAATCGATTGACATGTCATTCAATCGATTGACACTTTTGTCAATCGATTGACATTTTTCAGCATTGACGGCTTTTACTAAAACGACCATATCTTCCTCTAGGAAACTCGAAAACGCGCACGGTTTGAAGCGTTGGAAACTAGACTCAAAGAGCTTTCTGTTGATATGTAATTCATGTATACAAATTATAACTCATTTTTAATGGCATTACTTCAAAGTATATTAGAAATTCAATCTAATATTTTCTCTTTTAATTTTAACAGTAGCAGAATTTTGTTTTCAGACTTTTGTTAGGAAAACGAATGAAATTTAAGGTTCTGCCCGCGTTGTCCCAAGTAAAACTCGATTCTGCACACTTTTCGTCTAATGCAATTTTCTCAGATTCTGCACCGTTTGGACAGAAAACGAGGATTTCAGTAGCAGTTTATTTAGAATGCTATTAGTTATGTTTAAAATGATTAAGGCAATGAATTACGAATTTTCAATCCCCGTACGCGTATTATTTCTTTAATTCTGTGAATTCCTTTATGTTTAAAGTTTGATGACATTCATGTGATTTATTAATGGTGTTATTTATGAAACATTGACATACATATTAGGGTTGAGGTTGTGTCAACATGCATGTGTGTGAGAAAGTGTGAAAAGAGTAAAGAGTGGCGTTCTAGTTGTGCGACCTCAATATCGATCGGATATTATTCCTGGTATTGGAGGCGACAGTGTTGTGTACGACTTAGATATCGATCGGATAGTATTCCTGGTATCTAAGGCGCGCGTTTCGGATATTGATCGGATAGTATTCCTGATATCCGAAGCGATGGTGGTAGTGTTGTGTACGGCTTAGATATCGATCGGATATTATTCCTGGTATCTAAGGCGCTTGTTTCGGATATTGATCGGATATTATTCCTGGTATCTGAAGCGATGGTTTGGTGTGCTCTTTTGGATATCGATCGGATAGTATTCCTGGTATCTAAGATAATGGTTTGGTTGTGTTGAGTTTTGTTGAGAGAAAAGAGTCAGAAAGATGAGGTGTTACATTATTCACGCATGGTCACATATTTATTGCTTTCTTTATTTCCCCGTAGCTTATGTTGGAATTGGAACCTTGAAGTTATTGCTTTTAAAAGTTAAATTGCACCGTTGTTTATATGCTTATATATACATTGCGAGCACTTGTTTATTTTGCTCACCAGCTTTCATAAGCTGACGGCGTTGATGCGTCCTGGACTGTATGTCCAGATTTTCAGGGTCAGGAGAAGCCAGGGTATTTTGACTATGCTACTTAGAGTCAGGAGACTTTCCAGGAGGCTGCTTTATATTTCCTAAGTCTTTTAATTTGGGTTTTGTAATAAACTAGTTTGGACTTTTGAATAAGGCGTTTTGTGCCTAAGACTATGACTGTTGTAATAGTTTAGTAAGTTTTTTTTTCAGAGCTTATGTTTTTTTGTTAGTATCCTTTGCTCTAGAATTGTTTGTTAAGTTATTTGTTGCAGGGACAATTGGTCATACTCACTTGTCACGACCTACGAGTCCATAAAGGAAATTAAATGCTTTCCTGAATTATGCTACGTCGGGGCGTGACAGGCTTTTTGGTATCAGAGCCAGGTTATGGCTCGATCAATTGTCCAGAACACATAAGATCTCCCGTTAAGATAGAATTGAGATAAGATAGTTCGACTTTATTCCGTGTCTAGTCGCTTTCTATCGTTTAGAATTTTCTTTATTCTCGAGAGATTGACCGAATTCTGTTGATTGATGGATAGGTACCGTTCTCTCGATCAGATGGCTAGAAGAAATCTCAGGAATCGTCCCGCTATTGAAGATGCACCGCCAGTAATAGATCCAACCGGGATGTTCGAAGCTTTTGTAAGGAGGTTGGAGAGGGTTAGTGATCAGAACGCAAGGAACAATAATCAGAATGGGGATTACAACGGGAATGGGAGGCAAGCCCACCAGACTGGAGACAAGCTTCTCAAGGAGTTTCGCGCTCTGCGACCTGAGTATTTTGCTGGAACTGATGAACCCTGGCAAGCGGAACAGTGGCTACGTCAGATGGAGCGTATCTTTGAGACCATAGAGTGCACTGATCTGGAAAAGAAGCGTCTGGCTATCTTTCAGTTGTCTTATGCAGCGGCTGATTGGTGGGATGCAGAAAAGGCGACCATAGGGGAAGAAGCTGCAAGGAGAATGCCGTGGGTGGTGTTCAAGGAAAGGTTTCTCGAGAAGTATTTCCCCGAAGAAGAGAAGGACAAGAGGGAAAAAGAGTTTATGGAGTTGACTCAAGGGAATCTGACTGTCCGAGAGTACACTACTCGATTTGAGCGTCTGTCTCGCTTTGCTCCACATATGGTGGACACACCCCAGAGGAAAATCAAGAAGTATCACCGAGGTCTCAACCTGTCTCTCAGACATTTGACTATGGGGCATCTGGGCCAGTCATTTGAAGCTCTGGTGAGATTGGCTACGGGGTTAGAGAATGATGGGTGTCAGAATTCGAAGCCGCTTGGAAATCGACCTCCGCAGAAGGGTTATCCCGGACAGAAACCAGGGTACCCTCAAGGACAGAAAAGGACCTGGGATGGAGGGAAGAAACCTCAACAGACACAAGCAGTTCAGCAGTATCAGCCTCTAGCAATAGAAGGGGCCAAAAACAACAACTGCTTCAATTGTGGAGTTCCCGGTCATCGAGCTAAAGATTGCAGAGCACCTAGGCGTTCGGATCGTTCAGGAGTTGTGTGCTATAATTGTGGCATGCCAGGTCACATAAGTCCAGAATGCAAGGCTCCTAGGAAAGGTAACTATGGTCAGCAAGGACAAGCCCGTCTGAATGCTGTCATTCCCGAGGCTGCTGGCTATGAGGAGACAGGGTATGAAGAAGGTACCAATGAGGAGGGACCGCCCGAGCAACGAGCAGTGGAAGGTACTCTAACTTTGTTTAACTCTCATGTTAAAGTTTTATTCGACACGGGTGCTACACATTCTTTTATATCTGTTAAGATCGTTCAGAAGTTGGGTATCATACTGCATCGTTTAGAGGAAGCTTTGAGTGCTGTCTCACCCTTAGGGACCACAGTCAAGTTATTACATGTGTGTAAGGATTGTCCTCTTCGGTTTGGAGACCGCGAACTTTTGGCGAGATTGGTGGTTCTGTCGATGAAGGAGTTCGATATAATCCTGGGAATGGATTGGCTCGAGAAGAATCATGCGAAGTTGGATTGTGCAAAGAAAAAGATCACATTTACGGACAAGGGGAATCAACTCTTCGATTTCCAATGTAACCCTTCGGGTGATATGTTCCTCACTAGATGCCTAGCAAACATTGAGGTTGTCAGTGCAGAGGTGACAGTATCATCTATACCGGTAATCAAAGAGTTCGAGGAAGTATTCCGAGATATTTCAGGATTACCGCCGGAAAGGGACATAGAATTCTGTGTGGAATTAGTGCCAGGTACTCGACCTATAACCAAGGTTCCCTACAGGATGGCCCCTACAGAATTGTTGGAGCTGAAGGAACAAGTTCAAGAACTTGAGAAGTTAGGTTTTGTTCGTCCAAGTACTTCACCCTGGGGAGCACCAGTGTTGTTTGTGAAGAAGAAGGATGGGTCAATGCGGCTGTGTATTGATTACCGAGAACTGAATAAGGTTACTATCAAGAATAAGTATCCTTTACCTCGGATAGACGATCTGTTTGATCAGTTGCAAGGAGCCACGACCTTTTCTAAGATTGATCTACGGTCAGGGTATCACCAGTTGAGGGTGCGGAAGGAAGACATACCTAAGACTGCTTTCAGGACGAGATACGGACACTATGAGTTCTTAGTAATGCCGTTTGGGATGACAAATGCTCCAGCTGTGTTTATGGACTTGATGAACAGAGTATTCAAGCCATACTTAGATCAGTTCGTTATTGTCTTTATTGATGATATTTTGATCTATTCCAAGTCAGAGGAAGAGCATGAACAACATCTGAAGATCGTGTTGCAGACTCTCAAGGATCACCGCCTGTATGCTAAATTCAGCAAGTGTGAATTCTGGCTTCAGGAAGTTAAGTTTCTCGGGCATGTGATCTCTCAACAAGGAATCGCGGTTGACTCATCAAAGACCGATGCAGTGGCGAATTGGACTCGGCCGACCAATGCTACAGAAGTCAGAAGTTTTCTGGGACTAGCGGGTTACTATCGGAGATTTGTGGAAGGTTTCTCAAAGATAGCAGCCCCGTTAACTGGTTTGACTAAGAAAGATTTGAAGTTTGAATGGACTGATAAGCATGAACGCGCTTTTCTGAAATTGAAGGAGAAGTTGACAACAGCGCCAGTGCTTGCGATACCAAGGGATGGTGAGAAGTTCACTATTTTTAGTGACGCCTCGTATCAAGGATTGGGATGTGTCCTTATGCAAGACGGAAAGGTTATCGCCTATGGTTCAAGACAGTTGAAGCCGAATGAATTGAACTACCCAACTCATGATTTAGAGCTGGCAGCAGTAGTGTTCGCGCTTAAGATCTGGAGACACTACCTCTATGGGGAGAAATTTGATTTGTTCTCAGACCACAAAAGCCTTAAGTATTTGTTTACTCAGAAGGAGTTGAACATGAGGCAACGTCGGTGGATGGAACTGATCAAGGACTACGACTTCACATTAGAGTACCACCCCGGTAAGGCAAACGTAGTCGCTGACGCCCTAAGCCGGAAACCTCAAGGAATGATTGCTTCATTGATGTTGAGGGAATGGAAAGCCTTGGAGACAATAACAGAATTTGATGTGCAGATTTCTGAGGAAAGTATCGGGCAACACTTTGGATGCTTGGTAGTACAACCAACACTTGTGAGTCGAATCATCGAAGCCCAGAAGGAAGATGAGAAGTTTCAAGCATGGTTCGCCAAGATGTTAGAGAAGGACCCGACAGAATGGAAGGTTGGGGCCGATGGAGGATACCGATGTCGAGACAGATTGTGTGTGCCAGATTCAGGAGGTTTGAGAAAAGAAATTCTCGAAGAAGCACATAAATCAAGACTGACAGTACACCCAGGAGGAACAAAGATGTATAAAGACCTGAAGAGAAACTTCTGGTGGGAAGGGATGAAACGAGAAGTAGCCGAGTTTGTGTCTAAATGTTTGACTTGTCAACAAGTGAAGGCCGAACATCAGAGACCCTCGGGATTGTTGCAACCCTTACCTGTTCCGGGATGGAAGTGGGAGCACATAACTATGGATTTCGTGGTTGGATTACCCCGGTCACAACAGAATCATGACGCGATTTGGGTAATTGTGGATCGTTTGACGAAGTCTGCACACTTTATCGCGTACAATATGACTTACCCAGTAGAAAGGATGAGTCGAATGTACCTACAGCAAGTGGTGCGACTGCACGGTGCGCCTGTGTCAATTGTATCAGACCGCGATGCACGTTTTACCTCGGGATTTTGGGAAAGTCTGCAGAAGGCTATGGGAACTTCGCTCAAGATAAGTACTGCATTCCATCCTCAGACCGATGGGCAGACCGAGCGTGTTAATCAGATTATGGAAGATATGCTCAGAGCTTGTGCAATTGACTTTGAAGAATCTTGGGAGACGCACTTACCTTTGGTTGAATTTGCGTATAACAACAGTTATCACTCGAGTATTGGGATGGCGCCGTTCGAAGCTTTGTACGGACGGCCATGTCGATCTCCGTTGTGCTGGGCTGAAGTGGGAGACACAGAACTGTTAGGACCAGATTTGGTGAGAGAGACCAATGAGAAGATTTCACTGGTCAAGGAAAGGATGAAAACTGCACAGAGTAGACACAAGAGTTATGCGGATCGACGTCGAAAGGACTTGGAGTTCAGTATTGGAGATCACGTACTCCTTAAGGTTTCACCTGTTCGTGGAATAATACGTTTTGGTCAGAAGAGAGGGAAATTGGCACCTCGTTTCATCGGACCGTTCGAGATTTTGGAGCGTGTTGGGAAAGTGGCTTATCGGCTCGCGTTGCCACCAAAGATGTCTGGTGTTCATAATGTGTTCCATGTTAGTATGTTAAGGAAATACATACGGGACCCTTCACATGTGGTTAATTTTGATGATATTGAGACGAGTCAGAATGTTGTCTACAAGGATAGACCTGTGAGGATTCTTGACCAGAGTATCAAGAGGCTGAGAAGAAGAGACGTTCCTTTGGTTAAGGTTCAGTGGAGGCATCATGACGAAGGAGAGGCGTCATGGGAGTTAGAGTCAGACATGAGGACTAGATACCCCGAGTTGTTTCAGGATTAGTTAGCTCAGATTTCGGGGCGAAATCTCTGTTAAGGTGGGTAGGGTGTAACGCCCTGTATTTTATTATCATTAATAAATAAATATTTCATTTTATTTCCATGAGTATTTTAATTTAATTTCTCTTTGTAATAATTATCTGGGGTCAAACCGTAATTTTTTAAAACATTTTCTATGGTTTCAAAATCGATGTCTATATTTTTGTATAACCGGGAATTAAATTCCTACATTAATATAATTTTCTGTATTTTTATTTCAACCGTAAAATACCAGTTTTAGAAATGGGCAGTATAATTTTACCTGTGTGTGTGTATCATTGCGTGAGCTCAACACACACAAGGGTATCTTGTGTACACATTAGTGCAGTGTGCGTATCTTGGTGCTGGAAGTGCTTTGTGAGTGTGTGTGAAGTGTCATGTGTGTTTTATATGCATAGTGCTAAGCACTTTGCATATGATATATACACCCACTAATTCCCCCCATTTCACTATCTCTCATCAATCACTCAATCTATCAGACTCTCTATCTCTCATTTATCTCTCTGCAGCTCTTTCTCTCTCTCTCGGCAGATAACACACACACACAGATAACACACATAACACACATACAGTATACATATATATATATATATACACATATTGGGTTACCAAAATCAAGAACGGAGGAGGAAATTCTCAACTACGGATTATTACGGCGGAAGTTCTCGGCCTTTAAATTTCTGTATAATCGTCTCTGTGAGTATTATAAACTCACTCTCAATGTTTATATATGTATATTTCAGTGTATATATGTGTGTATATGTGTATATATATAGATACACCATTAAAGCTTAAAAATTGGAGTTTTACAAAAGTTAACCAAAATCAATTCTGTGAATTGGGAATGAAAGATCTTAGTCCCAATAAGCTGTGTTTCGAATACTACGGCTTAATTCATCCGTATCGCGACGTACCATTAATTCAAAGTTTTGTCACCTCTCGGTTTTACGTGAAATCCGAGAGCTACGATTGAAATTAGTTAAAACCGATCGCGTATTCTTAATCTACGCGGAAAAACGAAGAAATCCATATATTACATGTCTTGGTTGGAACAGAATTGAGAAATGGGTCAAAAACAGGCTTCAAATTCGTAACAGGGGAGAAACTGCTGATACCAATCGATTGGAAACATATCCAATCGATTGACATGTTATTCAATCGATTGACATGTGTTCCAATCGATTGACATGTCATTCAATCGATTGACACTTTTGTCAATCGATTGACATTTTTCAGCATTGACGGCTTTTACTAAAACGACCATATCTTCCTCTAGGAAACTCGAAAACGCGCACGGTTTGAAGCGTTGGAAACTAGACTCAAAGAGCTTTCTGTTGATATGTAATTCATGTATACAAATTATAACTCATTTTTAATGGCATTACTTCAAAGTATATTAGAAATTCAATCTAATATTTTCTCTTTTAATTTTAACAGTAGCAGAATTTTGTTTTCAGACTTTTGTTAGGAAAACGAATGAAATTTAAGGTTCTGCCCGCGTTGTCCCAAGTAAAACTCGATTCTGCACACTTTTCGTCTAATGCAATTTTCTCAGATTCTGCACCGTTTGGACAGAAAACGAGGATTTCAGTAGCAGTTTATTTAGAATGCTATTAGTTATGTTTAAAATGATTAAGGCAATGAATTACGAATTTTCAATCCCCGTACGCGTATTATTTCTTTAATTCTGTGAATTCCTTTATGTTTAAAGTTTGATGACATTCATGTGATTTATTAATGGTGTTATTTATGAAACATTGACATACATATTAGGGTTGAGGTTGTGTCAACATGCATGTGTGTGAGAAAGTGTGAAAAGAGTAAAGAGTGGCGTTCTAGTTGTGCGACCTCAATATCGATCGGATATTATTCCTGGTATTGGAGGCGACAGTGTTGTGTACGACTTAGATATCGATCGGATAGTATTCCTGGTATCTAAGGCGCGCGTTTCGGATATTGATCGGATAGTATTCCTGATATCCGAAGCGATGGTGGTAGTGTTGTGTACGGCTTAGATATCGATCGGATATTATTCCTGGTATCTAAGGCGCTTGTTTCGGATATTGATCGGATATTATTCCTGGTATCTGAAGCGATGGTTTGGTGTGCTCTTTTGGATATCGATCGGATAGTATTCCTGGTATCTAAGATAATGGTTTGGTTGTGTTGAGTTTTGTTGAGAGAAAAGAGTCAGAAAGATGAGGTGTTACATTATTCACGCATGGTCACATATTTATTGCTTTCTTTATTTCCCCGTAGCTTATGTTGGAATTGGAACCTTGAAGTTATTGCTTTTAAAAGTTAAATTGCACCGTTGTTTATATGCTTATATATACATTGCGAGCACTTGTTTATTTTGCTCACCAGCTTTCATAAGCTGACGGCGTTGATGCGTCCTGGACTGTATGTCCAGATTTTCAGGGTCAGGAGAAGCCAGGGTATTTTGACTATGCTACTTAGAGTCAGGAGACTTTCCAGGAGGCTGCTTTATATTTCCTAAGTCTTTTAATTTGGGTTTTGTAATAAACTAGTTTGGACTTTTGAATAAGGCGTTTTGTGCCTAAGACTATGACTGTTGTAATAGTTTAGTAAGTTTTTTTTTCAGAGCTTATGTTTTTTTGTTAGTATCCTTTGCTCTAGAATTGTTTGTTAAGTTATTTGTTGCAGGGACAATTGGTCATACTCACTTGTCACGACCTACGAGTCCATAAAGGAAATTAAATGCTTTCCTGAATTATGCTACGTCGGGGCGTGACAAGAAAATCCACCCATTTATGAAATCTTATATGGGCTACAAACACAGTAGTGATTCGGAGGTCTCAAGTTACAAAACCATTTTTGTGTTTATAGTGACTGTGATGAATCTGATAACCAATTAAGCATTTTAATGTACCTAAATCATACAACATTATTTGCTTGAAAAGCATTGGGACCATTGTATCAAATTTTAATTCTTCTCTTAATTGGAACATTAACTGCAAACCCACATCATATACTCAAACTAAAATTGCATACACCATTTCTATGTACACCCTCTCAACACTACCAAAGCTGGTTGTATAACGTTGAGTGCCAAAGTAATTCAGTGACATATCATTACAAGAGGGTGCGATTGGAGCAGTAATTTGTGTCTGTAAAGTAAAGACTAGGTCACTTTGAATAAAAAAAATAACTTTTTTGTAGGTCTTTTTGAATTACTTTCAAAGTTTCATAGAAGTCTTAGAATGCTATCGGTAAATGTAAATTTGTGGGTGCGTTATGGTCAAAGAGAGAATATCAATATATCAATAATAACCATACTAAACATTTATCGAATACACTCAGTTGTACATATTTATCCGATAAATAAGAGGTAAATAATTGATCAACCAAAAAATCTGGGTTTTGAGATATATATATATATATATATGAGTATCTCTATTCTGTATCTCTGTGAGAATGCTAAACGTTGTCGTAGTCGTCGTCGTCGCGCTTCTTGGGTTTGCGGTTCTTGTCTTCAAGGAGCTTGGCCATGAAAAGTGCAGTACTAGCAAGGTTATGAATGTTGGGGACGTTGTAATTCTGAGCTATGTATATACCACACATTATTCCAGATATGAATGAAAAACTGCCTCGTATTAGAGTTGTTTCCACGAAAATTGCAGTTTATTAACTTAATTATTAAACAATAGTGTATTGAAACTTAAAACAGTTCCAGGGTAAATCGTCCTTACTAAAACCGACTGTACAGAGTCATTATTACTAAAAACAAGTTTTGTATTTAAAATCAGATTTAGTAAAATTAAGTTTAATGTTGAATTTTGATTTTCGCCGAAATATTACTTCTGAATTTTTTTTTGAAGAAAAAGGAAATTGAAAAGAATATCAGTTTTAGTAAAACCAAGTATATGTAGTCATTTTTACAAAAAAAAAACAACTTTAGAAAAAGTCGGTTGTACTAAAAACGACTTTCAATAAAGTCGTTTTTTACTAAAAACGACTTTCAATAAAGTTGGTTTTAGTAAAATCGACACTAGAGTCGGTGTTGGCAAAACCGACCTGTAGGAATGACATCTCTATGTGTTCAGAGTGTTGTCAATCAAAGACAGAGCGAAAAAGTTGCCACCCTAAAGTCGGTTTTAGTAAACATGACTTTAGGCAAGTTGTACCTCAACATAAGTCTTCTGACTTATTTCTTCTTCGTTTGCTTCTTCGTTATTGTACTTCTTCTAATTTCTTTCTTCCTTCTTGCTTATTCTTCCTTGTTTTGTTCTTCTCAAAATTTCTTCCTTCTTCAATGTCGACTTTTATTGCATTTTACTGGGGGTAGTATGATAATGGATCACAACGAAGGAGGTGTTAAGTACAGCATTCCGGCCAAGGATATTCAACAAGTGAATCACGGAACAACCCTGTCTGAGTTAATTCAATTGGTATATCATAAAGTAGTCTGTTTTATTAATATTAAAAATTAATGTTCTTGCCACATACCAAACGAAGAAAAGAGATAGCGAAGCGACTAATGAAATTTACAATTTTTTATTTTGTTTTCACTCTATTTTCTTTTCTTTTCCACTTTCCTTATTAATGATAGAACGAGTCTTTTCCTCGGTCGTCTTCTTTTCTTTTCCTTCACTAAAAATATGAACCAACCCGAGTCTAGGCCTGTCTTTGTAAATATGCAAACTATAATATAGTAGTTCAATAAAAGAGCAAGAAAGTGACTAACAAAATTCAAAAACTTTAATTTTATTTTCACTGTAAATTCTTTTCCTATTTTCCATGTTAAACAAACAACATAAGTATTTTACTCGGTGTTTATTTTTCATTTCCTACACTGAATCCACGAAGCATATGGTCTACGTTTATTTTTGTTAAGTTTCATATTAATTTACTATATGGGTTTGTGGTGCTTATACAAAAAATTGTATCTATATAATGAACAGGGAGGTGTACAAACAGAGATATAAGCATATCACAAAGCATAGGCTCATCATCTGGGATACCAAAATACATAGTACAAATTATGAACAGTAGTGTCTTTGCTTGTAAATACATATATACATAATATACATATATCCATACATATATAAAATACCTGAAGGAGAGAGAATGTCGTCGGAAAGAGATAGAGAACGTCGGCAAGCTCCTCGGTGGGTGGCGCCAGCAGAGTAGATGGTGGTATGGTGGTGGTGGGGGGGATGGAAGAGAGAGGAGAGAGAATCGCCGGTGGAGAGAGAATAAGGAGAGAGCTTGGACAGAAATCTAAAAATGAGACTGATGGGGTTTTTAACCGACTCTAAAGTCGTTTTTTTAAAAAAAAAAATGATTTTAATGAAAGTCATTTTTTTGTAAAACTGACTTTAAAGTCATTTTGGTAAAATCGACTATGACTTAAAGTCATCGTTAGCAAAACCGAGTTTTAGTTGAAGTCATTTTTTGTAAAAACAACTACATGTACTTAGCTAGTTTTACTATTTTTTTTTTCGAAAAAATAGTTTTACTAAAATCGATTTTCTTTTCAATTTCTTTTTCTTTAAAATTCTTTTTAAAAAAAAAATTCGGAGAAAATATAAATTCAACATTAAACTTGGTTTTAGTAAAATCGATTTTAAATGTAAACTCGTCTTCAGTAAAAATGACTCTATAGAGTCAGCTTTAGCAAGGACGATTTACTCTGGAACTGTCTTTAAGTTTCAATACACTCTTGTTTAATAATTAAGTTATTAAACTACAATTTTCATGGAAACAACTCTCATGAAGCCACATTCGTAGCTTTATTCATTTGCATACCCCTATAGTTTGGGATGAGTCGTAATTTGGTCCATCAATGACTTCTTGCAACAAAATTACTTTCAATAACAAAATTATTCGTCACTAAAGGGCTCATTGGACTTATTTGCTAGCTGCAGTTGAAGACTTTAGGGGCAAAAAATAGTACATTTGAAACTTTAGGAATCTAAAGTGTCAAGCTACCCAAACATCAAGGGTGAAAAGTGCAATTCGCCCCCAAAGAAAGAGTAATAGTGTGCTTCTCAAAATTTGTATTCTAAATGCTTCACGAATACATACAATAATGGACCCACTTGATTTTGATAGGATAATGTTAAAATGCGGATAACACTTTACTAAACTTTCTAAGGTCCAATTATTTAGTTCCTATCACATAGATGCACAATTTCTAGAAATGCAGTTTTTTTAAAAAATTTAATTTACTCTTTTAAAAACTAGGGAAGGTCTTTAATATTATTCCATGCCTCATGGCAGGTGAGTAATATTTACTCTTTTAAAAACTAGGGATAATTACATTTCAATTAACTTTTGTATAAAATTTTAAAGTCAATCTACTACTTTTAAAAATTAAAAATATCAATAATCATTAAAAATAAATAAAAAGTCATTAACAAAATTAAAAAATATCAACTTTTGAATTATTATTTTGTATTTTAGTTTTTTTTTTTTTTTTTTTTCATTTCAGCATTGTGAAGTTGCAATAAAACGTTGTGATGGTTGCTCCCAAAGCTTGGAAGAGTTGCTCCCGACATTGTGAAGATTTGCACACGAATTTGAAATGAGTTGCTCTCTACGTTTTGAAGAGTTGCTCTCAAAAGTTTCAAAGAGTTGCTCCACAATGTCATGTAAAAATTGATGACTTTTTCATTTTACAAAAAAATCATTAATATTTTTTTAAAAAAGAGGCTTGGCCTAAGGTCCTTAAGGTTGGCCATCATCGGATTAAAATACAACCCATTAACAACAAACTACACAAGGACAAAAACCCAAGCCCATTTTTTAGGTACAATCCACAACATTAACATTTCACTCTTCAAGTCCATTTTAATTTTTCCATCTGACCAAACTACTATTCTCTTCATCAATTCCCAGAAAAACAGACCTAACGGACAGTCAATCTCAATCTTCAACATCTCCATTCTAATTCACGATCTCAATCTTCTACCTCTCTCTTCGATCCATCATTCTCAATCGGAAAAACTACAATTCGTCAACTAAAATTCGATTTCATCACAGAAAAGTGAAGAGTAATCAGAAAACTACAAGTCGATAACTATTGAAGAATCATAGATCGCGATTGCATAGAGATTGAAGACCAATCTATTAGCTGCTACAGAATCAATCGCAAAATCTGATCATTGATTCATTCTCGTTCAATAGATATCAAACTGATGTAATATAATCTAGTTCTTTGTGTTTTCAACCTAATGTTTATAGATTCGTAAATTAGAGTAAAGTTCTATATGCATTTGCTTAGTTTTCATGGATAACACTTAGATTAATTGCAATCAAGATAGGTAACTGATTACAATCCAGTTTCAGTATGTAACTTGTTGAAAATTGTTCATTCTCTGTGCTTTCCGATGAAAATTCTGTTAAATTTTAATCAGTTAGTTATATTTAACTGAAATTACAGTTAACTTCAACTTAAATTGGTTATATGTTGTCATTGAATGTGTGGAGGTCTTGATATCTAAAATTATATATATGTTAAGTGAAATTTCACTTAACATTCATGTATGCTAAGTAAAATTCACGTATTGCAACCCAAACAGAGCTTTATTATGAATCCAATCAAGTTGCTATAAATAAGTAGGTTTTGATGTTTAACTGAAATTAATTCTGTATATCTTAATGCATGAAAAAACGAGGGGACAAACATACTTGGCAACCTTTCGTGTATGAAATTCTCTTATTAGCAGACATATTGTATGTTAAGTAAAATTTCTCTTATTATCCCATGTATCCTAATTCAAATTTCTCTGAATGTATATTTCCTCAAATATCCAGATAACAAGACATTGTGATTCGTGAATGATATTGTCAGTCAATAGACTAACAATATAAGCAGAGCTTGAGTGTATTTAATTTAAGATATTATCATTAATTGATTAATATGTACACAATTAAGATATACAGAATTACAGAGCTTTGTTTCGTGCATCATGTTGTTTTGGATTTACATGACTTTGTCTATTCAAGGTGGAGAAATTTGCAAGATACTCGTATCATCTTTGTTACTCTATTCTCGGAAACTCTAAATGCATGCTTGACAGTAATGATGACTTTGTAAACTTGCTTTCCCTAGCATATTGCTTCAAAATTGATCACATAGAAGTATGTGTCTTACAAAATAGTACAATCTCTTCGAATAGTATAGTTACTGATGCATACCATATTGACAAGGTGGAGAATAATGGGGGGCGTGGCCACTGGAGTATTCACCCGGCGCCTCCAGGCCTCGGGGGATTAGTCGAGGTGCGCGCAAGCTGGCCCGGACACCCCCGATTACCAAAAAAAAAAAAAAAAAAAAAGACAAGGTGGAGAGTAATAATAATAAAAGGAATGAGACCGAGCTCATAGTAAATTATTGTCTTCACAGTGAGACTATCACACCCCGAAGTACCAAAAATAGGGAAAATAAATTTCCAATGGAAGGGATAAATGATTTACTTAAATGGCATGGATGGAATTAACCTGTAGTGAAGGAACTATTCAGTGAAAACAGATCATTCTATCGTAGAAGGGCATGACCGGTCATGGTCGCGATCGGTCCTGATAGTTATGCGGGACCAGTCATGGTCGGGACCGGTCATGGGTATGTTTCGCGACCAGTCCTGGTCGTCTTCTTCCTTAAGACTTTACAGTTGTAGTGCATATACGATTTTTACAAACTTAAATGATACAACAAGTATAATATACCATTCTCTTTGTTTTTCCGCGTACATTATGAATATATAAGTTTTGTTTGCCAATTTGTAATGTAGCTCAACTTATTGATGAAAATCCGAGAGTTGTCAAAACTACGGTTTCGCCGTACGTTGCAACCGTTACAAGTTAAGGTTTAAGATTTGAAACATAAGTTACTGGGACTATAATCTTTCATTCCTAATTTACAGAAATCATTATTACCAAGATTTGAGAGACTACCATTTTCAAAGCTTCAAGATTGGGATTGAAGAGAATTTTGACTGAACTTTGCATATATTGCTTTCATATTAGTGTCGCACACACACACACACACACACACACACATATATATATATATGTGGAGTATTGGTTTCAGAAAATTAAGAAAGCATTAATATAATAGTTAAAAAAATCTATATTTTTTATACCATATGCAATAGGATGATATATACTCAGTATACATATATATATATTTCATTTAAATAAAGTTCAACAAGGCTTTTGAAGTTAGGTTAGATACTATCCAAGGTCATGGAAATCATATCCATTACACAACAGAATGACACTAAGGATTCTTGATATCCCTTTTTTTAATTCATTTTCTTCACTGATTTTTACAATTTGCTATTAATCAACTTGAAGTTGATATTCAGAAAAAGTGTTTTAAGCATTCAGGTGCGTAACTTGCACAGGTGGTTTAGGCTTTTGTTTTTGTTTCATGTTTTTGAGTGTTTTGTGCCCTTCAAAAGTTTATGAAACATTTTGAATAAAAAAAATATCTAATTCTATAGCTATTGTTACCAAACTCCTTTCAAACACAAGCATCTAATTCAATCGATGTCATAAGAGCACTAATACAAATATTATGCTTCTCCCCCAAAACCTCGCTTATTAATACCTCTCTACAATTTTGTTTATACCTCTCTTATTCAATCCCTTGGTCTTTGCTGTTTTAATAAGTGTTTTCTGAAGAGTAATGATATGCTTCACTAATACTAATCCCCAAAACCCATCCCAAATGATGCGGGTAATACATCAAAACATATGTAATAGATTCTAGTCTGTGTGCTGTGATTTAGGTGAGATTGCTTGGCTGTTGCGTCTAAATCCCTCTACACAATTACATTCACATAAGTGTTATAACCGTAGTTATTTCTTCTTGGAGGTATTTCTCGATTTGCAGACTCTTGGATTTCCCATAATTTTTGTTTACATCTATACATACATGTTCACTCGTGAAGAATGAATGGATGTGTGCGACATTTCGGGAAGTAATTAGAAGTTTTGAAAACTCGTAGGGAGTTAAATGTAATTCCCGAGAGTCGTGCCTATAAATACTCAGGTTGAGATATTTCTTCATAATATCTTCAAACTCACAAATACCTAGAGAGAGGAGAGAGAAAGGGGTTTAGTTGCCACAAGCTTTTCGATAACAAACGACGACCGTTCGTCTGTCAGTTTTCATCTAGATTTTATATTTGGACTCCTCGAGGTAAGAGCTTGATTTTGATACCTCTTAGGCCTCGTTTGGCAAAGTTTTTTCGAAAAGCTAATTTTAAAAATTTGGAAAAAACATGTAAATACTTGTAGGAGTCCTTTGAGTTCGGAGATCCGACGATTAATTGGCGTCCTAGTACTTTCTCTGAAGTTATAGAGATATAGCTCGAGGTATGAATTCCGAACTTGTGTTATATAGACAATTTTGGATGTTTTGAATATTGTGTATGAATTGTGATTTGGGCAAAATTCATGTGTTAAATTAGACCTGTTAATTTTAACGAGTACATATAGAAAAGCACGGTGATATGATTATGTGAGTATGCTAAATGATTATGTGGGTCAAAGGGGAGTTTGGTATAATTTCATGCCAGGGTATGCCTCTCGGTGTTTGAGAGTTATAGTAGTGACGACTACTTGCTTGGCGTGGGAATTGGCCAGCCAGAGCAGTTGGATGCAATGATTGAGTGATCTTTGGCTAGCCATTGGCATCACTGTTTAAGATTTAAGACTTGGCGATAAATCGGATGAATGCGTATCTCTCTCCCCAGAGACTAAATTATGTGATTAAGATGTTTAAAACATGAATTGCCTCATGTGCATTTGTTTAGAATTGTGCACTCAACATATAGCTGAGCAGTAGAGACTTCCTCCATTACAGGTGAAAAGAAAAAGTGAAAGAAGAAGCGAGAAGAGTAAGGTCGACGAGATGCTTGGGACATCTTTTGTATATGTTTTTGGTTTTTCATTCTAAGTGTTGTAATAAGATTTTGAGAAGTTAAAACCTATGTTATTAACTTAGAAATCTTGGAATGAATTCATAGTATTGTAATCGGTAGCAACTGTTATACTTATGGTTAGAAACGTTGTTATATAATTGTGTTTATGTTGAAATTTTGATTGGAGAACCATGGGTTTGAAATTCTGCAGAATGTGCAGAATCTGGGAAAATCAGTCGACTGGGTCCCCGACACAGTTGACTGGACTCCTGTCTTAACGAAATATCTTTTGGTTTCAAGGGCATCAGTTGACTGGAGGTCGGAAAACAGTCCATTGGTTTCTGCCCAAAAACACCACCTTCTGCTTGAATAGTGTTCAATCGACCGGACAAGGGTCAGTCGACTGAGAAATTGAGGCCATAGTTGACTGAGTCCCCGACACAGTCGACTAGGCTGGGTTGTTGATCTTTAATACCTTCTGCTTTTGATCTTCAGTCGACCAGGTCCCCACTCCAGTTAACTGGACCTTTGTTTTTCAAAATGGATTCTTTTAGAAGTGTTTCAATTGGGCAAATCTTTTTATAACTCTAATTTTAATGGGTTTTTTTTCTTTTATTTTCCGCTACTATTTTACTTTAATGGAATTGGATAATCCTTGGTGGCCTGCCACATGTCCTATTTCCGCGCTTAGCGGTGGGTCGTGTAACACCCCGTATTTTTTTCTGATATAAATATTCATTTTTAAATATGTTAAGGAAGAACATGAATTTTTACGTGTTATTAATTGGCTGTGTGCATTTTTATTTTTATCGTCATTTATTAATTTCTGGTTAATTTATTTTTATTGTTATTAATTACTATATGAAGTTTTGTAAAGTTAAGTGGCGGGGGTAAAGTGGTAAAATTTTAAATCGGCCAAGTTATTGAAGATTGATGTGTAAATTTTTTTAGCAGTATTTATAGGCCCGTAAATGTGTTGAATAGTGTAATTAACATTCAGATTAAGTACCAGGGTCATAGGTACTCATTGGGCTACTCATTTTAGTATTTTGTATTGCATTTTGGGCCCATATGATGTCTTTTTTATATCTTTCTACCTACATATATCTAGGTGCCCTAGGATTAGAAGAGAAAAAAAAAAGAAAAGGAAAAAGAAAATAGAGAACAGACGTGAGAGAGAGAGAGAGAGAGAGAGAGAGAGAGAGAGAGAGAGGAAGAAGAAGAAGAAGAATAAGAAGAAGAAGAGAAGGGTTTTGGATCCGTCGTCGCGTGTGAAATCGCGGAGCGTGTTGTTCGTCGTTAGATTCGTACTCGCATCTATTCAATGATTCAAACAAGGTGAGTTAAATGTGTGTATTTGGGTATATATACACGTATGTATATATGTATACGCGAGTGAATGAATTTCTTATATGTCTAATTTAATTATTGGTGTTTAATTTTATTGCATTAGAATGCACAATATTATTGTTGAATTAATTTATGACATTTTTGTGACTTCATGAATTTGATCCTTGGGTAATGATCCTAGGGTATTCATAAATGGTATGTGGGTAGTTAGATGTATAAACACTTGTGTGAAATACTCATGATAATTAGAAAGTTTTGTGAAATTTGTTTTTCTGTAATTCTAACAGTTTCTGAAACTTCAGAAAAATATTAGAAAATCGTGGCTTAGAACATTAGCATTTTGTCCGCGTAACTTATGTAAAACGTTATTCTGTACACTTTTTGTGTTTTAAGTTTTTCCTGATTCTGCACTGTTTGAGCAGAAATTTAAGATTTCATTAGTAGATGGTTAAACGTGCAAAAGTTGGGGAATATGATTTCTTTGTGGATTTTCTATTCGTTAATATGACTTAAGGAAAAATTACTTGAAGATACATGAATTCTCATATAATGTTGAGCTATGAAAAATGGGTGATAGTCATTGACTTTGAGTCCGATGAAATTTTATAATTCTGAGAATGCAGAAATGGTTTCAAGTTCCTTAGTGTTCACCGCTCCCAGTTGTGTTTTTTTTTTGGTAGCTCGACTTGCTGAGTGTACCTTTATGCCAGTGGCTTCATGATCAAGCTGGCCTAAGCCTTATTCTCGGCTTAATTTATTGATGTCTAGGCATATTGACCAGCCTTCTGTTGTGTATACCTGGTTTGGTTGATACCCCAACCAAATTGGCACCAGAGTGGATGTTGGAAGTATGTTCGGGCACACATGGGATATATGTGTGGGTGCACCATGGAGGGTGGCCAAGTGGTGAATCTAGGAAATTGAATAATGAATCGTTCATAAAAGTAAGAGTGTGGTTGTAAATAAATTCCCGAAGAGTTAGCCGTTCAAATAAATTACTACTTTGATTTTTTTTTTCTTCGGAAAAAGGGTAAATATATCCAAAAAAATACTGTACACAAGTACAAGGGGCATACCCCAGGATAAGACATTAAGATCACAGCTAGAGGACCGGTGGAAAATCCACTCACAAAGAAAGATGGACTACATCATAGCCACCTTAAAAACAAAAAATACAAAAGTACAAGGGGCATACCCCAGGATAACCAGTAAGCTCAGTAAGAGGACTAGTGGCAGGAGAGGCCACTAAAATATAGAATACAATCAACACTCAGAAACATAAGAGCACATCAAACAAATAGTGACAAATGGAAACAATTCCAAAATAGAGAAGCTATGTCCAGGGTGAAGCAAAGAAATCAAGCTGGGGATGATGTTTCCACTTGGACCTAATCTGGAGATTTATTTGGGAGATAAAGTTTTGCAGTAGTTGATCTTTGGGAGTATATGTGCCACTGAATGTTCTATTGTTCCTCTCCCTCCACAAGCCATAGACAGTGACCCCAAGACATATTTTTGGTACAGCTTGGTGGATTTTCTTCCCCTTCCATTGTTGTGTCATCCATCTAACAGTGGTATCCCAGTTGGTCCTGTTCCATAATTACTACTTTGATTGCTGTTAGTTTAACTTCAATTGTTTTTAACATGTAGCTTAGGAAAGATTTCTATTCTGGTGATATTTTAATAAAAGGTGTTCAGCACATCATCGTGGTATTTTTGTGGTTTCTAACTTGTAGTGCAAGGTGGTGGGCCCATTTACGTTTTACAGGTTTGGCTCACCATAAGTAGATGGGTAAGTATGAAATTCGTAGTAGGCTTTGGGTTTTGGGCAAGAAACTACTTGCCATCACATAAATGGAAACTACTCTATTGTCCATATATGTGTGTGGAACTACATGTCTTGGCCCAAGAGTGTTGTAGTGTGGTTTGTAGTATACGGGTTCAAGTTGGATCCCTAAGACTTGTTGTTTTGTTTAACTCATACCAGTATTTTATATACTGACTCGGGTGCGTAATGCATTCGGGGCGTTTCTATAAGAAACGTAGTCGAATGTATGTGCAGGTTTAGTAATTGGGGAGATTTTCTGTGGAGCTTCTGTCTGTGTGAGGAGATTGCTGATGTGCTGTTTCTTGTCAGAGTTGTATTTATTTTCTTATTGTACTTTATTTTTATTTTTAGCAATGTGAGCCATATTTATGATGTTGTAGTATGAATTATATATTGAGATTGGGAATGATGTAGTGACTCTTGACCAAAGGATGTCTAGAATTTATTTTATTTCCGCTGAACTCTGTACGGAGATTTTATTTAATGAAAATGGTGTTTTTTTTTTAAATTGAAAAGAGAATAACATTTGTAATGGGATGTTATTTCTTTTATAATGAAAATGAATGTTTGGGAATACAGGTTTAATAATCTAGAGTTTTATTTAAAAACAAGATCTCATGCCCTTATTTAATGAGTATTAAATATTATTTTCAATAAATTATTTGTTAGCCAGTGTGAGGGTGTCACTCTCGAGGTTTTGGCAATTGGATATTAGTCTGGATACATGCTCTGGATTGAATACTTGATTGTCCAAAAATCGGGGTATGACAGGTCGTGACAGAGTTGTGGCCAACTGCCCCTTTTTATATTACCCTTTTTGTATATATGTATGTATATATATACATATACATGAGTCAAGCTCCAGTGCGCACTCGGTAAGCACACTGGGTGAACACATTGAGCTTTTAAGCCTAAAAAAACTGCGGGCTGCTCCGCTGACCCACACCCCTTCCCACCGCCCCGCTGACCTGCGATTTTTTTAGGCTTAAAAACCCAGTGCGTTCACCTAATGCGCTTACCCAGTGCGCACTGCAACCAGACTCACATATACATATACATATATATATATATATATATATTATCTATACGTTAAAGAAAAGTGCCTTAAATTGTAGGTTGACATCAATTAATATAGTTGTTAAACCATATTTTTCTAACACCATCTTCATAATTAATAAAACTTATTTCTCTCTCGTCACGTTAAAAAAAATATACATTGTATTTTTTCTACGAAATCCAATGCCCGTGCATTGCACGGGCCATCTTCCTAGTCTTAAAGAAAAGAGTATTAAAGTTTAAAGTGTGTACAATTATAACTTTACTTTCATTAAATTGAATTCCCAAAACCCTGTTGCTTTCAGTAAATTACCCTTGTGTATACATATATATATTATTGTATTGTACTATGATATATATATTGAATAACCAAATTACTCTTATGCCTTTTAAAGTTTACTTTTTTGTTAAACCGAATTACAAAATTACCCTATCACCTTTCAAATTACCCTTTTGTATATATATGTGTGTGTGTGTGTGTGTATAGTAATAACCCGTGCCCGTGGCCACGAAGCAAAAAAAGAAGAAGAAGAAGAGAAAGGAAAAAAAATGCAATACTTTAAAAATTCAAATCTTTTGCGTAAAATTGTACCGGTCATTCAAACCCACATGCTATTTATGTGAAGACATAGATTTCATGGGCACATCAATATACTATCAGTTCATTGATTTTGATTTTGAAATAAAACTGAGACGTGGTTGTATTTTTTTTACAACAGATTCATTATATTAAACAACCGCAAAGAATAAACAAAAATGATAGAAAACAATAACCCAAAAAAAGAGGTCCTTTTTTTTAGCATGTTCTTTTCTTCTTTTTTTCTTTTTCATTTTATTCCTTCTTCTTTTTTTCTTTAATGGTTTATTCTTTAAGCTTTTGTTTATATATATATATATATATATGAAAGCTTGTCATGTTGCACTGTCTAAGGTACCTAAATCTTAAATTAGGTCCTTGTAATGTATAAGAAAAAAAAGTCGACATAAATTAAAATAAACTATAAAAGATGTGGTTTGGTTTTCAAACCATTTAGAAATTAACTTAATTGGGAACCCTAGAATTAATCTAAACCTAGACTGGATTTCCTCAATTCATATAGTAACTTAAACCTCACTAAGATAAAAACCAAGTAAAATCCAAAAAGAGACGTCATCAATGTAAAATCCAAGCAAAAAAATACAGCTTCTAAATTCAATTAGCTTGTAACACTTGAAGAAAGTGAGAGAAAAGTCTGAAAAATAGAGGCATTTAGGAATGAGGGAAACCATGGACTATATGGAGAAAGATATGAGGATAGACAATGTGTACAGAGAGAGGGAAATTACGGAGGGATTGGATTGAAGAGAATAGTTAGGTGAGAGAAAGAGAGAATTGGTAGGATACAATACAAATTAGTTTTGTATGTTAGCACTAAGAGAGAATTCAGAAACTAGAGAGAGAAAGTCTACCTTCTCTCTAGGATTTTGAGATTGCCTATTCTATTTCATTTAGTTCTTATTCCTTTCTGTAATATGGTTGAATGGGATCTAACAGGAAGAAACGAAATCCAAATGATGGTCTAGGCCCTACTAAGAACAACAAATCTGATCATTTGAACCACTCTAGTGATTCATTAAGCTCTGGAGATTCAAAACTGGGTACTCATGTGCTTTTTGTTGCTAAATCAACATCTCCTGCTTCCATAGAACCTGTTTCCCCAATCTTGCCTAATGCTCATGGCTTCTCTGATGAAGAGCTTGAACTTGATGAAGATTGGGTAGTCCAAGAGGATTTTGTGAATGAAGGATCTGACCAAGGTGTTTTCAAATCTCTTCAAGATTCTAATGAAATCTTAAAGAGAAAGAAACAAGCTGTGAAGTGTATTGAAGATCCTAAGGTGCTGAATGCTATTTCAACAATGAATGTCACTTCTTTTGATGTTGCTGCCTCATCCACATCCATGGCAAGTGAGGCTCTGATCTCATACCCGAGTGCCAAGCCTCTTACTGATCTTCCTTCTACTAATCCAAGCTTAGAGAATGAGGAAGATGAGGAAGATGAGGTAGATGAGCAAATGGACCATCCACTTAAGGTGGGTTATGAAGCTTCTCTTAGGATTAATTCTAATCTGGTTGAAGAGAATACGAAGCTCCGGACCCTTCTTGCTGAGATGAGTGAAAGGCAGCAAGAGATCTTTGAATCTCCCCCTATTAGTACTCCCTTAAGTGGGGGATCATCCCATGCTGGTAGGACTTCTTACAGACCTGATGGTAGCAGAGGAGTTAAGGGGAACAGTAGAGGAGGTCATATCTGGAGGGATTCTCAGTTTGAATCTTTTGATATATGCCCTGGAGCTCCTCTCCCAGTTTCTGTTCTTCCTAAGAATGCATTGCAGTCATATGATGGCAGGGTCCTTTCAAAATCTGATGAAGAAGCTGTTGGAACACTTAAAAAGTTTGATGAGTTTGATCATGAAAATAGGACTTGTGGTTTACCCGAGGTGTTTGTCTCAAGTGATACACACGCAGCCTCTCTTGCAGCAGTGTCCCACGCGCCCTTGACCAACGGTCATATGTTAAAAGCCCAAAAACCCGCATGTGGGCTGCCAAAGCACATGGGTGGCAGTCATTTTCCCCCATTACCCGGCCATTTGTCCATTGGTCAAGAAACCTCTTCTAGAGACTTATCACCCCACATGGGTCATCCCGCAATTCCCGGCGCCGTGTCTGCCCACACGCAATGTCCCTTGACCAGAATTGCTGCCACACGCAATGACAGGGGCAGTTTGGTCCTAGCAGTTCCTGAAGTTACCGCTAAAGCCCACATGGGGTCTTCACTTTTAACCGCAACATCCGGCGCTGTGTCGGCTGTTACCCCATCTGATGTGCGACGCGTGGATCCTTCCACTCTGCCCCCATGCGTCAACCTTGCTCCTCCTGCTGCTGAGAGCTCGTCCAAAACTGTGGGCCCCATGTGTGGCTCGGTTCCCCCAATTTACCCAGCCCAAGCTGTGGCAGGTGCTAGCAATTTTCAACCAAAGGCCTGGGCAGCTTTGGTCACTCCTCAGAGCTCCTTAGGATTCAAGCTTAAATTTATTAAACCTCTAGAAGGGCAACAAAGAAAACATTTACGAATTCCTAAGGAGGTGTTTGTTGAAGGCAGCCATGCTTGGAGTAACACCCTGGTAGGCTATTTTTTAGGGAAGAAATTACCTTTCTCTTTGGTCAAAAATGCAACTAGCAGGTTATGGGGGAAACAGGGTCTACATGACATGGTGGCTACGGACTCTGGATTCTTCTTCTTTAAATTTAACAGTGAAGAGGAGAGCATGGCTATCCTTGAAGGAGGCCCTTGGCATGTTAGTGGGCAACCAATAATCCTGAGGAAATGGCAAACTGGTCTTACTCTTTCTAAAGAATCTATTGCCACAATTCCAGTATGGGTTCATATCTCAAATATCCCTCTGGAACTCTGGAATCCTCTAGGGTTAAGTCATATAGCAAGTGCCATTGGGAAACCTCTGCATGTTGCCAAAATTACAGCACAGGGTAGAAGAATCTCATATGCAAGGATCTGTATTGAATTGAATGCCAACCAAGAGCTTCTTAAAGAGCTTGTTATTGAGTTTGAAGACCCAATTACTGGAGATATTGAGCCAATCTATCTTCCGGTTCAATACCAGTGGACTCTAGTCCGATGTGCTAAGTGCAAAAGATTTGGCCACGATTGTGCAAAACTTCCCAAAGCTCCAATCCCTGTCCAGAAAGCCACTACCATTACTCAGGAGCATGGGGAGGGTGCTTGGAAAACCAAGGCAAAAGGGAAATTCATCAATGCTGATATTAATGTTAATTCTTCCCTTGAGGCAGAACCTTTCAGTGATTCTGCTGTGGGAGAAAATTCTGGGCAGAAATCAAAAATTCCAGACAAGCCACTCTTAGCCTAAGGAAAAACATCTGGACAGAAATATGTTCTCTTCTTTAGTTGATCCCACAGTTGAAGAGATTGAACCGAGTGGTGTTCAAGAATCATTGGAGGTAGAGGGCATCCCCAAAGATAAAATTTCTTTACGTAAAGAACCCACAACAGTAGAACTACAAAACTTACATGTTTGTTCTACCTCAATACAAATGGAAACTATAGAAGCCAATCTTAGTCAAGCAGATCAATCCTGTGAAGTCAATCTATAACATAATTCTAAGGAGGAACCAGATGGCACTATGGTACAAGTCTATGGGGATGCTGATATAAGCTCAGCTACTTATGCAATCCTTCCTCTGTTGTCCAATCTCGGAGGAGAACAAGTACAAGAACAGCGGCATCAATTAGATGAGGGAGGCAGCTTATCCCAATCTACAACCCACAAAGACTCAGGTATTCTTAAGACCCCTCATCTTGCAAATGGTAAGGGGATTATTAGTCCTGCTGATCCAATTGAGGAAGTTGTTACATCTTCTGCCTACAAGGACTCAGGTCAGTCTCCTATTTCTACTAGTACTCCACACATTCACCATTCAAAGAAGAACAAAACAGGAGGTTCTTCAGGTAAGCGGAAACCTTCTCATAAACGTTCTTAATGATTGTGTGTTCCTGGAATAGAGAGAGAATGTCTTCCTTCTCTAGAGAGAGAATGTCTTCCTTCTCTCTAGAATTTTGATCTCTTTTCTATGGGTAAGAAAGGGAGGATTTCTGGTGCTTCTCCTTCCCCTTCTTCTCTCAATAAGTCTAAGCAAGCTTCTAGCTCTTCAATCTCGGCTAAGACCAAGGGTCCAAATGCTACTAAGGAGAATTCTTATGTATCTAATGCCCTGAATTTGGATGCTCAGTCTGCCATTTCTCCTGAAATAGCTAGTAAATACCTGTTCAAAGGTGATGGTTCCGTGCAGCTTAGAGATGGGTCTACAATT
This sequence comes from Hydrangea macrophylla, assembly GCA_033977485.1. NCBI lineage: Eukaryota > Viridiplantae > Streptophyta > Magnoliopsida > Cornales > Hydrangeaceae > Hydrangea > Hydrangea macrophylla. The sequence continues at coordinate 1,328,954 of JASDAS010000019.1, forward strand.
GCTGCTACCCAATCTGAAGGGGTGGTTCATGTTCTAAATGTTGCCAAGCCAAATAGTGGTTCACTAGATTACCACCGTATGGATGGCTATTCAAGATCTTTGCTTGAACATGGTATGGATGTTTCCTGTAAGTCTAAGGATGCTGTTGCTATTAGTCCACTTGTGACAAATGAAACTACCATGGAATGCTCCCTCATCTCTCCAAAGTCCATTGATGTTCTTTCTCCTATAATGAATGGCTCAAATGGCTCAAAGGGTGTTTCTGGCATTTTGGACATTTCTAAGGCAAGTTCTCATAGTTTCTCTGATGAGGAGCTTGAACTACATGAAGACTGGGAAGAAAATTGCCATTCCCAAGGTGTTTGTGAGGATGGAGGAACTATGGTAGGAAGCTCATTTAGGTCAGTTCAAGACTCTAATGAGATCCTTAAGAAGAAAAAAGGAGTTAATGGGAACAAAATATTATCTGGTAATTTTATCCTTTCAAATCCTTCCCGGACTGAAGTGTACTCTATAAACGATGGAGGTGTTCACGAAATTCATTGCCAATCTCAACCAGTTCTTTCGGGTGAAGATACAGTTGGTACAAACTTTGATCCAAAAAGTGCTACACTTTCTCAATCCGGTTTGTTTGCTGAGAGTAAGATCCACGCGCCTACCCAAGCTAATTCCAACGGTAACATTGAGCCTCAAAATCCGCAGAAAGCTGGCAATGCCCATGTGATCATCAGTAGCTTTCCCGAGATTCCCGGTGAATTGTCTCCTAAGACTAGAAATGTTAGTCTCGTGGGTCCGCCTGCTATTGATAGCCCACTTTTATCCAATGGTCCGAATGAGTTGAATAATCCTAATGCCTTGCAAAAGGCTGCCGATAGTCACGTGGGCTCCTATAAACCCGGCGCAGTGTCTGGTAATGCTCCTATGCACGGGCAGGCAAGTATGGGCTTTACCGCCCACTTGGATCATGGAGCAAACGTGGAAGCCCACGTGGGTAGCGATGCAGTGTCCAATTATGGACCCCAGTCACATGCCAAAGCTAGTCCTCCTCAACTAGCCACGCAACTAGCCACGCAAAAAGTTGGTTCCTACCATATGCTTGCGAGCACTAAATATGTTGACCATGAACATGTGGAAGAGGGAGGTCAAATTTCCTTATCATCTGCGGTCCCACCCACTAGCCATGTCAAGTCCACTGGGCCCAGCCTGCGTACTAATGTCAACAAGACCACGGTTACCCCCCAAACGTCATGGGCCTCTTTGGTTAGAAAGGCTGAACCGTCTTGTTTCAAACTCAGCTACTTCAAACCCAAGGAGGGCTCGGATAGGAAACTGCTTAAACTATCAGAGGATCTCACCACTCAGGGTAGCAGGGCTTGGGACAATACCCTGGTGGGGTATTTTATTGGCAAAAGGCTTCCCTACACACTTGTTAAAAATGCTACTTCAAGACACTGGGCAAAATTAGGACTGAATGACATGCTTGCGACAGATTCGGGCCACTATATCTTCAAGTTCAACTCTAGTGAAGAAAGTGAAGCAGTGCTGGAGAAGGGTCCTTGGCATGTTGCTGGCCAGCCCATCCTTCTCCGAAATTGGCGACCTGGGATGGTGTTGGATAAGGAAGTCCCTGCTACCGTCCCTATTTGGGTCCATATATATGGAATTCTGCTGGAATATTGGAATGCTGAGGGCCTTAGCCACATAGCTAGCATTATTGGGAGGCCTTTACATGTTGACCGAATGACTGCAACGTGTAGGAGAATCTCATATGCTCGGATCTGTATTGAGGTAAGTGCTGAGGTTGAATTGTTGAAAAGCTTTGAGATTGAAGTTATTGACCCTATTAGTAAGGAACCTGAGAGGATAGACTTGTCTGTTCAATATCAGTGGAACCCAGTTAGATGTGCTAAATGCAAGCGGTTTGGCCATGATTGCTCTAAGGTCTACAATAACCAACCCATCCCTAAGAAGGCCACTGTCCCCAATAAGGTGAACCCGAATGAGAATGAGGCTGATGGAGTTTGGATGGTGAAAGGGAAAGGTAGAGGTAAAATGGTTGATATGGTTGATACTACTTCTAATGTGGTTGCCTCCTCAACTGAAAATGTGCTTACAGTTAATATGAACAATGCTGTTAATCAAACTATAACTCACAATGAAGTTGCTAACACTCCTAATGAATGTCCTACCCTGCTTGAAAAGGCACTTGTTGAGCCTATCCAATCTGAATTTGATAAGACGTCCCCCATTAAGGAAAGAAAAGGTATTACTCAGATCTCACATCGTTCTGTACAAGTTACTGTTACCAATGGAAGTGATACAAGTTTCCTCCAACTGCAAGGGCCTGAGCTTACAAAGAAAAATCAATACTCCTTATTGGAAGATCTTGAATGTGAACAAACTGATAAAGAACACAATGTTACCTTTGATCAGACGATTGAGCACCCTAAAGATGGTATGGAAGCCCGGCATTTAGAACTTCCAAATCCAGTGGAAACCATTAGCATTCCAGGAATTCTGGGTAGACCCACAGACCTTGCTGCTAATCCTTCCTTGTCTCCTAGTCAGCTTGATCCTGGTAAGCAGGACCTTTTGAAGAACCCCCCATCTGGATCTTCAGGTAAGTTCCCTATCCCCTTACCAGTTCTTAATGATATTTAGCTGCTGGAACATTAGGGGCCTTAATCAGCCCACTAGGCAATCCGAAGTTGCCAAATTTATTTATGAGAATAATATTGACGTTTTGGGGATAATTGAAACCAAAGTTAGACAGGCAAATGAAGATTTTATTAAAACCAAATGTTTTAAGCACTGGAATTGTATTACCAATAGTAGTCCAATGTCTGTTGGTAGAATTTGGGTTGGATGGAATCCTAACACAATTAATCTTACTATTCTTAAAATCACTTCCCAACTTATTCATGTTAGAATTGAGAAGGATGATAAATCCCTCTCCTTTGAAGCCTCTTTCATTTACGGCTTTAACACTGGCCAAGCCAGATTGGACCTATGGTCTGACCTAAGGTCCATTTCACAGTGTAATAAGACCACCAACTATGTTGCGTTAGGTGACTTTAATGTGCCTTTAAGCCCACACGAAGTCTCTGATGCAAATTTTGGTTGGAATAATGAAATGAAGGAATTTAAAAAGATGATTAATGAATGTTGTCTAGTGGATCTTAGATATATTGGTGAACATTTCACTTGGAGTAACAGAAGGTATGGGAAGGAAGATTTTACCCAGAGAAAACTTGATAGAGCTCTGGTCAATCAAGCTTGGTTGGATAATCTCAGTGATTCTTTTGCCCATTTCCAGGTTCCAGGTACCTCTGACCACTCTCCAATTGTTGTTCATATTGATAATAGGCACAATCGAAAAGGGAGGGCTTTTAAATTCTACAACTACTGGACCAATTTGGAGTCCTATAATGATATTGTTAAGAATGCTTGGGCTATCAATGTTGAAGGTACTGCCCAATTCCAACTTTGCCAAAAGCTCAGATTCCTGAAAAAGGATCTCAAACAATTTAGCAAACTTACTCTTGGCCAAGAGAGGAATAATGCTAACAAAGCTAGAGAGGACTTAAAGAGAATCCAAACCCTTTTAATCAGAGATCCTAACGACTCTCTCCTCATTGATATGCATAATAAATCTTTGAAAACTTTTCATGAAGCTATTTGGATTGAAGAAGAAGTTCTTAAACAAAAATCCAGACTTCAATGGTTAGAAGCTGGGGATAAAAACTCTAGATACTTTCATATGTCTATTAAAGCTAGAAGGAACATGAAAAGAATTTTCAATCTTGAAAAACCTAATGGGACTTTCACCTCCAACTATAATGAAGCTAAAGATGAAGCTATTAGGTATTTTCAAAGCATGCTCGGGACAACCTCTAATCATTGTTATCCTGGAAAAGAAGCTCTTAGGAGTATTATCCACAAAAAAATTCCTATGGAGATTTTGGCTGATTTGGATAGGATTCCTTCTGATATCGAAATCAAGAATACTTTCTTTAGCATGCATAGTAATAAGGCTCCTGGTCCTGATGGTTATAACGCCTTTTTCTTCAAGAACTCTTGGACTATTACTGGTCCTCTTGTTATTGCTGCTATTAGGGAGTTCTTCCAAAATGGTGAGATGCTTAAAGTAGCTAATACTACTCTTATTGCTTTGATTCCTAAAGTCCCCAACCCTACTAGGATGGGAGATTTTAGACCTATTTCTTGCTGCAATACTGTTTACAAATGTATTTCTAAGATCATTGCCAATAGACTTCAGTTGATCCTTCCTAACATGATTGACCAAGCCCAATCTGCCTTTGTTAAAGGTAGGAGAATTAGTGACAATATTCTCCTTGCCCAAGACCTTCTTAGGGACTACCACAAACCTTTGGGTAAACCTAGAGTGGCAGCAAAAGTGGATATTATGAAAGCTTATGATAGTGTGAGTTGGGAGTTTCTCATTGATATATTGGATGTTCTTGGGTTTCCCCCGAATTTAAAGAAATGGATCATAGCTTGTATTACTACCCCAAAGTACTCTATTAATTTTAATGGTGAATCTGTGGGTTTTTTTGAAGGTGCTAAGGGAATTAGGCAAGGTGACCCTATCTCTCCCTATCTTTTTGTCCTTGTTATGGATACCCTTAGTCAACTACTCCATCAGTATACTACTACTAGACCCTTCACCTATCATTGGAAATGTGATAAGCTTAAAATATCCCATCTCTGTTTTGCTGATGACCTTCTAATTTTATTTAATGGTGATGTGGAAACTGCTACTCTGATTAGGGAAGCCCTCAATAAATTTTATCTTTTCACTGGGCTCCAAGCTAATAATGCTAAAAGTTGCCTCTTTTTTTGTAATGTCGAAGAGGAAATGACTGAAAATATTACTTCCACTCTCAACTTTGTTAAAGGAAGCTTACCTGTCAGGTACCTTGGGGTGCCACTTATTACTTCTAAGCTCAAAAAAACAGATTGTGAGGAGTTGGTTAGTAAAATTTGTGCTAGAATTAATTCTTGGAAATCTAAGTTTCTGTCTTATGCTGGAAGAGTTCAATTGATTAATTCTGTTTTGACAGGTATTCAACTTTACTGGTCTGGCATGTTTGTTCTCCCCAAAGGAGTTCTCAAACATATGGCTCAACTTATGGCTAGATTCCTATGGGCTGGTAACACTGATATAAAGCATGGAGCTAAAATTGCTTGGGATATTGTCTGTAGACCCAAGAAAGAAGGAGGGTTGGGGTTCAAGGATATCATTTTAACTAACACGATTTTGAACCTCAAACATATTGGAAGTTTTCTTGATCCTTCCAATACCTCTCTATGGAAAAATTGGATCCACCTGTATATGCTTAAAAACAAAAATTTCTGGCAGGTTAAAACACCTTCCCAATGCTCTTGGTATTGGCGAAAATTATTAAAACTTAGACATATTGCTAAACCATTGCTTATTCATAGAATTGGGAATGGTGATAACACTTCTCTCTGGTTTGATAATTGGCTCCCTATTGGCCCTCTGTTGGATAATTTTACTGTCAGAATTGTTTATGATGCTGCCATTAGCATTAATGCTAAAGTCAGCACCATCATTCGGGGTTTGGATTGGGATTGGCCTAGTTCTCACTCTATTGAACTGGATGAAGTCAGAAATCTGTTAACCACCCTCTACAAACCTACCTTTCTTCAGGACAAAATTAGTTGGCAAATTACTCCTTCTGGTAAATTTAATTTTTCCCTTATTTGGAATCATTTAAGGAACCATCACCCCACTGTTCCTTGGTATGACAGTGTGTGGTTTAAAGGAGGTACTCCTAGGTCAAGTATTATCCTTTGGTTAGCAGCTCATAATAGATTGTCTACCCATGATAGGATTTTCTCTTTCTCCCGTGGCCCCCTGGCTTGTGTTTTCTGCCACTCCCATATGGAAACACATGATCACTTGTTTTTTTCTTGCTCTTACTCTGTTGGTATTTGGCAGGATATTATGCGAAGGTGTGGTCTAACTTGGAATGGTCAAGGATGGAATGACACTTTGATTTGGATGGCTCAACACCTCAAAGGAAAGACGATTCCTCATCAAATCCCCAAACTTTGTTTGGGAGTTACTGTTTATGGATTGTGGAAAGAGAGAAACAATCGATCCTTCAAGCACATTTTTTGTCCTAAAGAAGTTACCCTCAAGAGCTTAATCTCTCAAATCCATGCTCTCATAAGGGTGAATTGGAAGCATCATAGTAATCTTAATACCATTCTTTGTAATTGGCTTTAATGCTTTGCTTTTATTGCTGGTCTATGCTTTGAATTCGATTTGTTTTTGGGTTTTTGGCTTTTTGGGTTAAAATCCCTTGTTTGGTAGCTTTTTTTGCTACATTTTCCCGTTTATGAGCCCTGTTCTTCTTTGTATATCCTGGGGTATGCCCCTTGTACTTTGTACATCCTTTTTTGGAATTTATTTACCATTTTCCGAAAAAAAAAAAAGAAAAAAGTGTGTTCCTGGAATATAAGGGGCCTCAACCAGCCCTCCAAACAATATGAGGTTGCTAAATTTATTTTTGCTAACAATATTGATGTCCTTGGACTTATTGAAACTAAGGTTAGGACCACTAATGAAGAAAAAATCAAAAAGACAATTTTTAAGGACTGGAATTCAGTCTCTAATAGCACCCCAAACTCTGTTGGGAGAATTTGGGTAGGTTGGAACCCTGACAAAATCAACCTTACTGTCCTTAGGATCTCTTCCCAAGTTATTCATGTTAATATTGCTAATGATGACCTTAGTATTCAGTTTGAGGCATCTTTTATTTATGGTTTTAACACAGGCCAGGAAAGAAAAGCTTTATGGACGGAGTTAAGTTCCCACTTTGACTCCAAAATAAATTATGTTCTTCTTGGAGATTTTAACGTGGTTTTAAATACCAATGAAGTCTCTGAACCAGACTTTGGTTTAAATTCTGATATTACTGATTTCAAAAATGTTGTTAATTCCCTTTGTCTCACTGACATGAGATATCTGGGAGAATTCTTTACTTGGAGTAATCGTAGATATGGGCGATTAGATTATACTCAAAGGAAATTGGATAGAGCTCTGGTTAACCAAAATTGGCTGGACAACTTTAATGATTCTTATGTTCATTTCCAAGAACCAAGTATTTCTGACCATTCCCCTCTTGTCCTTTTCCTTGATAATAATGTTAAGAGGAAGGGTAAAGCTTTTAAATTCTTCAATTTCTGGACACAACTGGATTCTTACAACCTTTCCATTTCTAATGCTTGGAATACTACTGTCAATGGTACTAATCAGTATCAAGTTTGTCATAAACTTAGACTGGTTAAATACGAGTTGAAAAGTCTTAGTAAAAGTTTTGTTGGAAAGGAAAAACTGTTAGCTGACAAAGCTAGGGCTGACCTCAAAGCAGTTCAGTCCGACCTTCTCAACAATCCTTGTTGCCCTTCTCTAATCTCCAAACAAAAACAATGTTTATCTACTTTTCTAAAAGCTATTTGGATGGAAGAGGAAACTCTTAAGCAGAAATCTAGGGTGCAATGGTTAGAATCAGGGGACAAAAATTCAAGATATTTTTTCCACCATATTAAAAGTAGGAGAAATAGGAAAAGGATTTTCAAACTTGAAAAACCTGATGGCACCTTTACTTGCACCATTGATGAAGCTAAAGTGGAGGCAGTAAGGTATTTTAAAGATTTACTGGGCACCACTGCTAATAACCTTTACCCTGGAATTGATATTCTTCGAAGGGTTATCAATAAAAGGATACCTGAGAATCTTTTGGAGGATCTTGATAGAATCCCTAATCCTGATGAGATTAGCACACTTTGTTTAGCTTGCATGACAACAAGGCCCCAGGCCCAGATGGTTTTAATGCATATTTCTTTAAGAAAGCTTGGGAGACTGTTGGGCCTACTGTTATTGAAGCAATTCAAGAATTTTTTCTTTCAGGCAAAATGTTAAGAGAATCTAATGCTACCATCATAGCTCTGATTCCTAAAGTGCCCAACCCCTCTAAGATGGGTGATTTTAGACCAATCTCTTGTTGTAATACCATTTACAAATGTATATCCAAAATTATTGCTAATAGAATCCAATCTTTTCTTCCTACAATTATTGATCAAGCTCAATCTGCTTTTGTTAAGGGTAGGAAAATTAGCGATAATGTCCTTCTTGCTCAGGATCTTCTTAGAGACTATCACAAAGTTGGGGGGAAACCTAGAGTTGCTACCAAAGTTGACCTAATGAAAGCATATGATAGTGTTAGTTGGAATTTCTTGTTTGATCTTCTTGATATTATGGGGTTTCCTCCTAAACTAAAAAAATGGGTTTTTGCTTGTGTTACTACCCCTAGATACTCCATTAACTTTAATGGGGAATCTGTTGGATACTTTGATGGCGCTAGAGGTCTTAGACAAGGAGATCCTATCTCCCCTTACCTTTTTGTTCTTATCATGGAGGCTCTTAGCCAACTTCTCCATCACAATATTCAAAATGGTGATTTCAAATACCATTGGAAATGTGAAAAATTAAAAATCTCCCACCTTTGTTTTGCTGATGATTTAATCATTTTACTGAATGGGGACATTGATTCTGCTAAACTAGTTCGGAAAACTTTAAATCAATTCTATGACTGGTCTGGTCTTCAAGCTAACAATACTAAAAGTTGTGTCTTTTTCTCTGGGGTTGATGATCAAATTGCAAATGATATTCTGAGGGAACTCCAATTTACCAGAGGATCCCTTCCTATGCGATACCTTGGAGTTCCTCTGATAACGACTAAATTGAAAAAATGCCATTGTGAGGAGTTGGTTAATAAAATATGTTCTAGAGTTACTTCCTGGAAATCTAAATTCTTATCTTATGCAGGTAGGGCTCAGCTTATCCAGTCTGTGTTGGTGGGTATCCAACAATATTGGTCAGGGATGTTTATTCTTCCAAAAGGGGTCCTTAAGCAGGTTGATCAATCCTTAATGAGATTTCTTTGGACTGGCTCCACAGAGAAAGGACATGGAGCCAAAATTGCTTGGGCCAAGGTTTGCAAACCAAAAAAAGAAGGTGGTTTGGGGTTCAAAGATGTTTATCTCACAAATACTCTATTGAATTTAAAGCACATTGGTAACCTTCTTGACCCTACTAATAATTCTTTGTGGAAAGCATGGGTACATTTGTACATGATTCAAACAAAGAGCTTTTGGGAAATCAAAGCTCCCAGCCAGTGCTCTTGGTACTGGAATAAGTTGTTAAAACTTAGGGCCCTTGTCAGACCAATCCTTACTCATAAGATTGGTGATGGCAAACATACCTCCCTTTGGTTTGATAATTGGCTTCCCATTGGTCCTTTGATTGAACAATACACTAGTAGGATTGCTTATGATGCGGCTATTGAAGTAAAAGCTAAAGTTGAGGCTATTATAAGTAACAATGACTGGAGGTGGCCCTCGTCTAACTCCATTGGCTTGAATGAAGTTCGCAATATCTTATCTAATATGTATAAGCCTAATGGTATGTCGGATAGTGTCTCTTGGACTATTTCCCCCTCGGGGAAGTATAAATTTGCACACATTTGGGACCATTTTAGAGATGTTGCTCTTGTGGCATCTTGGTACAATATTGTTTGGTTTTCAGGTTGTACTCCTAGATAAAATTTTGTTCTTTGGATTGCGGTTCAGAATAGACTTGCAACACAAGATAGGATCTTTGCCTACACACCTGGTCCTCTTGCTTGTGTGTTTTGTCATGGCCAGATGGAATCACATAATCACTTATTTTTTGAGTGTACTTATGTTTCTTTTATTTGGCAGGGTTTGATGCAGAGGTGTGAGCTCAGATGGAATAGGACAGATTGGGATGTTACTGTTCAGTGGATGGCGCAACATTGGAAGGGGAAACAAATCAAACAAGCTATCCCAGTTATCTGTCTTGGGGTAGCTGTCTATGGTATATGGAAGGAGAGAAATACTAGGACTTTTAAAGGTCCTGCCACTCCTAAAGAACAGTTGCTGCAAACTTTAACATCTCAGATTAATTTGCAAATTAGATCTCATTGGAAACAACATCCCCAAGTCGAAATCTATGCTAGAAACTGGATTTAGAGTAGATGCCTTGTTGTGCTTTTGTTTGAAATCTCTCAAGTATTGTATTGTATTGGGTTGTTTTGTTTTGAGATTTGTTTATCCGTGTGTTGTTTGCATGGGACTTCTAGGCTTGTCCTTTCCCTTTCCTTTGGTTCTTTTTGTTTGTTGTTGTTGATTCTTGCCTGGTAAGGCTTTTTAGTGGTTAACTGTGCCACCTGTCCTTATGCTTTGTGCCTTTTGAATATCCTGGGGTATGCCCCTTGTACATGTGTACATTCTTTTTGGAATATATTTACCATTATCCGAAAAAAAAAAAAGTTTTGTATGTTACCATTTTTTATGGACCAACGATCGGGCGGTTTAAAATATCCAACTCTCTCTCAATGGCTGGGATTGCAAGTTTCTAAAATAGGAGGGCCCCATACCGCCCTCCCTTATTATATAGATTAAAATCTTAAATGAAAGTGATTGGGTTAGTTTAAAATTTCATCACTTAAACATATAATTGGAATGCCCTTAAATTAACCATAGTAATTGTTGCCGACGGGTAACTTCGATGTAATTTTTTAAACTTCAATACGCAAAAAAAGAAAAAGAAATAGATAGTACAGTTTTTGTCAACCTCCATGAAAGGTAGCAAATAGAAAACGAAAATCCATGAAAAAGAGTGCAAGAAAAAAAGAGGAAATACATTTTCTTTCCCCCTTCCTTGTCTGGTGACTTTTTCCTTTCCTTTCTTTGAGTGTATCATTTTCTCTTTCCCTTTATTGGAGGTTGTTGCTTTCTCCTTCCCCTTGTGGGAGTGATTTGCATTCACCTTAAAAAAATATTGATAAGAGAAAGTATTGTCAATACATGTCCCAAAATTTGAGTTATTTAAAATTAATAAACATATACTAATTATTGAGCTTTTAAAAGCTCTATTCTAGAGCTTTAAAACCCCCAAGGCCCCCCCCCCCCCCCCCCCCCCCCCCCCCCCAAAAAAAAAAGCCCTAAGTTCAATTTTTGCAAAGCTCATAAACTAGATATCAATTGAATTAGCATAAATTTGTGCTTTAAAAAAGGAGAAGCACCAAAATGGGGGCCAAACTAAGCCTAACTATAGTAAACGTTAGTGTATTGAGGGTTTTTTGTTTCTTTCATTTCAGGTCATAACCTATTTAGCGTATTGACGTTGCAGCAACCTACATGTCAATATTAGTTTCAAGTAATGCTATGCTTCTCAAATTTAGTTATTCCAATAATTTAGTTATTGCTAAAACATGTTGTAGAGACCTTCAATAATATTGGATTACTTCAACACCCTCCAATGAAAAATCAAGTGGTCACTGTGGATATCGCAGGTTGACTTACCCACAGCTTTTCTTAAAATCTTTTCTAAATTTCAATTTCAAAAACAAATGAGTCGCCACTTAATTTTTAAAAGGAAAATTAAGAAACCATTTAAAAGGAAACTGATCTTTTGCGAAACCAAAGATTAACTAGGTCCGGGGATTATGGAATGAGAGAGGAAGGAGCCCGTCGGACTAAAACACCCTCTCTCATCCTATCTTGCGATAGGCCTCTACTCAACATCCTTTTAATCAAATTTATTAATCTAAGCATGCCCTCAACTAATACATATATACCTATACATCGCAAAAGCATGTCCAAAGGGGTGTAAAATTGCAATTGACAAAATATCATTCAAAAACCAAGTAATTCAGGTAACAAGCGATATGATATGCAATAGAGAACAAGTGAACTTACCCGGGGTCCAGCGACGATATTAAACGTGCAATGCATGCGGACAAAAGAAAATCCTAAAAAAGAATCTCTAATCACGTATACACATAAGGCAGAACCTAATTCTAAGGTGTCGCGCATTAAGTCGAAAAAATCAATAAAAATCAAGGAATACAAAAAACTAGAGAGGGGTTGAGAAATCGTACCTTAATAGCGCTCCAAATTATCCTCAAGGTTTTCTTTTCTTGGAAGATCTTCCAAGCTCTTCTAATGCTCTCAACTCTCTTTTTCTCTCAAAAAATGTTGGTGAAGTGATGGATGTTGTATATAGTGGGTAGCTCTTGTTGTATTCTCCTCCTCTCTTCCAAGGAAGATCCCTTCTCTTTTATAGGCAAAATTACCAGGTATTTTTGGTGAATTTCGGAGCAAAAAACAGGTGTAATTCTCTCATTTGGTGGTACAATACGTACTTTCTGAAATTAGGCAGACTGCTACCCAGCGCGGCAGTTCAGACTCTATCGCGGCAGTCCGTGAATGTCGCCGCGACAGTTCATGACTGCCGTCGCGGCACTGCGTGACTGCCGCGCGGCATTCATCAAATGCCGCAGCAATTAATGAATTGCCGCGTTTTTGTCAGTCTTACTTTATCAATTTTTTGTTCTTATTCGCATACGCATACGTATTGCACTGCAAAATACAGACTTTAAAAGCGAACGGCAGTCAGAAATTGTTGGCGGCACTTGGTGAATGCCGGACCGGCACTCTCTGAATGCCGCGCGGCACTCAGTGAGTGCCGCGACAGTCTGCCGTGTGCCGTTTTTAGCTAAGATTCCCTTTTTTAGGTCTTCTTCCTTTTTGAAGCAAATTATTTTTGAAGATCCTTTCCAAAAGTCATGTCTTATACCTGAATTCTCCTAAATACCTGGTATTTTTCTTCTTTCTGTGAAATTTTATCGCATTTTGGAGACTTTCTGAAGAGCTTGGAATACTTCAAATTTTTGGTCCTTGTCATCATCGGATACGGAGGTGACACTCTCCCAAATTCGACGGTCGGTCAAAATTGGGGTGTCTGCAGTTTGCCCCTCTTTGACAGAGCTTGTGGGGCAACGCGTCCCATAAGTGAATGTCAAAGCCTGTGTGAAGACAGGCCTTTTGACCGGAATGTTGAATCTAGGTAAAGCAAAAATGCATTGCAAAACGGTTTCACACACGGTTTATGTTGGTCATACTCAACGGTGAGCTGCCTACGTATCCTGTTAGGAATCAGACCAAAGCGTAGTTCAGGCATGGGTTGGACACTCACAAACGCAAGTAATCACACGGATGGATGCACCTATCCTGTCGTGATGCAAGTGCCATGCAATGGTGTTTTCTAAATTGAACTGATTACGTAAGTGTCGTGCTTATCATGTTTTCTCCACATACAACGCGTATTTCGAGATGTGTTAGTCAGGGAAGATTAACTATGCAAAAACCTGTTACAGGGGTCATGAAGGTGCTCTCGATTTGATCTCAAGGGTTAAAGCAAATCCGTTGCAAAAACCGAGAATATAAATTCATTATATTCTCAAAACAAGGGTTAACGCAAATCTGTTGCAAAAACCGAGAATATAAATTTGTTATATCCCTAGAACGAGGGTTAACGCAAATCCGTTGTGAAAACCGAGAATATAAATTCGTTATATTCTCAAAACGGGGGTAAACGCAAGTCTGTTGCAAAAACCGAGAATATAACTTCGTTATATTCCCAGAACAAGGGTTAATGCAAATCTGTTGCGAAAACCGAGAATATAAATTCGTTATATTCCCAGAACAAGGGTTAACGCAAATCTGTCGCAAAAACCGAGAATATAAATTCGTTATATTCCCAGAACAAGGGCTAATGCAAATCCGTTGCGAAAACCGAGAATATAAATTCGTTATATTCCCAGAACAAGGGTTAATGCAAATCCATTGCGAAAATCGAGAATATAAATTCGTTATCTTCCCAAAACAAGGGTTAACGTAAATCCGTTGCGAAAACCGAGAATATTAATTTGTTATATTCCCAGAACAAGGGTTAACGCAAATCCGTTGCGAAAATCGAGAATATAAATTCGTTATATTCTCAAAACGGGGGTAAACGCAAGTTTGTTGCAAAAACCGAGAATATAGATCCGTTATATTCTCAAAACAAAGGATCGACATAAATCCGTTATATTCCCAGAATCTTCTATCAATTTTCCAGATTTTGGGCCCATGGGCTCAAATTTTCAAATTTGGGAGCCCACAGGCTCGAAAAAATTTTCGATTTTCAAGAATCCGGGAGCCCACTGGCTCGACTATTATCAGTTGTCGAAATTTGGGAGCCCACAGGCTCGAATATTATCAATTTTCCAAGGTTGGGGGCCCACGGGCTTAAATATCTTCATTTTTCAAAAATTCGGGGCCCACGGGCTCACATATACCCTAAATTTCAAAATTTGTAGTCAATGTGTACCTAAAAATGACCCCGAGGGCCAAAAGTGTAATGAGGGCAAATTTTGGGGGCTTCAAATTCAATTTTCGGGACTTGATTTGAATTTTCGGGGGAAAAGTGAGCATCTTTGAACCGCCTTAATCGCGGCACACGCGGTTTTCTGCGGCAGTCCGTGACTGCCGCGCAGCACTCACGGAGTGCTGTTGCGGTACTCGGCGAGTGCCGCCCGGCAGTTGACTGACTGTCGCGTACGGAAAATTGAGTGCCGCGTTTGAGCGGCAGTGGCTTAAACTGCCGGGTTCATTACATTTCTCTCATTTTCTCAACCTCCTTTCTCTCAAAATCTCTCTAGAGAAAAATTTTCTCTTCTTCTTTTCTTGCTTGGATTGATCTACCGGGGTTTACAGGTTAGTTCTGCTTGATCAAAACTTGATTAATCTCCTTTATTTCATAGTTTTTTGGAATTTTCATGAACTTTAACGTGTGAATCTCTCTTCTTTTTTTTTTGACAGGTTATGGCGAGCGGTTCTAGGAAGAAGAAGGCCAAGTATATGGCCACCCATCATCCAGACGCTACACTGTTACTGAGGGACCCCGATGAGCACTTGTTGGCCCGCGCGTTTAAGCGCGAGGTAGATACTCCCCTTTTACTTATTTCTCGTATTTCTTTCTCGCATCTTCTTTTCTGTGTGGATGTAACATAGGGTTGCCATAACTTTTAGATTCCCTGTTCCGAATGACATGCTCGTGGCGCCCCCTGAGCGTCCCAAACGCTTTTTCATGCCCCTCGTAAAGAAATCTTATTTTTGTTTTCGTTTCTTATGAACTTCAGAAACTGAATGTTATGCTTGAATTTCCCGAACACCCATCCTTTATTTTTCTCATTTGACTTTTCTCAAAGACCTTTGAAAGCCAATTAATCGAAATTTCAAACATTGCTTGTGAATAAAGAATCTAATGCTCACGAATATGAAATATTGAAATTTCTTCTACATTTATTATGCTTGCGAGTTTTCTCGAGTATTCCAAACGCCCTTTTATTATTCAAAATTGATTCCTGAATGCTTGCGACCATAGACCTCTCTTTGAAACGACCCTTCTCCAAAACATTACATATGCATGTATTTTAAACTGCTCTTTCTTTGAACATTGAGTGTCTTCTTTTATTCATTTCCTCTTGGATGCAAACGGGTGCCATACTTGTGGAGATTCTACGAGTATCTCTAGATTTTTCATTTCTTTCCTTTATTTTATTATTTTATTTTATTGTTATTATTATTTTCTTTGCTTTTCCTCGTTTCCTCATTATTATTATTACATGTTTTCTTCTTTTATCTAATTACTGATATCAAAACTTGTGATTCTTTCTTGCAGCTGCAGCCTAAGGTGCTGAAGGGACACAGCAGCCTTGCCCACGGGTACGAGTGGTATTCAGATTTGGGAGAGACCGTGAGGGCGCTGGTAGACGCGGTAGGGGTTGGGGACTTCGTCAAACTTTTGACGAAGAGCTCCAATGACTTACGGCAGATGCACGCATTGGCTGAGCGGTGGTGGGATACCACGAGCACCTTCCACTTTGACTTTGGGGAGATGACGATGACTCCCCTGGACTTCTTGATGATCACCGGGATCCCCTTCGGTGGAGAGCCTCTGAGATATTTGACAGATCAGGAGTGGGATCAGGTGGAGCCGCTGTTGGGGGTGGTCCCGGAGGAGGCCTTGGTTACGGCTCGATGGTTTATGGACACGTTCCGGGGGAAACCCGGCTTTACCGACGAGCAGATGGCCCGGGGGTTTCTGATGTACATGTTGGGGTGCTCCTTGTTGAGTACCAGGGGCGATCGGGTCTCTGTTTCTTTGGTGGCGTCTCTGGAGCGCCTGGATCAGGTTGCGGAGCATGATTGGGCTGGTGCAGGATTAGCCGTCCTGTATAGGCATATGGGCGACATATCCCAGGACAGGCCGGCCTCTACTGGTGGTTATTGGAGAGCGTGGGAGGTACATCTTTTCCTATATTCCATTGCTTACTTCATTTTCAGAAATTTTACATGAATTGTTTGACTGACCCCCTTTTCTTTCTCCCTTTTTATTACAGATTTGGTCCCATGAGTATCTCCGCATGATGTCTCCTGAGACACGTGCTGCCCTCGTCATGCCCCAGGGGCTGAAGTGGGCGAAGGACAGAGTCGGGCGCAAGACCGGGGCCCACGATTTTGTTTCGTTCAGGAATTTCCTGACGAACCTGAGGGAGGAGCACGTGCATTGGCAGCCGTGGCTTAGGGCGCTACCTGAGGCTAGTGTGGGGATTCGAGAGTCGGCCGGGTATGACCCGACGAGGCGACTTCTCTGTGGGCCAGAGGGTCAGGCGTGGTATCTGGGAGAGAGAGTGACCAGGCAGTCGCTGGCGGCCCCTAGATTTTTCGTGCCATTCCCTCCTCCAGATTCTATGAGGGCCACAGACACGCTTCAGGGCAGCGACTTCTCGGCTGCTCGAGACGGCTTCGGTATCCACGGCTTTTTGGACGACCCCATAGGATACGCGGCTTTCCGTGCCGCCAAGCTGATGCCGAACTTCTCCCTGATGGAAGTGACTCGGGTGAGTAAATGATTCCGTTATTATTTCTGTGAGTTCTTCTTTTATTCTTTATTCATGTTTTATTATTTTGTTTGCAGCCTGTTCCTGCTGCGGTTCGTCCTCCCGCCTTGCCTGGTTGGGACTGGACTATGTCGACCGTCTCATTTGGCGAGCCCCATGTGACGACAATCCCCCGACTCTCTCAGGGTGCCCCCACTATTCCTCTCCACTATGACGTCGTCCCGCGTGCTTACGCGGAGGAGGGCCTGACATACGCCCACAGCGTGCGGCAGTGGGTTCTCGGGCGAGAGTGGATGGTAAGAGACTTCTCCACTTGCACTTTGACTCTGATTGCGTCTCCTTTTACTAATCTTTATTCTTGATTCTCTTTTTCAGGCTGAGGGAGCTCAGGCGACTGCTGCAGCTCAGTTGAGGGCCCATGTATGATCTTCTACCCTTTTATGTTCTTAGTATTCCATTCGTCTTTTCGACGCTTTCATGGACTTATTCTCTTCTTACCAGATGGAGAAGAACAGAGTCCTGTCCCAGTAGGTGGGGCAGCTCCAGCAGTTTGGCATCCCTTTCAGCGATGCCCCCGGGGGTAGCGGTGTTGGGCGTGGCGGAGGCGGCGGCGAGGGTACTAGCGGTGGCAGAGGCCGAGGCGGCGGTAGTGGCGGACATGGTGGGACCGGTGGAGGCAGCGGGACTGAGTCAGAGGAGGAGCCTCTCAGATGCACGACTCGTCAGACTCACGGCCGGGGTCGGGGTCAGGGTTGACCCCGCTTTTGTTATTTTTTATTTTTGAGAGTTGTGGGAGGATTCATACTTTATTGGGATGACTGTATATACACAAACACTTTATTTTGATGGCTGCTTAGGATAATCGGTGGGATACCTTTATATTGTTGCTTCTTTATTAACATTCACCGTATGTGTGACCATAGCTTGGTCCATCTCTTGCCGTATGTGGGACCATGGCTTGGTCCCGTCTTTATTTTTATCTTTGAATGCTTCTACTTCTTTTATCTATTTGACATGTACAAATGAATGAATGTATTTGCACGTGCTACATGATGCGCACATTTTATTGCTTTCCTATCTAGTTTTCTGTTTGCAAGTGGGCTGAACGTGTTTCAAACAGGCCCTGGCCAATGCGGAACCTGGAACGACACTCAGTTAGGCTTCCGCGGCACTTAGTGACTGCCGCGACGTCAGTCAGTGAATGCCGCTGCGGCATTCACGAACTGCCGCGCGACACTTCATGGAATGCAGCTGCACTTTATCGATTGCCGCGATTGAGTGATCAGCCTTTTCTCCTATTTATACCCCTCCTTTCCCCAACATTCCGCAAAACAATCTTTTCTCCTTCATTTCTCCTTAAATGGCTCCCATTGGCTCCCAAATTCTCTACCCATGGATGGATACTCTCTCAGGCATTGACAAGCTAAACTTTGAATGCTTCAGACTAAACGATCTTTTCTCTTTCCGACGGATGAATTTGAACGAGGGCCTACTTCGGGCTGCCATTCAGTGTTGGGATCCTACTTTCAACGTCTTCCGCTTCGGCTTTCAGGAGACTTGCCCCTTGTTTGAGGAATTTAGCGCCATTCTTCACACTGACCCTTCTGCTGAATTGACAGTTCCCTCGGTTCAGGCCGGGTAGGTCCGGGACTTAGCCAGTCTTCTCCACACATCTCAAAATGCGGCGGGCTCCTTTATTCGTGACAGGCAGATTGATTTCGAGCGCCTTGCCTCCGTTTATGCTCCCATGGGAGACCCTTATGATGGTGAGTACCAGATCATTCGACGTAGTGCCCTGTCGATTGCTATGCTCTCTTACTTCCTCTTTCAGTCATCTTCTGACATTCTCATACCCGTTGCTTGTGGCTTGCGGGAGATGAAAAGTGCTGTCATGCTGGTCCTTGGTGAAACTCTGATTGGATTGGGCCACGCTCGCGTTACCGGGGCCGTATTATCTATCGGGGCACCTTTCGTTCTGCAGATCTGGCTCATGGAGCGTTTGGACCTCTTTATACATCCCTCCCATATTCGAGGATCACTTCCATACGACCGTATGGAGATTCACAACTTATTTCACTCTACCGATGCATGGTTTGGTTGGCTTCAAGGCCTTTCTTCCAATGATATTTGCTGGATCTGTCCGCAGTGGATTCATTGCTCCATTGCCGTACGCCTTCCTGGGCGGCCCGACATTTGGTTACCGGGCTTGAGTGTCACTACTTTCTACATTCCTGATCGGGTGGTCCGTCAGTTTGGGCTTCTGCAGGACACTACTGAGTCGGTGACTGCTGATTTCACCGGGGGGGTCCACTTTGTGCCCTTCTATTGTGAAAGCTTTCATTGAGGCTTGGCCGAGCAAGATGGCTGCTCCGTGGCCGAGGATTCTTGTTTCGACCGTACCTACTGCCCAGTATCTCTTAGAGATCCAGGTCCTGGTTGCGAGATAGACTTGACAGGACACATGCACAATAAAGTAGGAAAGAAAAACGGGGAAAAGCTTTCTATAGAACTTTCTGACAGACCCTGCCTACTCTTTGCCCACGCTTTCAAATGTGATTTTCTCTTTCAAGAAGTGTCGTTATCTTTTAAGGAAGCTTTAACATGCTTAATCAAAATGTTCACCCCTTTGATTAATGAAGAGTTCTCCTTTCAATGTCTTTATTTGGCTCGTTACTTTGCTTCTTTGCTTAAGCTTTTTAATCCTTCTATACTATGAATTCTCATTTGTTTCTTTATAGCACTTATCCTGATAGCCAGATGATCTAAGGGAGGGTTTTGTATCTAGGTTCTTCAGCTAGCAAACGAAGTTTGCCCCTGGTTTTAGGGCTTTGAAGTGGTTCCGGACAAACGCCAGTTTGCCCCTAGTTTAGCACAACCTTTTTCCTTTTTTTTTTTTTTTTTGAAATGACCGAACCAAGTTGGTTGCCTACGTATCCCCTAGCGGGAATTAGGTCAAGCGCAGTTCATCAACGTAGGAAGCTTTGAAAGGAATGGTTTCAAGCGAAATATTTCTTGAGGCGATCGAGGTTAATTGGCTGTTTAAATTCAACCCCGTCTAGGTCCATGAGATAAGCCGCTCCTCCGGAAAGAAGGGTCTTAATGATGTATGGTCCGACCCAGTTGGGTTTGAACTTTCCTCTGGGGTCGTAAACGGGCACTTTCAGTTCTTTGAGGACCAGGTCACCCTCAGCAAGCTTCCTTGGGCGGACCTTTTTGTTGAAAGCACGAGCTATCCTCTTTTGGTACCCCCGAGTATGGTTTATCGCAGCCAGTCTCTTCTCATCGAGTAACATCAGCTCCTCGTACCTTCCTTGTATCCATTCTGATTCGGGGATCTCACACTCTGCTAAAACCCTAAGGGAGGGTATTTCTACCTCGACTGGGAGGACAACCTCCATGCCGTAAACCAACGAATACGGCGTAGCTCCTGTGGAAGTCCTTATAGAGGTTCGGTATCCCCATAAGGCAAACGGCAGTTTCTCATGCCAATCTTTATATGTATCCGTCGTTTTCCCCAAGATTGCTTTAACATTCTTGTTCGCTGCCTCTACTGCTCCATTCATTTGGGGCCTATACGGGGATGATTGATGACAGGTGATCCTATACTTTTCCAGGAGTGGGATAACTTCCCCCTGGAAATGACTGCCATGATTGGAGATAAACTCATTCGGGACCCCGTATCTGCAGATTATGTTCTTCTCAATGAAACTCACCACGTCTTTGGCTTTCAAATTCGCATATGAGGCTGCTTCTACCCACTTCGTGAAATAATCGATCGCCACGATTATATACCGGTGCCCATTGGAAGCCTTCAGAACTATCTCCCCAATGATATCATCCCCCATACGGAAAATGGCCAAGAGGTGGTCATGCTATAGAGCTGTGACGGCGGGGTATGCATCAGATTTGCATGAATTTGACACTTGTGGCACCTTCTAACATATTCACAACAGTCTTTGTCCAAGGTCGTCCAATAGTACCCTTGTCGGATGATCTTCTTTGCCAGCATGTGCCCGTTCATGTGGGGCCCGCATACCCCCTCATGTATTTCCTCCATCATTCTCTTAGATTCCTTTCCATGTAGGCACTCCAGATTGTACCCGGTGTAGGATTTCTTCCATAACTTATCCGCATAAATCACAAACTGAGCGGCGAACCGTCGAATCGCCTTTCTGTCCTTTTCTGAGGCTCCTTCGGGGTACCCTCCTTCTTTAATGAATTTCCACACATCTTCATACCAAGGCACTTCATCTTCACTCTCTAAGGCCGTGATCATTTCAAACGACGGTGGATTCCTCACTTCTATGGATAGCGGGATCATGGCAATTTTGGAAGGGATTTGGGTCATTGAGGCTAAGGTAGCCAAAGAGTCGGCTAATTGGTTTTCTTCGCGAGGGAGGTAGTAGAAAGAAATCTTTTGGAACTGCGTTTTCAGACTCTCCAGATAATCATGATAAGGTCTCAATTTCTCATATTTTACCCTCCAATCTCCTCGGATTTGGGATATGATCAAGTTGGAGTCCCCGAAGATATCAATTTTTCCGACTTTCAAAGCCAAGGCGGCTTCCATCCCAATTATGCATGCTTCGTATTCTGCGGTGTTATTGGTTGAGTTGTACTTGAGCTTGACGGCTAGTGGGGTAGGGGACCCATCGGGTGCTATGAGGATAACCCCGACTCCGTATCCTAATTGATTGGCTGCTCCATTGAAGTACATCTTCCACAGATCTTCCCTTATCTCCATTACTTCTTCATCAGGGAACTTGAATTCTCCTTTTTCCCCAGTTTCTACGGCGAAGTCGGCTAGGTACTCGGCGATGGCCCTCCCCTTGATGGATTTGGAGGTGACATATCTGATGTCGAACTTTGCTAGCATCATGGTCCACCGGGAATTCTACTGGTCAGAACGGGCTTTTCGAACAAGTATTTCAAAGGGTCCATTCGAGATATCAGGATTACGGGGAAGGCCAACATATAATGTCTAAGGCGACGGGTGCACCAGACCAAGGCCCAACATGCTTTTTCTAACGGCGAGTACTTCAACTAGTATCCGGTCATCCTTTTACTCAAGTAGTAAATAGCCTTCTCCACGTGCCCCTCTTCTCCTTCTTGGGCCAACATACACCCCATCGAATCTTCAGATATGGAGAGATAAAGCAACAAGGGTCTCCCAGGTGAGGGCGGTGATAGGACAGGTGGGTTCAGGAGGTAGGTTTTGATTTTGTCGAAGGCTTGCTGACATAAGGTATCCCACTCGAATCTCTCTCCTTTTCTGAGTAACTTGAACAGCGGGTCACAGGTCATGGTGAGTTTTGAGATAAAACGACTTATGAATTGTATCCTACCCAGGAACCCTCTCAACTCTTTCTCATTTTTTGGTGGGTTCATTTCGGTTATAGCCTTTATTTTGGTGGGGTCTACCTCTATTCCCCTCTGAGTAATGACGAAACCTAATAATTTCCCGGTGGTGACTCCGAATGTGCATTTCTGCGGGTTTAGCCTCATTTTGAACTCCCTTAGTCTCTCAAAAAACTTTCTCAAAGCCTCCAGGTGTCCTCCCCTCTCCTTGGATTTCACAATCATATCATCTACATACACTTCCACCTCTTTGTGGATCATGTCGTGTAGTAAAGTGGTGGCAGCCCTTTGATATGTTGCTCCTGCGTTCTTGAGTCTGAATGGCATGACCCTATAACAATATGTCCCCCATGGAGTGATGAACGTGGTTTTCTCCCTATCCTCGGGCGCCATGAGGATTTGATTATACCCAGAGAATCCATCCATGAAAGATAGAAGCTCGTGCCCCGCAGTGTTATCAACCAATACGTCGATGTGGGGTAGTGGGAAGTCGACTTTTGGGCTTGCTTTGTTTAAATCTCGAAAATCAACGCAAACCCTAACATGACCATCCTTCTTCGGGACGGGCACAATGTTGGCAATCCACTCAGGATACTCGGTGACCATCAAGAATCCAGCTCTTAACTGCTTTTCAACCTCCTCTTTTACCTTAAGTGCCCATTCTGGCCTCATTCGCCTCAATTTTTGTTTCATGGGTTTTGAATTGGGAAAGAGAGGGATGTGGTGTTGGACTATTTTTGGATCGATACCTGGCATATCGTTATAAGACCATGCAAAAACATCTTTGAATTCATTTAATAGACTGATTAGTTCTTTGCTTTGTTTATTGCTAAGTGTGGAGCCGATAAAGACATTTTGAGGATTACTTTCATTTCCTAGATTAATTGTTAGGGTGTTCTCTATGATTTTGCATGCGGATTCATTTTCCTTTTCAATTAACTTTTGCAATTCAATGGGTGTTTCATGATCATCACATTCATTAAGCGTGTTCGAGTAGGCGGAATCAGTCATGTTTTCATTGATCTTCTTTGGGGTGATTACAACAAACATGGAAATTGAAAGACGCCTCATTTGGGCCATTACAGACTCTGGGTGAGGGGGAAACTTATCACTAGACTCAAAAACCCACTCTTTCTTGTTCTCTCCTCCCAGGTCAGTAATGAAGCATTCTTCCGGATCTCCTGTCTTGGTGATTTCCCCCATCTCTCCTTTCTCAGCCCTTCCCTTGTCGGTCTCTTTCTGATCTTCCTTATCTTCCTCGCTTTCGGCTGCTTCCTCCACCATACCCTCGACGTATTCACCTTTGACTTTTTCTATTTTCACAACCACCGTGCTTCCTTCATTCAACAGATTCTTCATGACAGAGCCATCTAGTGTACCAATCCAGTCCTTGGTAGCAACAGACTTTTCAGGCATTTGTAAAAATGGGTCTTTGTACTTGGGAAATTCATGGGAGAAAAAGATCTTGAACCCCGGCTTCATGCATTTGTCCTTTTGGTCCATCCATGGTTCTGGGAAACCACAGAAGGGGAAATCTTCTCCTTCCTTCACAAAATACCCATTGAGAGTCTTTAAGTAGGGGTCTAGTGGCGCATTGGCGGCCTTCTTCTTTGCTCTCAGCTCCTTCTTCGTTGGCTGGTACCCTAGACCGTGAGTGTGAGTCTGAGTAGGGATTCTTGGAGCCTCTGGCAGGCCCTGAAGGTTTTTTCCCAAGCCCAATCCTGGAAAGAATCCCATTTTCTTCATGATTCCTGCGACCACTGGACTATCATGTTGATCAAGATGGGGTGGTAGAGACTCTCCCGGCTTCCCTTCTTCTAGCATGCTGATGAACTCGAATCTTCCCATTTTTGCCTCGTCTTCTTGTAACTGTAATTCTAGCACTAGCGCGCTTGATGATGCTCCGGACAAACGGACCCAACTATCCCCGAGGATATCACAGACCTTGCTCTCCCAGATACATTTGACCTTTTGATGGATCGTTGTGTCACGCCCCGAAGTACCAACAATAGGGAAAAATAAATTTCCTTTATGGGTTCGTAGACACGTGACTGGTTGTGAGTGTCACCTGATTGTCCAAACATGCTTATAACAATAATGTGATATGGGAAAGTGACTAAGTTCAGCGGAAGCATAAATTTAAAACATCTAAGTCTTACATCAGTAGTATATTACAGGCCAAAAAGATATCCAAAAGATACATATTACAAGACCAGCTAAACTATTACATCACTAACATAATAGTAACAGAACTATAATAAAAGAAAAGCTCCAAAGTCTTCAGCTGGCGAAACCGTAGCCTTCTTCGTAGTAATCTTCACCAGCATAGTCTTTAGTAGTAAAGTCAGCATCTTGATAGCAATCGACTCTATCTGGACCTGCAAAGGCTGGACGTGGAAGGTCCAGCGGCCTGAAAAGCCGTTAGCGGTTAAGCTAAGTGAGGGTCCCCTTAAGGTTACCACCACTTTAGGTAAGTTATTCATCATCTCTTCTTATTTCTCGAAACCATATTTCGTTCATCATTTCTTGTTCTCGATACTATGCCTTGTTCGTCTTTTCTCATTCTCAAAACCATGTCTTATTTAAACCCAATCATTCCCTTTGAAACTTAACCCAGAACTGAACTGACCAATGACATTGACCGAAAGAAGACTTAACTCCAAACACATTTACTGGTCAAGAAAGAATAACACTCAACAACGAATAGTTAACTGTCGCCCAAATGGCATAAGTGTGCGGGACATTAACAATCTCTTGGTCGAACACGTCATGCCGATCCTCAGGTCGCCCGCACGTTACCGAACACGTCATGCCGATCCTCAGACCAAGGGTACGGGAAATTAATAATCACTTGGACGAACACGTCATGCCGATCCTCAGGTCACCCGTACATAACCGAACACTTCATGCCGATCCTCAGTCCAAGGGTGCGGAAAAATAATCAACCACTTGATCGAACACGTCACGACGATCCTCAGGTCATCCGCACTTGACCGAACACGTCATGCCGATCCTCAGATCAAGGAACAAAACATAACTCACCAATCGACTCCATGGAATAATCGAGAGACCAACTTTGCAAGAATTATCCAAACACGACACAAAAGTTCACGAATCAACTTTGACCAGTAGACACACGACTAGAAACGAGGCCCAATGTCCCTTATTCACATTAAATCTGTTATCGAAGGTTTTATCATTATTTTACGCTTTCGCACGTTTCGTAGTTTAGTTCATTAATATCATCCATTTATAACCGTTAATATTTTGCTATACGTCCGACATTCCGTTTTCCTCTCAATATACTTACGATAAAAACTTTCCCGATCATTTATCAACGCAATAATCGTGCCATACAATATACTTATAGTTTGGGTATGAACTTTCCAACGGTCATTAAACTATATTCACGTAGCTTATGGATTTATAATCATGGATTTAATACCAATAAAACATATAGATGAAACCCTTAACATACTCATCTACGCGATAGCACTACCATAGCATAAGATTTTTATAACAACACAGGTACCGGAAAACTAGCATCAACAATCAACACCATGCATAAACAAAATATTATACAAAAAGTTGTACAATCTGCCAGGATACATTTTCATTGTGTTGACTAAAACAATATGATTTATTTGGGCATGATAAATTGCTTTGTGGATCAAACTCAAAACTAAAACATTGTAGATAATAAGAATATCTTCATGTACAAAAAATCTAGCTTCAATTACATTTTTGAGCTACTCAAACTATTTATTTTACAAGACATTTCTTATATCTCGGACTGTTCTGTCCCAGATTTATAGTACTGCATTATACGTGCATTTCACCTATGAAGGAGGGGTTTTTAAATTGACCTATAGAAGAGTTATTTGTAGATAAATGAGTTAGCTTTCATCACAAAAAAAACCTAGCTTAATTCGCATTTTTGAGCTGCACAAAACATTCATTTTACTAAACTATGTTCTGCTGAAAGTTTCAGTTTCTTAGATTTATAACACTGCGTTGTACATGCATTTCACCCATGAAGGAGTGATTTCTAGACTGTGCTATAGAAGAGTTATTTGTAGATATATGAGTTAGATTTTACCACAAAAAAAACCTAGCTTAATTCGGATTTTTGAGCTACACAAAACATTCATTTTACTAAACTACATTCTGCTGGAAGTTTCTGTTTTCCCAGGTTTATAATACTGCGTTGTACATGCATTTCACCCATGAAGGAGTGATTTCTAGACTGAGCTATAGAAGAGTTATTTGTAGATATATGATTTAGCTTTTACCACAAAAAAATCTAGCTTAAGTCGGATTTTTGAGCTACACAAAACATTCATTTTACTAAACTATGTTCTGCTGAGAGTTTCAGTTTCTCAGATTTATGGATTTGTCTTGCATGTCATGAAAACTTCAACACAACAACATCAAACTTCTACTAAACATTAGTACATATTATATGGGTTCTAAATTGAATTAGATTACTAACAATTACTCATAATTTACTCACAATTTACTCACCAAAGCTTGAAATTAAGCTTGATGTTGTTCTTGAGCTTGATGGAGCTTAACCTTCAACTTCAATGGTGACTTCTTCTCTTCTTCTATTCTTCCATGGAGCTATAACTCTAGCTCTCTCTCCCTCTCAATTATATGCAGATTGTAGAGACAAAAGTGTCTTAATTGTGTGTATGTGCATGATATATAGGAGATTGGCATGGCTAGGTGTCATTTGCATGAGCTCATGCAAAGACACATGTCCAATATGTGGACAAATGTCATGGGAGGAGATGACAAGTGTAAGGAGTGGCACATGGGGCTGCCATGTGGCCGGCCATGTGGGGCCCACCTCGGGTTGTGTGCAACTTTCTCGATTTACGTTATAAGTTCCTCAGTATACGTGTCAGTCTCGATTTACGTGCAATCGGGTATTATTTCTAATGTCCGGGTCCAGGTACGGGACTAAGTTAAATCTTATTATGGTCGAGTCGGTATGGTTACTACAGTCTATATGATAATACTACAACACGTCCATACCGTCACGTAATTAAAATAATAATATAATAATATAGTGGGTCCAATACAGAAATTAGAAAAAGCTGATATTATAATGACACAAAATTACAGGTGTTACACGTTGATTGTATGGCGCCCAAACTGTCTAACCATGGCCTCCCGAGTAGCAGGTTAAAAGAAGCAGGAATGTCGATGACCTGAAATTCAGCTTCCTTCTCAAGTGGACCGACAACGAGGTGAAGGAGAATTATACCCATGACAGTTCTCTGAGTGTTGTCGTATGCTCTCACCTGTTGTTGAGATGGTATGAATGTTGATTCATCTAGACCCATGCACTTAGCTATGCGGAAGGGACATACATTTAGAGTAGACCCGTTGTCAACGAGACAAGCGGGTACGGTGTTCCCCAGGCATTCGACGGTGATATACAAAGGCTTGTTGAGCGTGGGTCCTCCCGGAGGTAAGTCATTTGATGAGAAGGTGATAGCCGAAGTCGGAATTTTGCCGATCAGCCCTATAAGGTCCTCCGGAGTGGTGTTGATGGACACGTTAGCTTGATTCAAAGCGTCTAAGACCGCCTGCCTGTGACGTTTGGAAGCAATTAGCAACCCCCAGACAGTGATGTTAGCCTGAGTCTTCTTCATCTGCTTTAGGACCCAATCCTCTTCTTCTTCCTCATTCATTTTCCCTTTCCCTTTCTCCAACTCCCTCCCCGGGTGATCTTCCTCTAGTTCATGCGGCTTGAAGTGTCTACTAGACCGAGTCAAATGGTCGATCTCCTCTTTTGCCCAAATGTTGTCGGTTTCTGAAACGGCCTTCAAGTTTTCTTTTGCCTCTTCATCACTTTGATACCACAGATCATCACCCCCTACCTGGTCTATATTCTGATCATTGCCTTCTTGAATCCACCAATCCGACTGCCCCGTTGTTTTGATTTCCCATATCTCTGGCTGGCTTCTGAGCATACAGATCCCCAGATTTTCTGGTAACTGATAAATCTTCTTTGGTTCCCCGGCTCTTGTGACTAGCTTGGATGGATCAAACGTCATTCCTTCTACCCCTAAGAAATAAAGACCATGCGGTGGTGGCACAGCACGATGGTTTGGTAGAGGATTCTTGGTGACATTGGGGGCTTTGACAGGTGGTTCGGATATTACTTTGTTGTCAATGAGGTCTTGGATTTTATGCCTCAACCTCATGCATCGATCCGTCGAGTGGCCCTTCTGTTGATGGTATTTGCAGTAGAGATCTCCCTTAAAATGCGGCGGGAGCGGACTCGGCGGGGGTCGAGGTTCCAACTGACGGAGATGCCCTTTTGCTAACAGTCTGTCGAGGGCGGTTGTTAATGACACTCCCAAATCCGAAAACTTCCTTGTGGCTTATCCTCCCCTCCTCTTGGATGGTTTCTGGTGATATCGAATTTCCTCTCTGGCTCGCCAAGTGCATTGACATCAGTGGGGCCAGAGTGACCCCCCGAATGCCCCCCATTTGATCCATAACTGGGTCTCCGATATCGATTCTGTGGTTCTTCCTTCTTGATTGTTCCTTCTTGAATTGCATCTTCGATTCTTGTCCCCACATCGAACACCTCAGCAAAGGTATTGATCGGCTGGAACCTCATCTTCTCTTGATAAACTGGCTGCAGATTCTTCATCAGCATTCGGATCTGGTCTTTCTCAGGCGGCCTTTGTACCATTTTAGCTGCCTTTCCCCTCCATCTGCTCAGGTATTCGGCGAATGATTCTTTGTTCCCTTGTCTAGTGGTCTCCAAGTCTCGGACAGTGACATCCAAATCTTGATTGTAATCGTACTGTGCCACAAATGCCTTAATTATTTCTTCCCACACCCTAGTTTTGCTTGGTTTGAGAGTGAGATACCAGGACAGAGCGGCTCCAGTCAAAGTCTGTTGAAATAGAACTGCCATCATAGCCGTGCTCAAGCCGCTTGGTTGGAAAGCCCCAATACACATTGTCACGTGGCTGCGAGGATTGTCGGTCCCATCAAATTTGTCAAAAATCGGCATCTTGAACCCGGCGGGCAGTGTTTCGCGCACTCCGTCATACAACCCCTCTAGTTCCATCAGATAGGTATCCACTCCCTGAGCCTTGCGCATTACCCTTTCCAACTTTTCTATCTTCTCGATCAGCAGCTTCTCCTTCTCATCTTTCTCTCTGTCCCTGTTGACCCTTAGTGCGCCATTCCATTATGCTTCTTGATCGTCGAACCAATCCCCGTCCCCTCCTCCCAAAGGCGGGTCCATAATAGGCGGATTCATATGTGGCGGTCGGCGGTTCAGCTCTTCTATCATTCCCATCATGCGGTTCATGTTCTCGGCCTGTCTCCGCATCTGTTCCGCTTGCTGTTCGACTAGTACCCTCAATCCGGTCATCTCTTCGTTGTTTCTTTCCTCGGCCATGTCAGCGTATCCTCTCCTTACTAGCCTTGCCGTAGGATCCCTAATCCACGCTTGATTTGCTATTTTTGCTCCTACAGCAAATTTTGAAAATTTTTCTTTAAAAGGTTTTTTCTTCATTTTATCAAACAAAGGTATTTTGAAGAAACAACTTTTTCTTTTTATATGTCGTGCGGATGCAATGCATGTGTGTGTGTGTGCCTATTCTATATGCCAAGGAAAAAGGAAAATCCTAGCCTAAACACATAAGCACATAAGCACATCAAATCCTTACCCATGTCAAGTATGATGATTTCTCCTTTCATTGTGACCCCTTTTTACCCTCCATGTTTCGAAATTTTTTTTCTTTTAGGGTTTTTGAAATTTGTTTGGAGAAGCATTTCTGGTGAAAATTTTTTTTAGAAATAATTTTCAAGAATCTTGGATCATGCTTTTGGATTGAAACTCCTGTTTTGAAAAGTGTTTTAGCTGGTGAATAACCGTTTTGAAATCTTGATCAAAAGTGAACTCCCAATCTTCTTTGAAAGAGCGGTTTTTAAAGGTCGTGGAAATCTTAATTTGATTAAAGATTCTCTGGGTGGAAGGACCACATGATCGGATTATCACCATACTTTCCATGGTTTTGGATACACACAAGGTCAATGATGCTTGGCTAACACGATACAGGAAGTATAACCTTATAATCAGGGTTCGGCATGTTCCCCAAATGTCGTGGAACATGAGGAGAAATTGCTAAAAGGTGATTAAAAGGTTATACAATTCTCATCAAGCTAGCATCGTCATCATCTCAAATAATCCTCTTTGGGCATACAAAACTCCCTAGCACATAGTCCTAATCAAGAATTGATTTCCTAATTTTTGAAAGGTTCTATGGAAACTACTATGCAAAAGCTGGGTTTTGGTCAAATAAGGGACCCTTGACACACATCCGATAGGATGCTTAATATACCAAATCATGGTACGAGATCAAGGGTGATCACACAGTTCCATGATTACTTGGCCGACCGGGTTGCCCCGAGCCTCCAAGGTCATAGTTCTGTGCAATCGACTGGCTAGACATGCAAGTGAGATGCAACAAGCATACAAAGATTAACCAACTTGATTAAAAGGATGTTTTTCGAGTCTAATCCTCAAGCGAACCCAAAATCAGGATTCTGGTCTGCGAAACCAGAGATTCTGGGTTCGATCCCTAGCAGAGTCGCCAGATTGTGGATATCGCAGGTTGACTTACCCACAACTTTTCTGGAAGCTATTCGTGTGGAAGAGGAAGTGATGAGACAGAACTTTTGGAAAGATTGGATTTATACTGGTAAAAAAGTTCCCAAGGGTTCCTCCTTCTCTCTAGAAATGTGAGTGTTAAGAGAGCCTAGGATGGTGAGGGCTCCCACCCCTTGGGTGGTGGTTCCTTGTGCTAGTGCTAAGAAAAGGAAGGAAAAGCTTTTCCCTTTTCCTAGCAATGTTAGTAAATTGAACATCCAAGCTAAGAGAGTCTTAAAGTTGTCTAATCCTCCTACTGTTTCTCAGGAGGGGGATGAAGACCCATTAGTCCAGTGGGCTATAGATTGTGTAAGTAGTGATGAGGAGGAGGCTTTTCAAGCAGATGAAGAATGTTCGGATGTGGTGGTTTTTTCTACTGTGGCTCTTGATCAAGGTGTGGTGTCTGCCAGTTCGGCCAAGACTAGTGAGTTGCATGATAAGCTCAATGCCATAAAGGGTCGATTTGAAGCTTTGCCTAGTAGTTCTTTCATTGCGGCTCCAAGTTTTGATGCTGCTAGCACTGAACAGATTTTTGACCAGGCAGCCAATGGTGGTGCTGTTCTTAATCAGATGGAAAGTGTGGACAAAAGCTCTCGGTTTAATCCAAAAAATGAGTCTTTTTTCTGTCCCAAGGTGTTTTCTACATGTGAAGCTCACGCGCCTTTGCATTCACTCGCCAGCTCCTGTAACGGTCACATTAAGGATGTGCTGTGCACTGAAAAGCCCGAAAATCTGGAGAAAGCTGCCGTTTTTCACATGGGGTCATTAAATGCGTCCATGTTATCTGGTGTTTCACGCGTAATGGATTCAATTCCGGTGGATACGCAGCCTGGAAACACGCATGATCAGACGCATGTTGATGTTGGTGGGGCCCAGGCGTCACAAAGTGGGACTGTTTGTCCCTATAGTCATATTGATGCAAGGGCTGAGTGTTTGACAGCTCAATTGTTGACTTTGTACGCTACTATAGCTGGGGATTCTACCGAGCTTGACATGTGCAGTGGGTCCCATGCAGTTGTTGGTGTCCAAGATTTTAAAGAAAACCGTGCGGACAATACCACACTCATGGAGGGGCCCACCGATTCCAATGATGTTAATCCACATCCTCATCAGGGTAGTGATATTTTGGGAATTCAGTATCCGCGTGCAAATAAGGAGATTAATCCCATTCCTAATGGTGGGGTCCACGTGGACGTCCGCAAAGATGACCAACAGGTAACCCTTGGTGGGGCCCGGGATTTACATAGTGGTGCTGTTGGACAGACTGGTGATCTACCTGTTAATTCAGGTCATTCTCTTGTGGCCCCCACGGCCTTGCTTGAACCTAAAGGCTCGTTTGCCTCTTTATTTGCTACCCAAGGTCAGTCATCCAATCAGTTTCATGGCCAAAAGAATGTTGAGAAATGTATAGAACAGAACGATTCTGATAAAAGCCATTCCTTGTTGCTTAATACCAAACCTACCTGCGACTTTCATCTGAAATTCATTAATCCAGGGGATAACAGGGACAACTTGAGGTTGAGAATCCCCCATGCAGTTATGGACGCCGGTAAGAAAGACTGGGATAATACTCTTGTGGGGTGTTTCTTGGATAAGAAACTACCCTTTTCTCTAGTTAAGTCTATTGCAACTAGATTATGGGGTGATCTTGGTCTTGTTGATTTGTTGGCCACAGAATCTGGTGTCTTTTTCTTTGTGTTTAACAAGCAAGAGAATTGTGATACTATTCTCGAAGGGGGACCATGGTTCATGGCTGGGAAGCCAATCTTGTTGAGGAACTGGCAACCGGGTATGATTATTGATAAATACGTGCCTAAGGTTCCTATTTGGGTTAAGCTTCATAATATCCCTTTGGAGTACTTTAATGGTGAAGGCTTGAGCTACTTAGCAAGTATGATAGGTAGACCTCTTCACGTGGATAGAGTGACCGTGAGTCGGAGACGTATCTCCTACGCTAGAATTTGTATTGAAGTGGATGCGTCTGAAGAAAAGATGAGCTATTTCGACTTAGAGGTTGAAGATCCTATCAGTGGAGATATTGGTTTGATAAAAATTGAAATCGAATACGAATGGACGCCTACCCAGTGTAACAAGTGCAAGGTTTTGGGCACGATTGCTTAAAGAATAATAGTATACCGACTTCCCAGCCCTACAAGAAAACTACTACTGCTCAATGGGTTGAAGTTAAAAATGAAGAGAGAGGCAATCTTTGTGTTGAAGATGGCCAAGAGGGTAAAGGTGACAAAGGTGAGTGGAAATTTGTTACCAGGAAGAATCAAGGGAAAATGAATGCTACAGTTAAAAACAAGACCATTAGTGAAACAGTTCATTCGGATGGTCCCAAAAATAGGGGCAATAGGTTTTCAGCTCTTTCCCATGGTCTCTTTGAGGCTGACCGAGATCCAGGGAGGATAGAAGTTGCTATCCATAATTCAACCAATTTAGTGAATTCTGGGGTAACCTTGCAAAATAACCTCCACTCGCTTCCTTCTGAGGATGAGGTGGGGGCTGCAATGGACCTTATTGAGGCGGCCGAAGATACAGAGATTATGGATGACGTTGACAAAGAAAGGGAAGAGTTGGATGTCGCCATTGCTAATGGTTCTTCTGTGTTGGATTGTCCTTCATCTTCAAGACAGAGAAAGAAGGAGTCTAAGATGAAATTTAGTGGTAGTCGTCCCAAGGGCCGCCATTAAGCTTAGCTGCTGATTGGATTTGTGCCAAGTGTGGGCCATGTTTGGGTTGTGTTCAATTCTAGGTTTTTGTTATGCTTGTTTGCTTCATTTCCATGTTTGTTCTCACAGTCATAACTTGTTTTCGTGCTTTCTGTAATATCCTGGGGTATGGCCCCTTTTTTGGAATTTATTCACCCTTTTTCCGAAAAAAAAAAAAAGACTTACCCACAACTTTTCTTAAAATCGTTTCTAAATTTCAATTTCAAAAACAAATGAGTCGCCACTTAATTTTTAAAAGGAAAATTAAGAAACCATTTAAAAGGAAACTGATCTTTTGCGAAACCAAAGATTAACTAGGTCCGGGGATTATGGAATGAGAGAGGAAGGAGCCCGTCGGACTAAAACACCCTCTCTCATCCTATCTTGCGATAGGCATCAACATCCTTTTAATCAAATTTATTAATCTAAGCATGCCCCCAACTAATACATATATACCTATACATCGCAAAAGCATGTCCAAAGGGGTGTAAAATTGCAATTGACAAAATATCATTCAAAAACCAAGTAATTCAGGTAGCAAGCGATATGATATGCAATAGAGAACAAGTGAACTTACCCGGGGTCCAGCGGCGATATTAAACGTGCAATGCATGCGGACAAAAGAAAATCCTAAAAAAGAATCTCTAATCACGTATACACATAAGGCAGAACCTAATTCTAAGGTGTCGCGCATTAAGTCGAAAAAATCAATAAAAATCAAGGAATACAATAAACTAGAGGGGTTGAGAAATCGTACCTTAATAGCGCTCCAAATTATCCTCAAGGTTTTCTTTTCTTGGAAGATCTTCCAAGCTCTTCTAATGCTCTCAACTCTCTTTTTTCTCTCAAAAAATGTTGGTGAAGTGATGGATGTTGTATATAGTGGGTAGCTCTTGTTGTATTCTCCTCCTCTCTTCCAAGGAAGATCCCTTCTCTTTTATAGGCAGAATTACCAGGTATTTTTGGTGAATTTCGGAGCAAAAAACAGATGTAATTCTCTCATTTGGTGGTACAATACGTACTTTCTGAAATTAGGCAGACTGCTGCCCAGCGTGGCAGTTCAGACTCTGTCTGCGTGACTGCCGCGCGGCATTCATCAAATGCCGCGGCAATTAATGAATTGCCGCGTTTTTGTCAGTCTTACTTTATCAGTTTTTTGTTCTTATTCGCATACGCATACGTATTGCACTGCAAAATACAGACTTTAAAAGCGAATGGCAGTCAGAAATTGTTGGCGGCACTTGGTGAATGCCGGACCGGCACTCTCTGAATGCCGCGCGGCACTCAGTGAGTGCCGCGGCAGTTTGCCGTGTGCCGTTTTTAGCTAAGATTCCCTTTTTTAGGTCTTCTTCCTTTTTGAAGCAAATTATTTTTGAAGATCCTTTCCAAAAGTCATGTCTTATACCTGAATTCTCCTAAATACCTGGTATTTTTCTTCTTTCTGTGAAATTTTATCGCGTTTTGGAGACTTTCTGAAGAGCTTGGAATACTTCAAATTTTTGGTCCTTGTCATCATCGGATACGGAGGTGACACTCTCCCAAATTCGACGGTCGGTCAAAATTGGGGTGTCTACAGTCACATTACCATACAAATCTGAGAAGCATAAAATTACTTAGTAGTTTCAGATAGTTGTGTTGTGGCCCACACATCTCTTGAACTACTTAACCAATTTTAAAATAAATTTGCAATAGGGTTACTATCCGACTCATGAAATAGTCTTGACCATCAACCATTCTATATTATAGTACTAACAGTAGCATTCAATATCACCAAGAGGAAGGTGACTAATCTGATGAAAGTAATTTTTTATTTTGTTTATGGGATGGTTTGGATTTATTGTAGGCCTAAGTTTAATGGCCTCTAAACTTTAGCTAAACAGTCCCTAAGCCCAACCCTAATCAAATACCCTCTATTTGTTCCCTAGCCTAAAAAATCTAACTTATTTTTGGGTTAAGGGCTGTTTGTCTTAAGGGTTTTTAACTTGAGGGTTGAAGTAAGGGCTTTTGACAAATTATAAGATAGCTTGTGCTTTTCCCTATTCTTTTCATTTTTTTCCCTTTTTTTCTTCTTCTTTTCTTTTTTAAAATCAGAAGACCAGTTAGGATAAACTTTAAGTTATTCTTTATTTACTTAAAATCATTGAAATGAATAAACATAACTGAGTTTCTCCACCTTATTTTTGGGTCTATATGTACTGTTTTTTTTTGGGACCATCTCCACCTTATGTACCATTTGGCTTTTTATTGATTAACCCTTTTTTTGAAATAATCTTGTCAGTTCTTTCAATCTTGGCATTTGGATTTTTTTTTATAATATATTTGCTTTGACAATTCAATATGAAACACGAAAATTTAAAAATAAGAAGAAAAAAATACTATGAATACCTTTTGATGAATGTCGATGTCCTTCCAATGACAGATATATCCCCCGTGGTCAATCCGGCCTAATATCATTCCCATTGCAGACAGACAAAACTAATTAAAACCAATGAGTAATCAAATCAAACAGAAAGAGAGTAGCCATAAAACTGGTTAAATTAAGAATGAAGAAAAAGTAAAATTTTGTAGAGAGTAGCCATCCTCAAACATGCAAAAAAAAAAAAAAAAAACCCACGATGAAGAAGAAGAAGAAGAAAGAAAAAAGGATGTGTTTCTAAAAAAACAAAAAAAAGAAAGATATAAGGATGTTTTTTTTTTCCTTTAGTTTTTCCTATTGTCCTTCTAAAGCCCGGAAAAAAGAACCATCCTCAAACATGCAAAAAAAAAATTGAAGAAGAAGAAGAAAGAAAAAGGATAGTTTACGTTTGTCGCATGGTTCCATTGAGCTTATATTGCATGGTTCCATTGTAACGCCGACCCTTTTATCTGTATTTATCTATATATGGATATGTTTCTGTATTTTCGTAATTATAAATGATAGTTACGAACGTGTATGGATTAACTTTTTTTTTTTTCCGGAAAACTGGTTAATTAATCCAAAAAGGGAGACAAAAGTACAAGGGGCATATCCCAGGATAAACAATGAGCGCAGAAAATGTGGTAAGATACCACCAACAGGAAATGGGATGAGACAATATCAAACTATGACAACAACTGATATCAAGTCATACCAAGACAACAAGCGCGTGAGCCAAACTCAGACCTCAAGAAAAACCAATGCAATCTCCCTAACAAAGAAAAACAAATGCAACAAAGGATGAGGGCTTTAACATAAGTCAAACCCAGAAAAAACCTCACCCTATGGAAAGCAAGCGACTAAAAATTACATCAAAACCAAAACCAAAAAGTCCACTACAGGGACTACTTCCATCTATCCATGTATTGAGGGAGGTGCGGGTCATTACTCCACTTGACTTGGATTTGCTGAGATATTTGGATACAAATTTCTTGAAACATTTTTTCCTTTGGCTTGACTTCCATTCTGAAGCTACGGCCATTTCTCTCTTTCCAGATGCTATAAACAACCAGGCCTAGACACATTTTGGGGATAATATGCCTAGGAGTCTTTCCTTTCCACTTGTCCGCAGCCCAAATCACAAGAGCATCCCACTCAGTTGCATGGTAAGTTATGTCCAACCTGTTGAGAACACCCTGCCATACAAAAGAAGAGTAAGAGCAATTGAAGAAAAGGTGGTCGTGTGTTTCCAAGTGTTGGTGACATAGGACACAAGCAAGGGGACCAGGGGTGTAAGCATAAATTCTATCTTGTGTGGATAGCCTGTGAAAAATAGCCAACCAAGATATGAAACTGTAACGGGGCACATTTCCTGGGAACCATATAAGGCGGTGCCAAGGCACACGAGGGTAGCTAGTTCTAATATAGTCCCAAGTATTGGAGGAAGAGAACACCTTATTGGGAGAAGGTAACCATTGTACCACATCACTAGTGTGATAAGGATGTGGTAATTCATGCATTTGGCCTTATATTTCCCTTAATTCAATAGTATTAGTCGATGGCCATCGCCATTCCCTACTATCAATAACATTAGACATTTTAGCATTTAACGGGATAGCCGTATCATATTGAACACGCATACCAAATCTATCCAAAATTGGTCCTAATGGGTGCCAATTGTCGAACCAAAGGTACGTACCACACCCATTGCCAATCCTATGTTTGAGCATAGGTCTAGCCATAGGTCTAAGTTTAAGGAGTTTCTTCCAATACCAAGAGCATTGTGACGGGGCCTTGACTTCCCAAAAGCTTTTACTTTTTGACATGTAAATATGTATCCAATCCACCCATAAAGACAGATTTCTAGCAGTAAAAATGGACCAAATATGTTTGAGATTTAAAGAGGAGTTTAATTGGGTTAGATTTTTTAAGCCAAGCCCCCTTTCCTTTTTAGGTTTACAAACAAGATCCCAAGCCACTTTGGCACCATGTGTCTTATTGGTTCCTCCAGTCCAAAGGAATCGACTCATCAGACTATCAATGTGTTTTAGGACATTCTTAGGAAGAATAAACATGGCAGCCCAGTAATGATGAATCCCTGTAAGCACAGATTGAATCAGTTGAAGTCTGCCAGCATAGGAGAGGAATTTAGATGTCCAAGAGGTAATTCTCGAACTGATTTTCTGAATGAGGTCATCGCAATCTCCTTTCTTTAATTTGGTGGTGATCAGCGGAACACCAAGGTATTTCATTGGTAGAGAACCAATGGTAAAAGGGAGGCTAATTCCAATGGCATCGGAAGTAACTTCCTCTGTTCCTGCGATAAATAAACAACTTTTACTAGCATTAGCCTGCAAACCGGTGAAGTTATAAAATTGATTCAAAGCATCTTTCATAACCAAAGCAGAGTGAACGTCACCACGAAAAAGTAAGAGAAGATTATCAGCAAAACAGAGGTGGGAGATTTAAGTTTCTCACATCTCCAATGGTATTTGAATTGAGGATTGCTGCGGATGTTGTGTTGGATCAACTGGCTAAGGGTATCCATAACAAGCACAAAGAGGTAGGGTGACAATGGGTCTCCCTGCCTAAGACCTTTCGCACCCTCAAAATATCCAATAGATTCCCCATTAAAATTTATGGAGTACTTAGGACTAGTAATGCAAGCTTTAATCCAGCCTTGCATCTTGGGAGGGAAGCCAAGGACCTCAAGGAGGTCAAGCAAGAATTTCCAACTCACACTATCATAAGCTTTCATAAGGTCAACCTTTGCCGCGGCTCTAGGGGGGCCAGATGGCTTGTGATAGTCCCTCAAGAGGTCCTGAGCAAGGAGGACATTGTCGCTAATTTTCCTACCTTTAATAAAAGCATATTGGGCTTTGTCAACAAGAGTAGGAAGAATTTTTTGAAGCCTCTTGGAGATAATTTTAGAGATGCATTTGTATATCGTATTGCAACACGAGATGGGTCTAAAATCACTCATCTTAGAAGGATTAGGGATCTTAGGAATAAGGGCTATAAGTGTAGCATTGGACTCTTTTAAAAGTTGGCCCGAGGAAAAAAATTCCTTTATAGCGTTAGTAACTAAAGATCCAGTGATGGTCCAAGTATGTTTAAAGAAATGAGCATTATAGCCATCAGGACCAGGGGCTTTGTTACTATGGATACTTTTAAGAGCTTCCTTAATATCATCATCACTAGGAATGTCATCCATAGAACCAAGTAAGTCAGTAGGAATGCGCTTATGGATGACTTTCCTTAATTCATTAATGCCAGGGTAGGAATTAGAAGCAGGAGTTCCAAGCATGGATTTAAAATATCTGATTGCTTCAATTTTAGCTTGTTCCTCATTAATGGTACTGGTACCATCAGGTTGGACAAGGGACACAATTCTATTATGATTTCTGCGATTTTTAACAAAGTTATGAAAATAAGTAGTGTTCTTGTCCCCTGAGCCAAGCCATTGGATTCTAGATTTTTGTCTAATAATTTCTTCTTCAATGTGTATGGCTTTTAAAAAATTGCTCATAAGCTCTTTTTCAAGGGTTATAAGAGAAGTATCATTAGGATTTTCCTCAAGTTTTCTTTGGCACTCTCCAAGGTCTAGACGAGCTTTATTAGCAATAATTCTTTCTTTGCCTAAGGAGTCCTTGGAGAGAATTTTCAGATCACCTTTGAGAATCCTTAGGCTATGAAATAATTGAAATTGGATAGTGCCATCAAAGTGCCTATTCCAAGAGGTGCGGACAGTGGCATTAAAGTTTCCTAATTCAGTCCAATAATTGTAAAACTTAAAGGGCTTACCTTTCTTGCTAACAGTGTGCAATAAGTTGACAATAATAGGAGAATGATCTGAAATACCGGGAGTGAGAAAGTCGGCATAAGCTGAAGGGAAAGTGTCCAACCAACCAGGATTGATGAGGGCTCTGTCCAATTTCCTCTTAGTAAAATGAATTGAATCAAATTGCCGATTGCACCAAGTGAAGAAGAGACCTGTATATCTAAGGTCTACAAGGCAAGTGGCATTCACAAGATCATTAAATTCAATAGCACCATCGTCACGCCCTGGATTACCCTCGTATATTTCATTTGAGTTTAAGGTGGAGTTAAAATCTCCGAGACTAATCCAGGGTGTCTCACCCATGGTGGTTGCAATACTGCTTAAGTTAGACCAAAGGGGCCTTCTGCCTTGAGTGGTGTTGGAGCCATAAATAAAAGAAGCTTCAAAGGAAATTAAGTGATCAAGAGATTCAACTTTAACGTGGATAATTTGCCTATTACAAAGTAAGACAGATAAGGTGACTTTATTGGGGTTCCAGCCAACCCAAATTCTATCTACAGAATTTGGTTGACTGTTAGTAATAAAGTTCCAACTTGGCAGCATGTGCCTCTGAATCCTGTCTTGGTTAGGAATTCTCACTTTAGTCTCCACAATGCCCATAACATCAAGCTTGTGAGTACTCACTAATTTAGAAATTTCTTGTTGTTTAATGGACTGGTTAAGCCCTCTAATATTCCAACAACCAATAAACATTAACGACGTTTAGAGGGATGATTTTTCTTACCTGAAGAACTTCTGTTTTGGTTCTTCTATTTTTTGGAATGACCTAGAAAGACCTTTGGACTAGATTCAACCAAATATTGTTCATGAGAAGGAGTGTTATCTACTTAGTCTTCATCATCACTATAGATCTGATTTGAGCCACCGGGAGTAGGATACTGGAAGAAGGACTTAGTGCATACACTTTGTCCAGGGCAGTTGTCCACCATAGTGACAGGGTGGTTGGAATCTTGTAAGTCCCCATGCTGCTCCACCTGGACCTCAACGACCCTTTTGGCTTCATCAATGGTAAGGACTCTCCCAACATCTTGCTCCTCCAGAGAATGTAACTCCTGTGCTTAATCCCTATCAACTTGGGATTCCAAATTCTTCTCGGAATCTCGAGCTTGTCCTTCAATAGTATAAGTAGTAATGTCACCATTGTTGTCCAAAGTTCCATTAACTGTAATATCATTCTTCAATAGTATATGGATTAACTTTGATGATTAGTTCTATTGGATGTTTATTTCCTTAACACTCGAATCCTTAAAACATTAGAAGGATAGCTGCACCAACAGCCCCGGCCGCTCGAGGCGCCGGATCGCTCGCGACGGAAGCGCTCGAGCTAGCGCGAGCGCTCGAGCTAAAATCATATGGAAAGACAATTTTTCCCCTGGGCTTGGAAACTCTATAAATACCCAGTGTTTTCCAACATTTATTGCATTTGTTAACACAATTATGCAGAGAGCTCAAGGAAGAGAGATCCTTGAGAGTTATACACAAACATACACACTTTCATACTTGCATGTGCTCTAATCTATGATCCATTCACCTCTTACGCACATAAACACCTGCATTACAACTATGGGGAAGTTCTGAAGCTGTGCTCTTAAGAATAAAAGTGCATGAGAAGAAGTTTTAAAGTCTTAAAGCTTGCTAGAGTCATTTTGGAGCTTGATCATCATTTTCATTTCATCAACATCATCATTTGCATCATTTTGATCATCTAGATCTTGTGAGTACTCATACTCACTCTTAATTAATGTTTTATGAGGCTAATTGGTGAGTTCATAGCTTGCATGTCACATGCATTGAAGTAAAATTGAAGTTTTGTTGTGAATTAACTAATCTGCTAGTATACTGTCAAACCCGAGTGCTCGGACTAAGCGTGAGCGCTCGAGCTTAATGAACGGGCGAAGCCTGAGCGCTCGAGAGGCACGAGTGCTCGAGCTCAGTAGTGTTTTAAAGAATGAGTTGTTGCATGTTAGTTTTATGTGGATCCATAATATATTGGTTGTACTATGTGCTGTGAGAGTTGTACCTTAAGCTATTCATTAAATTTATGTTTGCGTGTAATTGACCTTATGTTAATTGAGTAGTACTTTATATATGCTCAACTTTTATTATGAAAAGAAGAAGAAAATCCCGGAGTTTACAAAGGCGAGCACTCGAGCCTACTGTTTTTAAAATGAACATGTTTTCTATGGTAAGATAATGACGAACGAAACTAGTAAGACTTGTACGTGCAAGATGTGCAAATTTGATAATGACAACACAAGGAGAACGCGAATAAGATATCCCGAAATAATGAGCATTAACGATACCATGCGCATTAGTTATGTTAACACAAGCTATGTTAACTCTGATTACGAGATCACTAATAATGTGGACATAATAAACGTTCTTAACAAGATAAACGTGTCTGTCAGTCTGGTCCTTGTGTTTGTGTTCATAAAAGAGTAACGAGTACCGTGCTATTATGCGGGTGTTACAAAAGGCCAAGTCAGGCATGGATGTCAGATAAAAGGCCAAGATGGGCAAGTGGTGTAGAAGTACCTCGTC
This sequence comes from Hydrangea macrophylla, assembly GCA_033977485.1. Classification (NCBI taxonomy): domain Eukaryota; kingdom Viridiplantae; phylum Streptophyta; class Magnoliopsida; order Cornales; family Hydrangeaceae; genus Hydrangea; species Hydrangea macrophylla. Next base: position 1,371,360 of record JASDAS010000019.1, read on the forward strand.
GGTACAGTCATGAAAAGAGTACTTGGCCAATTGGGCAGTATGAGTAAGTCAGTCAAGTCTGTCGGAACAAGATGGGGTTACCTAAGGCCAAGTTGGGCATAGATAAAAGGTAACCTAATGGCCGTAAGGTGACTATGTTCCTAAGGCTGAGTTGAATAAGATGGGGTTACCAAAGGCCAAGTTGGGCATAGTTATAAAAGGCCAAGTTGGGAATAGTTTAATAAGGATAACCTAACGACCGTAAGGCAACGGTGTTCCAAGCCCAATGGCATTTATGCCGGATTGCATGCAAAGAGTCAAGTCGGTAATCTAAAACGAGTCAAGTCGTAAGTGGGTGAACCTGTGGTTCAAAGTTTAGTATCAAGTCGGTAACGGATTGGACGGATAGTCCATAGGTGTCACGCCCCGAAGTACCAAAAATAGGAAAAAATAAATTTCCTTTATGGGTTCGTAGACACGTGACTGATTGTGAATGTCACCTGATTGTCTAAAAATGCTTAAAATAATAATATAATACGGGAAAGTGACTAAGTTCAGCGGAAGCAAGAATCTAAAAATTCCAGTCTTACATGATTAGTATATTACAGACTAAAAGATATCCAAAAGATAGATATTACAAGTTCAACTAAGCTATTACATCATTAAACATATTAATAACAGAACTATGATAAAAGAAAACTCCAAGATCTTCAGCTGGCGAAACCATAGCCTTCCTCGTAGTAATCTTCACCAGCATAGTCTTTATTAGTAAAATCTGTATCTTGATCATAGCCAGCTCCGTCTGGACCTGTAAAGGCTGGACGTGGAAGGTCCAGTGGCATGAAAAGCCGTTAGCTGTTAAGCTAAGTGAGGGTCCCCTTAAGGTTACCACCACCAAGGTAAGTTATTCATCATCTCTTCTTATTTCTCGAAACCATATCTCGTTCATCATTTCTTATTCTCGATACTATGTCTCGTTCGTCTTTTCTTATTCTCAAAAGCATGTCTTATTTAAACCCAATCATTCCCTTTGAAACTTAACCCAGAACTGAACTGACCAATGACATTGACTGAAAGAAGACTTAACTCCAAATGCATTTACTGGTCAAGAAAGAACAACACTCAATGATGAATAGTTAACTGTCGCCCAACTAGCACTCAAACTGTCGCCCAACTGGCATTCAAACTATCACCCAACTGGCATTCAAATTGTCTCCCAAATGGCATAAGAGTGCGGGACATTAACAATCTCTTGGTCGAACACATCATGTCGATCCTTAGGTTGCTCGCACGTTACCGAACACGTCATGCCGATCCTTAGACCAAGGGTACGGGAACTTAATAATCACTTGGATGAACACGTCATGTCGATCCTCAGGTCATCCGCACTTGACCGAACACGTCATGCCGATCCTCAGATCAAGGAGCAAAATATAACTCACCAATCGACTCCATGGAATAATCGAGAGACCAACTTTGCTTTGCTGATACCCTTAGCCAGTTACTCCGTCATAGTTTTAATCAGAGGCCTTTTTGTTACCATTGGAAATGTGACAAATTACAAATATCTCACCTTTGCTTTGCTGATGACCTTCTCATCTTTTTTAATGGGGATGAGGCAAGTGCCACCTTGGTCAAGGAAACTCTCAATCAATTCTACCTCTTTACTGGCCTCTGTGCTAATAATGCTAAGAGTTGTCTCTTTTTTTCAAATGTTGAGGATGACATAGTTGATAACATCTTAACCACGCTTAATTTTGTTAAAGGTACCTTACCTATTAGGTACCTTGGGATACCTTTGATCACTTCTAAGCTTAAAAAACAAGATTGTGAGGAGTTGGTTAATAAAATGTGTTCTAGAGTTAATTCTTGGAAATCAAAATTTCTTTCATATGCTGGTAGAGCTCAACTGATTAATTCTGTTTTGACAGGTATCCAACTTTATTGGTCTGGTATGTTTATTCTCCCTAAAGGTGTTCTTAAGCAGGTGGCTCAAATTATGTCCAGGTTCCTTTGGGCTGGTAAAACTGATATTTCCCATGGTGCCAAGGTTGCTTGGGTCAAAGTTTGTAGACCCAAGAAGGAAGGAGGGTTGGGGTTTAAAGATATCTTTTTAACCAATACTGTTCTGAACCTTAAACACATAAGAAGCCTCTTGGATCCTTCTAACCAATCTCTGTGGACAAAATGGGTCCATATGTACATGCTTAAAAGTAAAAGTTTGTGGCAGGTCAAAGCCCCGTCCCAATGCTCTTGGTACTGGAGAAAATTATTAAAACTTAGAGAAAGTGCTAAGCCGTTACTTACTCACAAAATTGGTAATGGCGAACACACCTCTCTCTGGTTTGATAATTGGCTCCCTATGGGTCCTCTGCTTGATAGTTATTCTCATAGAATTATATATGATGCTGCTATTGACATTAGTGCTAAAGTTAGTGCCATCATTAGAAATTGGAATTGGGCTTGGCCTAGATCTCGCTCCATTGAGCTTGATGAGGTTAGATCTATTTTGGCTACCTTCTATAAACCCTCTAATATTAAAGATAATGTGAGTTGGAATGTTTCCCCAAATGGAGTTTTTAATACTTCCCTTATTTGGGACCACTTGAGAGATCACTCCCATGTTGTCCCATGGCATAGTACAGTGTGGTTCCAAGGTGGCACTCCTAGACAGAGTATTATCCTTTGGTTAGCTGCCCAGTATAGGCTCTCTACCCATGATAGAATTTCTATGTTTACTCCTGGTCCCCTTGCTTGTGTGTTTTGCCATTCTCATATGGAAACTCATGATCATTTGTTTTTTGCTTGCTCTTACTCCTATCTTGTCTGGCAGGAACTTATGTTAAGATGTGGATTGACTTGGAATGGGCAAAGTTGGAACGATACGCTGCTCTGGATGGCTCAGCACCTTAAAGGAAAACGGATACAGCATGTGATACCTAGGATTTGCTTGGGAGTTGCTGTTTATGGATTATGGAAAGAGCGAAACAATAGATCCTTCAAACAAAAATTTTGTCCTCCATATATTACCGTTAAGAATTTGGTTTCTCAGGTTAATGCTCTTATTAGGATCAAATGGAAGCACCATAGTAATTTTGATTGTATCATTAGTAAATGGAGCTAGTTCCATTTGTTTGTCCTGACTAGCCAGGTTGTTTTACCTGGGATGTCATGTTTGTGTTGTTAGTAGCTCTCTGTGCTACATGGTTTTTTCTTTATGATTTCTGGCCTTCTTGTATATCCTGGGGTATGCCCCTTGTACTTTTGTACATCCTCCCTTTTTTGGATTTATTTACCCATTTTTCCGAAAAAAATAAAAAGAGAGACCAACTTTGCAAGAATTATCCAAACACGACACGAAAGTTCACGAATCAACTTTGACCGGTAGTCACATGACTAGAAACGAAACCCAACGTCCCTTATTCGCATTAAATCTGTTATTGAAGGTTTTATCGTTATTTTTCACGTTCGTACGTTTCGTAGTGTAGTTCATTAATATCATCCATTTATAACTGTTAATATTTCGCTATACGTCCGACATTCCGTTTTACCTCTCAATATACTTACGAAGGAAACTTTTTCGATCACTTATTAACGCAATAATAGTGCCATACAACATACTTATAGTTTGGGTATGAACTTTCAACGGTCATTAGACTATATTCATAACAATGGAAAACATAGCACGTAGCTCATGGATTTATAACATGAATTTAATACCAATAAACATATAGATGAAACCCTTAACATACTCATCTATGCGATAACACTACCATAGCACAAGATTTTCATAACCACACAGGTACCCGAAGAACTAGCATCAACAATCAACACCATGCATAAACAAAACATTATACAAAAAGCTACACAATCTGCCAGGATACATTTTCACTGTGTTGACTAAAACAATATGATTTATTTGGGCATGATAAATTGCTTTGTAGATCAAACTCAAAACTAAAACATTGTAAATAATAGGATTATCTTCATGTACAAAAAATATAGCTTTAATTACATTTTTGAGCTGCTCAAAATATTTATTCTACCTAGACATTTCTATACTTTCGGACTGCTATGTCCCAGATTTATAGCACTACGTTGTACGTGAATTTCACCTATGAAGGAGGGGTTTTTTGACTAAGCTATAGAAGAGTTATTTGTAGATAAATGAGTTAGATTTTACTACAAAAAAACCTAGCTTAATTCTCATTTTTGAGCTGCTCCAAACGTTGATTTTACTAAACTACACTCTACTGGAAGTTTCTGTTTCTCATATTCATAACACTGCGTTGTACATGCATTTCACCCATGAAGGATTGATTTCTAGACTGAGCTATAGAAGAGTTATTTGTAGATAAATGATTTAGATTTTACCACAAAAAAAACCTAGCTTAATTCCGATTTTTGAGCTCCTCAAAACATTCATTTTACTAAACTACATTCTGCTGGAAGTTTCTACTTTTCCAGGTTTATAACACTGCATTGTACATGCATTTCACCCATGAAGGAGTGATTTCTAGACTGAGCTATAGAAGATTTATTTGTAGATATATGAGTTGGATTTCTTCACAAAAAAAACCAAGCTTAATTCGGATATTTGAACTACACAAAACATTCATTTAACTAAACTACATTCTGCTGGAAGTTTCTGTTTCTCAGATTTAAAGCACTTGTCTTGCATGTCATGAAAACTTCAACATAACAACATCAAACTCCTAATAACATTATTATATACTATATATGTTCTAAATTGAGTTAGATTACTCACAATTACTCACAATTTACTCACAATTTACTCACCAAAGCTTGAAATTGAGCTTGGATGTTGTTTTTGAGCTTAATGGAGCTTGAACTTCAAACTTCAAGGATGAGCTTCTTCTTTTCTCTCTTTTTTTCTCATGAACTACCCAAGTCTCCTAATTTTCTCTCCAAAAATTCAGATTATGATCTAACTAAGAGAGTTTAGTGTATGCATGTGCTTGTTTATATAGAATTTCCATGTGCTAGGTGTCCTTTGCATGTTGCATGCTTAGGACATGTGTCCTACAAGTGGACATGTGTCCAAGAGGGTGTCATGTGGCTGCCACATGGCCGACCATGTGGGACCCACCTTGGGTTATGTGCCACTTTCTCAGTTTACGTGCATAAGTTTTTCGGTATACGTGTCGGTCTTGATTTACGTGCAAACAGGTATTGTTTCTAATGTTCGGGTCTGGGTATGGGGCAACGTTAAATCTTATTACAGTCAAGTTGGTACGGTTACTACAGTCTAATCAGTAATCCTAAGATACATCAAAGCCGTCACCCAACTAAAATAATAATATAATAATATAGCCGATCCAATACAGAAATTCGAAAAGCTGATATTATTAATGAAAGAAAATTACAGGTGTTACAATAGGGATCATCTGATCGATGTCAGTTGTATCTTTCTGTGCGAGTATTGTCAGTGAACATTACCTAACTTACATAATACATCAAGATTTAGAAATGTAAGACTTAACGTGAAGATTACAAAGAATAAAATGGAACATTTTACTTATTAACAAGATTAACGGTGTTTTCGGAGCCTGTTATAGTATAGTAGGATTGCTCACTCAGCTTGTAGTAAAGCTAATGACTTTTAATCCTGGACAATCAAACATCGGGATCTTGCAGAAGAAGAGTGCCTAGAAGAGGAGTATGCCGAGGAAGGCTACAGCTTCGCGAGTTAGCTGCCGGAAGTTGAAGACTTTTTTTTTTTTTTTTTTTAATCTTTTGATCTTTTGGAGGCACTAGATGCCAATTATTATTATCATGTTGTAGGGCTTTACACCCAGACTACTATTCTCTTTTCTGTTCTTTCTATGGTTCTGTAATTTGACACTTAAGACTCTGATGTTCAATATATATGTAAACCTAGACCGCCATGCTTATTACTGCTGCTTATTATTTTGGGTATCGGTTCTTTTGCTGTGGACAATCATGAGATATTCAACCTACCACAGACCCATAAAGGAAATTCTAATTTTCCCTATTTTTGGCTTACTACGGGGCGTGATGGGGATTTTTGGTGTCAGAGCCAGGTTCAATCGTGCTCGTTGATTGTCCTACCCTAATCGATTGGTGAAATGCGGTTCTCGTGATCACCGCAGAGGTGAGGACAGCAAAATGTGATTCGCGTGATTGCTATAGAGTGTGGGATAGTAAGAGAAATACATGATGCTTGATGATTTGGACAAGGCGCCATTTGACAGGCTTATACTTGATTCAGAATGATATGAACAGGATGCCACTTCATGGACTCATACTTGAGATTGGGTAAGATGAATAGGATGCCCCTTGACGGACTCACACTTGATGCTAGAGGATATTAATAGGATGCCCCTTGACGGATTCACACCTGATGCTAAGGCTGATGCTGAATGAGATGGATAGGATGCCACTTGACGGACTCACTCCTATGATATGATTAGGATGCCAATTGACGGACTCGTACTTGATTTTGTTAAAGTTGTGAACGGGATGCCACTTGATGGACTCATACCCGATGATTGAGAATGTGAATAGGATGTCAGACTCGTTTCTTGGTAATGGGAAATATGAACATGATGTCTCTGATGGACTTGTTTCCTAGTAATTAGAGATATGAATAGGATGCCTCTTGAATGACCCATTCCTGGTAGTGAGATTGTGAACAGGATGCCTCTTGACAGACTCATTCCCAATAATGAGATAGTGAATAGTATGCCTCTTGATGGACTCATTCCTGAGCTTAATGATGTGAATGGGATGCCACTTAATGGACTCATTCTCGATAGTGAGATTGAGAATAGGATGCCTCTTGACGGACTCACTCCTGAGTTTAAAGGTGTGAATGGGATGCCACTTGACATACTTATTCCCGATAGTGAGATTGTGAATAGGATGCCTCTTGACGGACTCACTCCTAAGCTGGATGATATGAACAAGATGCCCCTTGACGAACTCATACCTAAGATTAGATGAGATGAACAAGATGCCACTTGACGAACTCATACTTGATGCTAGAGGAGATGAACAGGATGCCCCTTGATGGACTTACACCTGAGACTAGATGAGACGAACTTGGTGATCCCGAGTACGGGACATACTTCTTGATGATCCATAGAGGGGAGGTTGACATATAGATTTGAGCTGAGGGGTTATTGTAGAGTTGGCGAGCCAGAGCAAAGGTTTTATGAAGTGGGGGGTTTTGGAAGTATGTTGGGCCAGTGTTGAGGCTTTTGGAGCTATGTTGGGCCAATAATGAGGTTTCTGGAAGTATATTTGGCTAGTGGTTAGGATTTTGGAAATACGTTGGGCCAGTAGTGAGGTTTCTGGAAGTATGTTTGACCAGTGGTTAGGATTTTAGAAACATGTTGGGCCAGTGGTAAGGCTTCTGGAAGTATGTTTGGCCAGTGGTTAGGATTTTGGAAGTATGTTGGGCCAGTGGTAAGGCTTTTGGAACTATGTTTGGTAAGCCAGTAGTGAGGTTTCTGGAAGTATGTTTGGCCAGTGGTTAGGATTTTGGAACTGTGTCGGGCCAGTGGTAAGGCTTTTGGAAGTATGCTAGGCCAGAGGTGTGTGTTCTCCTTACAAGGTTGATGGAAGGACCAGTTGCCCCGTTACAAAAGATATGCATTTTCTGCTATACTGTAAAGTACAAATGATTTTTTTGTTGTTTTTTTGTTGTTTTTTAATGCAATGTTACACTATACACAGAGTATTTACAGAAGTGTTTGATGCATGAGTTTATCATCTGCGAAAGAATGTTCATAAGTTAATGGATTTTTTTTTCTGTTGCTTGTTGGAACACTAACGTATTTTGACTTCATAAGCTCAGTGCCCCAGTATTCGCTGAATGCCCAGTCCATGTCTGTATTTGTTGTATCAATAGTTTTTCCATAGTCTTGATTTTTATTCATAGCACCCCCCCTTCCCTCCCCCCCCCCCCCTCCTCTTTTTGGGGTTTTCACTACGCCCATCGGACTATCTTGAAATTGACAATATGTGATGGCCCATGTCTTTGAAATGATGCAAAAGTATGATTTAATGAACCCAACAAGACTTGTGTCAATCAGAGTGGACTTTCAGTGAGTTACATTGTAGGTCAGGGTCATGGGTTATAAAATGACGGATCGCATGAAGGCTCATAGTTTTTTTTTTTTTTTTTGAAAGGTTGATGCCTAAGATCACCTTATGCTCTGTTTTTTTTTTTTCCTTTTTGCCTACCCCAGTCTAGTATGAGGTGAGTATTGTTGAGTAAAATGCGACTTGGGAAAGAATTGCCCCAGTTCGAAGTGAGTATCCAAGTCGAATAGTAATTTGTGGATTTGTTTCTAGCTTCTGTCTTGAGCTCTCTTTTTTTCCTTTTTTTTCGCTGAGCTTCTTTTCTCTTTTTTTTTGCATTGCCCCAGTGTGGGGGGTAATCCTTAGGGGGTTTGAATTTTGAAGAAAAAAATCTCATTGTATGGCTTAAGTGGGCGAAGAAGTGAATAATAGTGTATGGATAGCTGAAATGATAGCCTCTCATCATTTTGACACGAGTATAGTTAGATTTTAGAAATCGTATATGTGCAACATGAGAATATGCAATGTCATGAGGAGCAATAGGCTGCCCCAGTTAATACTTGATCGATGTGTGGCACGGTTTGAATCCGAGGTATTCTTGCCCTTGAGAGTATGTTCTCCATATGCTACAGCAGTTGTAGAGCATGTACTTACGATGATGAGCAGTGTCAAATACCGTAATGATCAATCTAGACTTGAAACCTTTTGGCATGTTCTGTCATAGACTGCGATTGCATGGTAAATTGGACACGTGTTGCATTCAAAAGTCTAATTACGATGACCAAATTGGCTTCAACAAGTTACAAGACAGTCATATCCAATGAATCATGAGATTTTAAAGCAAGATAATAATTATTGAATGATGGGGAAAGTTTGCTTTTTTTTTTTTTTTTTGAATTTGTGCTATTTTTTTATTAAAAGAAATGTATGTACTTATACAAAGAAAACAATGCATATATTTAGTACTAGAGAAACTGCCCCTGTGTGGCATTTTGATGCCTTATAAGGAGTGGCATTTAGGCTACGGGTGAAGTATTAGCCTTTCGCGAGATTACCTAAAGGCTTGTGGGTGTATTGGTGGAGAATTAGACTGTTGGTAAAGGGTATAAAGATAGTGCATGGACTGGATGGTTGGGAACAACACATATGATTGGTTACCCATGTATTTACACAATCCTTGACATTCTCTTTTTATTGATGATTTTTTTTGTGATACATATAAGAGCAAAAAGAGAACAACAAGAAAATCCTTACATCCCCTTAAATGCCAAAGTTTCCGATGTTATTGATGGGAGTGAATGGAATTGGCCGCTTACAAACACTTTGGAATTAATTGAAATTAGAGACCAACTTCATTCCTTACCTCTTCCTACTACATCTAGTGATGTGGTTCAGTGGCTGCCATCCCCTAATAATGAGTTCTCTTCTGCCAACACTTGGGATCATGTCCGTATTCATTATCCCAAAGTCCCTTGGTATGGCCTTACTAGGTTCCCGGGTAATATCCCTCGTTATAGTTTTATCCTGTGGTTGGCCATTCTCCATAGATTAGCCACGCATGATAGAATTTATACATACACACCAGGACCTCTTGCTTGCGTTTTTTGTCACAAAAGTTTGGAATCCCATGACCATTTATTCTTTAATTGCTCTTACACTTCTTATGTGTGGCAGGGAGTTCTCAATAGGTTGGAAGTCACCTATTCCGCCCCCTCTTGGGATGTTCTTGTGGACTGGGTAGCGAAGAAGTGGAAAGGGAAGAACCCACGGCATATTGTCCCTAAAATGTGCCTTGGGTTGGTTGTCTATAGCATTTGGAAAGAAAGAAATGCTCGGAGTTTCAAACTTGAAGAGAGGACTAAGGAAAGAATCTTACAAGATATTTGCCTTCAGGTTTCCTTACAAATACAAACTACATGGAAGAATGATCCCCAGCTCCCTCATTATATTGATAGATGGACCGTTACTACATAGAGAGGAAAGCTTGCCTTGGCCCTGTTATTTGGCTTGACTGTTTTTTCCTTGATGTTTTTCTTGCTCCTCTTTGTTTTGTGATGTGGTAGGAGCATTGATTTATTTGGATGGGTCTTTTCTAGGTTTGCCTTAGTTAATTCCCCTATTTTGTTGCATTGTCTGGATGCCTCTTTTCTTGTGCTTATTGTATATCCTGGGGTATGCCCCTTGTATTTTGTACAGTGCCGTTTTGGCGTTTTTCGTTTAATTAACCCTTTTTCCGAAAAAAAAAAGAAAATCCTTACATTTTCATCAATCCATTGTTCATTGGTAACCATCCAACAAATGATCTGAATCACAGGGGCGGGCCGAGTTTCCTAGAACATTTTTCCTAGCCTTCATGGACTTTTTTGTTATCAAGCCATTTGAACAAGAAGTAAGCTGCAGCCGTCACAGCCATACAAAGAAGAAAGCACGCTTCGTAAAGTATAATTATCTTGCCCAAATCCATGTCGTTCTCCAAACTTTTTTGTTTTTTAGAGCCTGCACACCTAAAACGAGATCAAACTTCTGCTCTCGGTCGTAATCATAAGGCACAATGGTGAAAGACAATGACTGTGTGTATGGTAAGGAGAGAGAAGTGAGAGAAAAATGAGGGAGCGAGGAGAGAGAGGGGAAGAGATGCAGAAATGAGAGGGGGAGCTACAGTTGAAAAGAAGGAAAACAATGAGAAAGAGAAATGAGGGAGAGAAGTGAGGGAGAGGTAGGTTTTTATGCTTTCTTTCTTCTCTCTCTACCGACACATCCTCTCTCTCTTCTTTTCCCTTTTTTTTGCCGATACTCTTTCTATTTTTGCTTTTTCTCTTCGCCTTTTCTTTTGATATTTGCTTTTTGTTTTGTTTTGTTTTGTTTTGAAAGAGAGTAAGAGTGTATTTGAGAAAGTAGAGCAGCCTATTGATTCGGCAATGAGATAATTTGGATAGTTGTGAATGTGCTAGTACTGCTTGGATTTGATAATATCAGTATTCGTAGTATGGACTTACACCTGCTGCCATTATATCGGATTAGGCATGAGTGAAGGACTAGAAGTGACACGGAATTATTTTGTGTGCGCTTGTGTGCTATACCCAAGTGTAGGTAGACTTGCAAGTAGTATCTGGTAGACTAGGTCGATCCCACAGGGAAGGTTCTAAACTAATTACTTAGAGATTAAACTCTAAGAAGAAAATGAAAATTCAACAATCAAGAGAGGTGTATAACACAAAGTTCTACGATTAACAACTAATAAATGTAAAGCAACTAATTTAAACTAATACTTAACTGATTAACTAAAGCGATATTTAATAATGGTTTTTCTTTATGAAAGGGGAACGTTGGGATCACACGAATCCACAGTGACCTAGCCATCTACAATGCAAGTACATTAAAGTTCAATGGAGTACATCCACTCACAATATTCCGTATTTCTTCTAAAAATAAAGAATCAATAGCCCTTTCATGACCAGGCTATATCATCACAGTTAATTTGAAACACATGAAGGCAGTTTAAAACAATAGTTAAGTCTCGCACTCTGAATGGTGTAAGCATTCAAAGTGGTTTGCAAAAGGTATTGAAGAAAAATGCCTTAAGGCTTATAGTTTAGAAACTGTTTTGACAAACTGAGCATTTGGGGACAGTTTGATAACAAATCTCTAAAACAGAAAGTCAAGGAATATAATGAAGGACCTTCTCAAGAGTCAGAGTCCTTGATCGATCGACGCGCTTTCAATCGATCGATCGAAAATCATCATCTCTCAATCGATCGAATTGTCTTCGATCGATTGACTGTATCTATGTTCCGATCGATCGAACTGACTTCGATCGATCGAACACAGGAATTACTCTGGTGCATGGCAGAGGCTGGAGATCAATGTTTCATCCTAATCTCCCAACTCGAGGACTACTCAGACATGGTCTGGAGTGTCACAAATTTGTTTTTAACGCGAAAGTTCATTAAAGTCTTGTTTGGTTGTGATTTGAACATGCAAACTACGAAAACTATGGGTTTAACAATAACTAACATGCAAGACTATGATTATAACAGGTTAAGCTACGAGATTAAACTAGCAAAATACAAATAAACTGATATAACAAAACCTAGAATGTAGAACTTTAATTAAACTTAAGAGAATCCAAGACAAAGCAATATTAAACCTTGAGAAACCTACAAAACAAAGCAAAACTCTATCTCTCTCTCTTACACTGATGAAAAACAAGTTGGGCGTCCTTATGGACGTAATCATAACGAGTATTTATACTAAAACCTAATGCTAGGGTTGACTACAACTATTCTATTGCGCGCGCATAAGTTCAGATAAAAACCATGTTCGATCGATCGAACATTGTTCGATCGCTTGAACTGCTGGAATACTCGAGCGCTTGAACGGACTGGGATCGATCGAAACCTCGATCGCTTGAAGCTTCTTCGATCACTCGAACTCTACTTTTCATCTTTGAATTGTCTTCCTTATAATCAAGCTCTCCTTTTATCCTATTATTCATTCATTCACATAGCGGAACAGTGATGTGCACAAATAATAGCTAAAACAACACAACTTATCGTAGATTTGTTATATTGTATAAAAGCTGGCATTGTAATACAAACTGCAGATATATCAGGGAGTTGTAAACCAAATCAGTGCATTTTGTTATTTTAGGGCGGTTGTATTTTATAAATACCCCCGCTTGTCACAACCCCCAACTAGCGAATTGCTAGTCCCTACCGAGAAAGCGATAAGAAAAATAAGCTAAAATAATACTACAACAACTAAAAGAAAATAAAATAACACTAAAAGAAAACCTAACTCACTTTCGCAGGAATCGCGATTGCATTTAGCCTATGCAACAAGCCGTTAAACCCCTAGGCTACCCTAGTGGACGAGTTTTGTCTCGTGAGGGTTTGTAGTGAATATACCAACAAAATTCTCAAATTTAAGCTTAAAAAGATAAAGAAAAACTTTTAACAATCCCTCGCATTCAACCGCTAACTCTGCTCTACAAAACATATTAATCTCATAGCAAACCATGAAAGAAACCCACATGCTCCTCATGCCACCAAGATAGGTATAACATATGAATCATAGTCATGTATCCGTGTGTGTGTGAAGTTAACAGCTATGCCTCAAACCTTATTTAGAGTAATTTAGACTATTATACCTCTAGAACTCATAGTTTCAACTCAAATCTCACATTGGTTTACACTCAAAAACGAACGTCTCACAGAAACTTGCTTAAGAATGATCGCACATTGTATGAAAGCTTTAATAGGAGTGAATTTTTGGTTGCTAATGCTTTCATACTTGACTCTATGAAAGACGAACATTTAGAGTGTACAGTCTCACGAATGGAATACTACTTACTAGAGGAGCGAAGTACCGTGGATAACTCAATTTACACGTTCATGTTCAAACTAAGTCATTAAGAATCATTAAGGCTTTGACTTTTCGGTTTTTATATAGTAGGAGAGAAATAAGAGGGGAAAGAATCGCACATCTTTACATGTGATGGAATCTAATTTTTTCTTCACTTCATTTCAGCCATCCTCTATTTCATATATATATATATATATATTTTTTTTCTTACTCCTTCTTTCTTTCCTTTTTTTTCTCTTTTTTTTTTCTTCCACATTCAAAATGCTTCTTTGTTCATATATATAATGTTGTTTTTTTTATATGCGGCCATTCCCACAACTACTCCCTTCCAGTCACATACTTTAACAATTTAATCCTATTAGATGTGCAATGAGGTTCTTGAATGTAGATAACGGTATATGAAAGGGCTAAGGAGTGAATAACGATGGCTTAAATCATTTTCTTAATTTTCTTAGTTTTAGCACTTCAGTGTTTGTTGAGTTTAGTTGGTAAATCCTGAACGTTCTCCTCTAATAAGCAGCCAAAATGAATAATTAAATGAGACCATTTTAACGAATTTAATACGCGCATTCAAGAAAAACAATTCGAATTTAAGTGATAATTTCCTCAGAAACGAAGATAGGATAAAAAAGCTCACTAAGGGTAATTAGTTTCCACCATTCGTTCCTTTAGTACAATAGTCGTATTAACTCATTTTTAGGTTATCTACATAGCTATCAACTAGTGCATATGAATGTTGGATACATGAAAGGTCAACAAATGCAATCATTGCTTAATAAAAGGATGAGACTAATCTGAATGCATCATTGCTTAATAACAATTAACCAGGAGGGAAAGTTCAAATTTTTCAAAATTTTCAAAAGTTTCAAATTTTAAATTTTAACCGAGATTGTATGTTATTTGCAATGAAATTATCTAGAGTGCTAAGTGTAAACATGTATAGGTGAATATCTATCTATCTGTATCCCACCCCTAACTGAAAATAACGATGTCCTCAGAAGTTGATTTTCAAATGAAAATAGATGGATATCACCTGAATATAAGCAAAATGGTGGCACAGACAAAGCATCCTGTAACAATCACAAACAATCTCCAACCAACTAAAATCAAAAGAAATAATTTATAATGACATCACAGGATCCATACTGATGGGAACCATAGTGGACCAAAGCTTAAAGATGATCATTTGCAAGTTCCAGATGGGCCAATCACAAGGTCAAGAGCTAAGAAGATCAACGAAGCAATGCAAGGACTGGTGCAATCCACTTGGGAAAAGTTCAGAAACTTATTATGCAAGGCCCCAACATTTAACATGGGCTTGAAGGAAGAAGAATCAGTTCTAGTTCATGTGATACAAGCTACAGAAGGGGTGGAATAGCTTATTGGGTTTTTATAGACTTTAATTTTTATGTTTCTATGGTTTTGGCATGTGGGCCTATTTTACTTTTTAAGTAGACATTTATTTAGCTTTAAACATGCAGTTTAAGTTGTTTTGGGCTTGAGTATTTAGTCCATCTTTTATTTTCGTTGAAGGCCTTTTTGGCCCAAGGGTTTCTTAGAAGTGATTAAAAGAAAGAACTTTGTAGCAGCTTTGAGAGAACGTGAATGAAATTTATTTTCTGGAGAGCTATTCAGTTTTCTCTGCTTGTTCTTGATTGAACAATCCGAACTTATCAAAGGCATTCCCTTTGTGGCGTTCACACCAAATCTGGGTTCTTGAAACAGGATTTCAACGGGTCTAGATCATCCCTGTGACTTGATTGTTGGCTTTCTTGGGTGAATTACAATCTGATCGTGGGTTCAAGGAATATCAATTCCACGGGTTCACATCACATACATAAGAAAATAACCAATCACTAGGATGATAAAACAATAAAAGTAACAGAGCAGTGATCAGAATGTCTAAAATGTCCAAACAGTCCCACAATGTCTGAAATCCAAAAGAGTACGAAGGGAGCGGAGAGTGAAAAATAGAAAACAAAATAAATACAAAAAAATCTCCAAACGCTCAACTATCATAATCTAAGCATCATCAGCAACATCGGACGGGATCTCTATAGGGGCAATAGGAACAGTCATCCCCACTCCACCCTCAGGGGCACTCTCGGTCAGGTCAGATGAAGGAATAGTCCCAACCAGAGGTGGTGTAGATGATGATGATGGGGCGGAAGGATCAGTAGGCGGAGGTGGAGCAGAAAATGAAGGATCAGTGGTGGGTGGTGCAGCTACCCTGGTGGAGGTGTATGTAAGGACTGGGCTACCCCCAACTGCATCAGAAATACGTCAAATTGTGTGGTCAGATTATCTTGCCCTTGAGTCTGATCCGGGCCTTTCTCTCCTCTAAAAGCAATGCATGGAGAGTCTGGAGAGACACAGAAGAAGACTCTCCCTGGGCTGGAGCTTGAGACCTCTATCTCAGCTCAAACTGGAGTACGGCAGCGATGGGGTCGTCCTCATCCTCAGAATCAAGCTCCTCAGCCTCGGTCGGCATCCCAGAACTAGCACCCTCAGTGTCGGTGCCTCCACCCCTCTTCTTCTTCACTCCAACCTTCGCCTTTCCCTTTCCCTTTCTCTTCCTCTTCTATGCATCACAGCGGCGGGAAGCCATCTCACCAAAATGGCTGGACGAAGTACGCACCTCATCAGTGGCCCACTGGGGGAGTCCTGACTGAGCGACGACTCTATGAATAGCCAAAGCACCTTTAAGGTGCTTCTTGGCAGCATAGCGGCTTGGTACGCACGAGGTGTGGGATAACCTTCCAGTAGCCAGTTGCTGAGGGCGAGGTTAAGCATATGATAATTGTCTGTAAGGTAGAAGTCCGCAATGAGGGATTTGCCATCCTAACTCGGAACAGTACCCCCAGAGATCTCCCTGATTATAGTGGTCGGCGAGGTCACTGGTGCGTCAGGACGATGTGGGCATATATAATTAGGCACCTCAGGTACCCCTAAAGTATCAAAGACAGTGGCAGGACTAAATACGATCTCTCAGCCATGGAAGAATGATCTGTATGTGAATGGGGCTGCTGGATCACGTATCATCGTCGCATAAGCCTCCCGGATCCAAGAAAGATTTACTCTCTTAGATTGGGAGAGTAAATCGTACCAATGCGGCATTGCCCGTATCCGGGCTAAATACCAGGGAGTGGAGAGTCATGCTGTCTCGAGAGGTCGCTCGGGCATAACCTTCCGGGACTGAAAGTATCTGGTGAACCACTGGCGATCAGGGGTGTTTCGGAAACCGTGGTGTGGGATCGAGTCAGGAATCGTGAGGTCAAAAGGCTTCTCCTTGTGGTAGTCCATAACCGGATTCATCGTGAAGTCCCTGGAATAGAAAGCGAAAAGAAACAACTAATGAAAACAAAAACAAATGAACAAAAGAAGAATCTGCCCTGCATCAGTTCGATCGATCGAACTTTTCTCGATCGATTGAATAAGGGTCAGCTTTGATCGCTCAAACCCAGCTCGATCAATCTAGCACAGCGTTCATGAGGAGATAGGAAAGAAACACAGAAATAGAAAGAAAATAAGAAATATGAGATTAAAACGAATATTAATTGGTCTTAGGATCAATTGGGGGCACCACCTCATGTTTTCTAACGAAAATGAAATAGAGGGGAGGTACGAACCTACCTCGGGGTGCGCACAGAGAGGGGAAGAAGAAGATGATGATGGTGATGATGGGGGTGTATGCAAGCTCCCTAGTGATGGAAATGGAAGGGTGGAGAAAAAGCACCGAGCTCTCTCTTTCTCTCTCTCTCTCTCTCTCTCTCTTGAATCGCTTGAGAGTGGTAAGGGGAGAGGGAGAGACTGATGAAATGTACGTTGGATGCCTCATTTAAATACAAGTCTCGATCGATCGAGAACTCTCGATTGATCGAACGTTCAATCGATTGAGACCTGTTAAAGCGCTTGAGAGTACCCCAGTTTCGATCGATCGAAAATTGTTCGATCGAACGAACATGAAAATTTCCAGAAACCTTGAACAGAACATTTGTATACCCCCAACTAAAAGAAACTATTCTGGACATACAGAAATATGATAAAAACAGTTCATTCACAGGACATGTAAGCCAGAAAAGATCATTAGAATAATAGAAACTTGCAAATTTTATAAATGTAACTTTGTAATAGCATCCTTTTGCAAAATAACATCCCCCATTTGGTACTTACGACCTTATTATAATGAAAAACTAAAATAAAAACCAAAACTACTAAGTCGGTTGTTTAGAATTACACTTCAATTGATATAAGAATGACCAAATGACAAAGTACAACTGAAGTGGGTCACTAATTGACAAGCGGGGGTATTTGTAAAATACAACCGCGCTAAAAGAAGAAAATACACTGATTTAGTCTACAATTCCCATGTATATCTGCGATTTGAATTACAACGCTAATTTTCACACAATATGATTAATCTATGATAAGTTGTGTGTTTTAGTGGTTATTTGTGCAGATTACTGTTGCTGTGTGAAGAATTGAATAAGCAAGATAAAAAGAAGTGCTTTTTTTTTTTTTTCGGAAAACTGGTTAATTAATCCAAAAGAAAGTACAAATGTACAAGGGCCATACCCCAGGATATACAATAAGAGCAAAAGAGGGGATAAAAATTATCTAAATGGATTACACAAGATAAAAAGCCATCCCCTTGAGTACTGAAACATCAACCAAGTACTCAACACAAAACAACACAGAAGCTGGGTAAACAAACGGAAAACCCTACACTTTACAATCAACAACCAAGTCAACTGTTACAACCAAATCAATACAAAGGAACATCAAGTCCATATGGATAAGTAGTCGCGGATTTTAGGATCCTTGTGCCACCTAACCTGAATTTGATCCCGAATGCTACATATAATGTCCTTGATGATCTTATCTTTAGGTTTGCTCTGTTGTTGGAAGATGCGAGTATTCCTTTCTCTCCATATGGAGTAGACCATGGTACCGACGCACATCTGTGGCATGATATGTTTGGGCTTTTTTGATTTCCATTTTGTTGCAGCCCAGTTGATGATAGATCTCCAATCAAGGGGGCATCCAAACAAATTGAACCTGCTCATGATCACCTGCCAAATATGAGAAGAAAAAACACAAGTAAAAAAAAGGTGGTCATGAGAGTCCATGTCTTTGTTGCATAAAACACAAGCTAGGGGGCCTTGAGTAAAGGTCCATATCCTGTCTAGGGTTGGAAGTTTCTGATGAGCAGCAGTCCAGACGATGAAACTATGCCTAGGTATGCTTCCAGGGAACCAAACCAGATGTGCCCATGGAACCTTAGGATGTGCCTCTCTAAGGAAATCCCAAGTGTGAGAGGTAACATAGGCTCCATTTGGAGAAGGGTTCCAAATCGCCACATGAAAAGTGAAGTTTGAGCGATCGAAGAGTATTGAAGCGATTGAGGTTTCGATCGATCGAGACAGTTTCAAGCGCTCGAAGATCCCAGAAGTTCAATCGATCGAGAGATGTTTGATCGATCGAACATGGCTTTTATCATAAATTACGCGCATGCAGCAGAAATGGAGTTTTTAACCCTAGCCTTAGGTTTTAGTATATATATTCGTTTTGTATACGTCCATAAAAATGCCCACTTTTAGTTTTTTTTTTTTTTTTTTTTTTTTTTTTTTCAGTTTTTCATAGAGAGAAGAGAGTTTGTTCTTTTTTTGTAGGTTTTTCAAGGATTTCCATTGTTTTGCTTCGGATTCTCTTAAGTTTAATATAAGTTCTTCATTCTAGGTTACTTAGTATTGTTTTTATTTACATTCTGTCCGTAGTTTATCGTAGTTTAATCTGCTAGAATCGTAGCTTTGAATGTTAGGTAGTGTTAAATCATTAGTTTTCAAAGATTACATGTTTAAATCGCAACCAAACAAAACCTTAATGAATATTTACGTTAAAAACGAATCTGAGACACTCCAAACCATGTCTGAGTAGTCCCCAAGTTGGGAAATCGCGATGAAACTGTGATTTCAAGCCTCTGCCATGCATCAGAATAATTCCTGTGTTCGATCGGTCGGAGTTAGTTCGATCGATCGAGGCAGCGATACAGTCAATCGATCGAAGACATTTCGATCGATTAGAAGATTAAGATTTTCGATCGATCGAAAGCGCGTCGATCGATCGAACTCTCTAATTCTTGAGAACATTCTATGCAGTATTCTTAGACTTTCTGTTTTAAAGATTTGTTATCAAACTGTCCCCAAATGTTCAGTTTGTCAAAACAGTCTCTGAACTTAAGGCCTTAAGGCATTTTTCTTCAATATCGTTTGCAAACCACCCTCAATGCTAACACCATTGTAGGTGCGAGTCTTAACTATTGTTTTAAACTGCTTCATGTGTTTCAAACTTAATTGTGATGATATAGTCCCGGTCATGAAAGGGCTATGGATTCTTTATTTTTAGAGAAATATGGAATACCGTAGAAAATGTACTCCATTGAGCTTTAATGCAATTGCATGGTAGATGGCTAGGTCACCGTGGATTCGTGAGATCCCAACATTTCCCTTTAATTAAGAATGATTGTTTTAGAATACCGCTTTAGTTAATTAGTTAATCATTAGTTTAATTTAATTTAGCTGCTTTATATTTATTAGTTGATAATTGTGGAACTCCGTGTTCTACACTTCCCTTAAACATTGAATTTTCTTTTTTTTAGAGTTCAATCTAAGTAGTAATTTTCAACCTTCCCTGTGGGGTCGACCTGGTCTTAACCAGAATACTACTTGCACGATTACCTACACTTGGGTATAGCACACAAGCTCACACAAATAATTTTCGTGTCAAGTTTTTGGCGCCGTTGCCAGGGACGGCGATGAGTTAATACTTAGGTTACCTCAATCTGTCTTATCTATTTCTGTTTCTTTTTCTTTAGAGTTCTTCAGAATTAAAACCTTTTAGGATCTTTCCCTTTTCATGTCCGATAATTCCTTTTTTCGGAAAAAAGGTTAATTTAAACGAAAAAAAGGCCAAACGGCACTGTATAATGTACAAGGGGCATACCCCAGGATAAACAATAAGCTCAAGCAAAAGGCATCTAGACAATGCAACAAAGGATGGGAAATTAACTTAAAAGAGAAAATCCATCCTAACAATTAAAGTACAAAACAAACCTAAAAAATCCTATAAAAGCAAAGGAGCACCAAAACATCAATGCAGCTCCAGCATAACAAAAGGGGAGGACCAAGCCATGTCCCAATTATGGAGTAATGGCCCATCTTTCAATGTACTGAGGGAGATGGGGATCAATTTTCCAAGTAGCCTGTATCTGTAAGGAAATCTGAAGACAAATATCTTGTAAAACTCTTTCCTCAGTCTTCATGCCATTTTTGAAGCTTCTCACATTCCTTTGCTGCCAAATGCTATAAACAACCAAACTAAGGCACATTTTAGGGACAATATTCCATTGAAGGAATTTTCGGAAATCCATTCTACTTAACCCATTCCTCTGATTCTATTAATCCCGTAGCTACACCTACCGATTCAATGGGTGATAATCAAAGTGAAAATGGTGAGAATGTGGTTGTACCAATCGATGAGTCGCTACGTTCTTCTTGTGCGATCTCATGCAACCTGAACACGCACCTACGCCTTCTTGTATCTGATGTTGTCAATATCAAGATGTAAAAAGTATACTTTACTTTTCTAAAGATTTGTAGCAGTGAAAGTAAAGGTCGACCCACAGAGATTGACTTACTACGACTCTTAATTTTAAAAACTAAATCTAATTAATTATGAAAACGATCTTTTGATTTGAATTTTAATTAAATTAATGAAACTAATGAAATTAAATCTAAATTATGAAACCAATTTAAAAGTGTTTTTATAAATATGTTTTAAGGAACCTAGGATTGCAAATCCACCACTAGCTTCATAATAGGAATATTTATGTTTTTCAATTAGATTATTAAGTTGGATGATAATGGGGAATTGTAGTTACAAGCCCAATTCCTCCATCAAGAAAATAACTATGATTCAAGCACAACATAATCCATCTTCGGTTAGCACGAATTATCTTACACTAAACTAGGGTTGTGACATAATCCGTCTAACCTAGGCATGGACTATTCGGATACTTGATAGCACAATTCAATAAAGCACCATTACATGTAAATAACCTATATAAGCACAGTAAACATAGATCATTGAGCACATCACAATCAAAATAGATCTAAGACAAGAATAAACTTTGAAAGTGATGATTTAATCAATTAGAAGCACGATTTATTTATAAAAATCCTCGGAACATGTAATCATCATCCATACATAATAAAACTAAAATAAAAACATAAATAAAACCCTATTACTTGGCTAGGGTTTCATTGAAACCCTAGATTTAGGTTTAGCTGTCTATAGAATTGATGAACATCAAGAGGTTGATGGAGGAGACCATGGGAATCCTTGATCTTCTTCTTCTTCTCCTTGCTTTCCCCCCTTCAATGGCTGAAATTTTTGTTGTATATGACTGTATCTAATGTTGTGTAATGATGTGTAACCCTTTAATTGAAGTAAAATAGGGTATATATAGATTTACAACAAGTTTTGGAAGCTTTCCTAACCCGAATTGCACTAAAACTGCTATATTTTACAGTCTGGACGCAATTAGGTAGTTTCTTTCGCGTAGGAATCATCAATATACTGAAATACGCAAGTTCCATTTTTACACATGTCGTGCGAGCGCGATATTGGGACCTCGCGCGCGCGGATCGCGTGAGCGATATTCTGGCTTTCGCGGGCAGAGCGCGCGATGTGGATTTTCTTGCTTCTTTTGCTCTGCCTTTTCACCCTGTTTATCCTGGTATACTTGATTTCTTCCAAATCCTGTCAGAAAATAGAAAATAAAGTAAAAATATACAAAAACAGGATAAAAAGGTATTAACAAATGCGCGTTAAGGCATATAATTAGGATTTGTTCTCTCCCGATCACACCCCCAAACCTACATTTTGCTAGTCCTCGAGCAAAACTAAAATAAAAATAAAACTACTAATAAAAATCTATTCCATTTTCGCATGGATCGCGATTGCATTCAGCATATGCAACAAGCCTTTTAAACCCCTAAGTGTCCCTAGTAGGACGAGTGAAGTCTCGTGAGGGTTCTCGTCAACAAGTCACCCACAACCATCTTTATTAACTTGTCAATTTAAAAAAACTTTTATTAAAAACAAAGAACATAATATTCAATACTCCTTCATCATATAACATAGATTTGAAATAGAATAACGAACATAAAGAAACATAATGAAACATCCACCTAAATCATGAAAAACAATCTCAAGCACATGCATCGTATAAATCAATAGAGTTCCTCATACAATTGCACGTGTGTGATATGGTAGTCAAATGAACACGCGTATGTCATGAACTGGGAATATAACTCGGATAACCATCAAACTATGCTTCGACTACGAATCTCTCAATGAATTACACTCTCAAATGAAACACTCAGAAACAGGTGTAATTTTTCTAAAATATGTGAGTAAAGAAAATACATTTTCAAAATAAGGAATGCTCACATATGACTCGAAAAAGACGCATGACACGAAAGAACAGTAGTCTCATGGATAGGATGCCAACAGTCAAGAAAAATTAATCGTCACCATGTTTTAATCCCCCTTCCATCGTTTTCATATCCAAACCATGTTTCCTAGGAACAAATAGGACTTTTCAAAGGTTGTAACGTGGCTCTGGTAATGAAAAAGGATAGAAAGGAATTCATCAAGTATTTTCAGAATGGCATTGTAAGGCATGTTCGATTTCTTACATTCTCTTCTTCTTTCAACTTTCATCTTTTCATTTCTTTCATCTTCTTCTGTTTTTTTTTTCAACCTGATTCTTCTTTCAACTTCTTTTTTTTTTTTTTAACATTTCTTTTCTTTTCCTTTTCATTCTTGCTTGTCGGATGATTATTCATTGATTTTTAAGCAACTATCCCAATAGCATCTTATCTTCTTCTTCCCAATCAACACATCGCC
This sequence comes from Hydrangea macrophylla, assembly GCA_033977485.1. Classification (NCBI taxonomy): domain Eukaryota; kingdom Viridiplantae; phylum Streptophyta; class Magnoliopsida; order Cornales; family Hydrangeaceae; genus Hydrangea; species Hydrangea macrophylla. The sequence goes on from JASDAS010000019.1 coordinate 1,394,745, forward strand.
TTACCAACACTAAAAGGTGACGAATCTTTCAGTGGTGAACTCCAAGTTGGTCAAGTTGGAGCAAAAGCAGGATAATGGTAATTAAAGAAAAATGGCATTTTAATGGCTCAAAGGGTGAACTAAGAAAAATTTTCATTTATCGGTCAGTAGCAAATAAAGAGGGCCTACCATCATTTCCTATGGTCATATGGTTCTTTAATGTTTACGACGGAAGATTATTTAGCATGGTAACAAATATTTTAACTTGACTATCAACCAAAACAAGAATAATAAGACTAAACAACGAGTTAATGCGCTATTTCAATGAAATTCGACAAACACAATGTGTATTTATTTATAACCCTCAAAACAGAAAAGATAGGCTCAAAAGCTCACTGGGTTTAGTCTCCACCTTGTGTTATCTAGAAATCCGAATCATATTATAATTCACATCAGACATGTATTCAAGCGACTACGTGCAGTGCATAAGTTTATGTGCAAGTCTATGATATAAAACTATGATTCGAACGATACATATCCTAAAACGTTACATCATGACTTTAGTAAATATTTAATCACATCTTTCCTTGTTTACCATTCTATAACAATCATAGTACTATAACAAGAAGTATCAAATTTATATTGCAAAAACGTCGGTAATCATCGTTTATTTAAGCACAAGTATCGAAAATTTTTGAAAAATTGCAGTATAATGTGCATGCGTGTGCATACCCCTAAACCTAAACCTTTCATTGTTCCCAATGAAACAATAAAATGAAAGAAAGGAGAGTACGTAAAGACGAAACGATAGTACCTCGATCTCGACAACCACAAACAGGTGAACACAAAGGAATATGACGATAGAGTTCAATGTTACCTGTTACTACTTGATAAAAGAAAACAAACAAACAAAATAATAAAAGCAGCTAAAAATTGTTTGGACTACTGGAATGGAATTGGCCTGCCTCTAATTCCATTGGACTAAATGAAGTTCGGGCCATTTTGTCTAATTTTTATCAGCCTACTCCACTTCAAGACAAAATTGTTTGGACTACTTCTCCTAATGGCAAGTTTAATTTCACTCATGTTTGGAACTACCTTAGACCCATTAATCCGGGTGTCCCTTGGTACCCTTTTGTTTGGTACTCTGGGAGCTCTCCTAGACAGAACTTTATGTTATGGCTAGCTATCCAGAGAAGGCTAGCAACACAAGATAGAATTTGTAACTATACTTCTGGGCCATTAGCATGTGCTTTATGCCTTAGGCAAATGGATTCTCATGATCACCTTTTCTTTGAGTGTACTTACTCCAATTTCATTTGGCAGGACTTAATGTTGAGATGTAACCTGATTTGGAATGGCACCCCTTGGGATAACACTATTTCGTGGATGACCCAGCATTGGAAGGGGAGGACACCTCAGCATATGATACCCAGAATTTGTTTGGGGGTTACAATTTATGGCATTTGGAGAGAAAGAAACAAAAGAACCTTTCAGAACTCATCAACACCAAAAGAGCACCTTTTAAAGATCTTTGTCTCACAAATCAATGCTCAAATTAGGATCAAATGGAAAAATCACAACTGTCTACAGGCCTTACTTTTTTTTTCTTTTTCCGGAAAATGGTAAATATATTCCAAAAAAGGGATGTACAAACTGTACAAGGGGCATACCCCAGGATAACTCAATAAGCTCAATACAATAGGACAAGAAGCTAAACTAGCTACCTGACCTCAAAAATCAAGGACCTGCCTTACATGAAACAGCAACAAGAACATTCAAAGGCAAACAAAATGCAACAAGAAGGCAAACCAACCATTTAAGGCAAACCTAAAGAAAAAGAAAAAACAGCACAAATGCCAAAAAGGAACCCCACGGGCCGTTAGGACCAATTACAAATAATCCTATCAAAATTTGAGTGGTTACTCCATTTCATCCTGATTTGCGCATTAACTAGAGAAATTAGGTTCATCAGAAGAAACTCTTTAGTATTGGAGGTGTTCCTGAAGGACCTATAGTTTCTCTCCTTCCATAAACCATAAACTGCAACTCCAAGACACATTTTAGGTATCACATGTTGGCTTGTATTGCCTGTAAGCCTTTGGGCCATAGAATCCAAAATGTCAATCCAGCTTTGACCTTGCCAATGCAATCCACATCTGTTCATCAGTCCCTGCCACACAAAAGATGAGAAAGAGCAGGAAAAAAATAAATGATCATGTGTTTCCATATGCTTATGACAAAACATACAAGCTAATGGTCCAGGAGTAAAATTAACGATTCTATCATGTGTAGAAAGACGATTTTGGGCATCTAACCAAAGAACGATGCTTTGTCAGGGAATACACCCAGAGAACCACACAGTATTATACCATGGCACCATAGGATGATGTATCCTCAAATGGTCCCAAATAAGAAAAGTATTAAATGCACCATTAGGGGTTATAGTCCATTTCACATTATCAATACAACTTTTAGGTTTATGGAAATTTGACAAAACATTTCTAACTTCATTAAGTTCAATGGAATTGGAGCCAGGCCAATTCCAATCTAAACCCCTAATGATACTGCTAACTTTTGCATTAACATTAATAGCAGAGTCATAAACAATTCTATCAGAGTATTTATCCAACAAAGGACCCAAGGGAAGCCAGTTATCAAACCAGAGAGAAGTGTGGTTACCATTACCAATGCAATGAAACAGTAAAGGTTTGGCAATTTCTCTAAGTTTTAAAAGCTTCCTCCAATACCATGAGCATTGGGAAGGAATTTTGGCTTGCCAAAGATTCTTATCTCTTAGCATGTATTTGTGGATCCACTTGCACCAGAGGGACATATTGGTCGGGTCCAAGAGATTCCCAATATGTCTTAGATTCAAAACAGTATTGACCAAAAAGATATCTTTAAAACCCAATCCCCCTTCCTTTCTGGTCTACAGACTTTATCCCATGCAACTTTAGCTCCCGAAATTTTATCTGTCTTGCCAGACCAAAGAAATCTGGCCATTGATTGGGAAACTTGCTTGATAACTCCTTTAGGCAAAACAAACATTCCAGACCAGTAGATTTGAATCCCTGTCAAGACCGAGCTAATGAGTTGGGCCCTCCCTGCATAAGATAAAAATTTAGATTTCCAAGAGTTAACTCTAGCACATATTTTATTGACCAAACCCTCACAATCATGTTTCTTCAGTTTTGAAGTAATAAGAGGGACTCCAAGATATCTAATGGGGAGAATTCCTTTCTCAAATTGAAGAATATTAACAATATCATCAATCATATCACCCTCAACATTTGAGAAAAAGAGACAGCTTTTACCATTGTTAGCTTGTAACCCAGTTAAGTGAAAGAACTGGTTTAAAGTTAGTCGGACTAGTTTGGCAGAATCAACATCTCCATTGAAGAGAATCAGAAGATCATCCGCAAAGCAGAGGTGTGAGATTTTCAATTTATCACATTTCCAATGGTATGTAAAAGGCTCACTAAGAATATTATAATGTAAAAGTTGGCTCAGGGTGTCCATAATAATAACAAATAAGTAGGGAGAAATAGGATCACCTTGCCTTAGGCCTTTAGCACCATCAAAGTAACCCACAGATTCGCCATTAAAGTTAATAGAATATCTAGGAGTAGTGACACATGCTATAATCCATTTCTTTAGGTTTAGAGGGAAATCAAGCACTTCAAGTAAATCAATGAGAAAATCCCAACTAACACTATCATAAGCCTTCATAATATCCACCTTAGATGAAACTCTAGGTTTACCCTGCTGTTTATGATAATCTCTCATAAGGTCTTGGGCAAGAAGAACATTATCACTAATCTTCCTTGCTTTGTAATTGGGAGTAGTTTTGTTTTGCTCTCACTTTTTCTCACTTTTTCTTAGATTGTTTTGGTGTGTTTCCTTGGTTTGGTTTTCTGTTTTGGCCCAAGTTTTGGCCCCTTGAGGCATTTTTAGTGGTTTGATTTGCCACTTGTCCTTATGCTTTGTGCTTTTTGAATATCCTGGGGTATGCCCCTTGTACTTTTGTACATCCCCTTTTTTTGGAATCTATTTACCGTTTGCGAAAAAAAAAATTATAACTAAGATTAACGCAACTAAATAAACTAGAAGAATAAACAAAACTATGAAGACAACAAGATAATAACTATAAAAGAAAATAAAATATAACTATAAACAGGAAAACAACACACGACTTGATCTAAAAGTACCTTAGAAACAGAAACAGAAAAGTAAAAACTATGTGACAGGTGCGGAGGAAGGAAATAAAAGACAAAAGAAAATATCATAAAAAAGTGGGATCGCGCGAGCGGCCGTCACGCGCGCGAATCCCAAATTTTTTTTTTAATTCTCGCGCGAGCGAGATGCCTCGCGCCCGCGAATCCAGGCGCGAGCAGAACCTGAGAGCTCATACCCAAAAGACAACGAGAATTTCACTGAGGCACATTCTCGCGCGAGCGGGCCGCGCGAGGGACGTCTCGCGCGAACGGGCTGTGCGCGCGAGAAGGGTATTTTTTTCTCGGTTCACGTATTTTATGTATAGAAATTAAACATTACTTTACTCCAACCCCCAAACCTGTCCGGAAACTCAAAAACAGACCAAAATGACCCAAAAATAGTCAAAAATCATTAAAATAAATGAATTAAAGCTTGGGTTGCCTCCTAAGAAGCGTTATCTTTTACGTCGTCAGCTAGACCGTTCTAGCTCACGATTCATGGAGGCTAAAACTCAGACTTTATACCCTTGAGTATATCAGGGAGACTCCGGTGGAAAGCAGAAAGAACATCACTATGAGTCAATTCATTTAATGGTTCATCCTTATTATGCTCACATCGATTTCTCACCTTCCGAGTAAATTCATCGTTAGGATCTAAGTTATTTGCATTCATCCGCTCATTACTCACTAGATTATTCTCCTCACCCATGTTCAATTCATTAGTAAGTTCAATATTCCGTATAACCTCACTACCCTCCACTCATAGATAATCATCGTCTTTGGGAGGTTGATCAACAGCAATAAACACATTTAATTTTAAGTTCAAATTCCCGAATGACACCTTCATCACCCCCGTTCGACAATTGACACGCGCATTAGCGGTGGCCAAGAATGGACGACCAAGAATAATAGGGGTATGCTTCCTAGCATCTAGGACAGGTTCGGTATCAAGGACCATAAAATCAACGTGATAAAAACATTGATCAACTTTAACTAAGACGTCCTCGATGATTCCTCTAGGTACTTTGACGGAACGATCTGCTAATTGAATAGTAGCGACCGTGGGCTTAAGTTCACCTAGACCTAGTTGTTTATAGACGTGATAAGGTAAGAGATTAACACTCGCACCTAAGTCAAGGAGAGCCCTATGGATGACAGTGTCACCTATGACACATGAAATAGTTGGCGTACCAGGATCCTTATACTTTGGAGGTGAGTGTTGAAATATAGAACTTACTTTTTCCGTGAGGAAGACCTTTTTCGGAGTATGACTACGTATTTTGCGCTTTTGCGTGCATAGGTCTTTTAAACATTTAGCGTAAGCGGGAATTTTTTTAATAGCATCGAGGAATGGAATATTGATTTTTACTTGTTTAAACACCTCGAGTATATCTTCTATTTTTTTACCCTTTCTTAGACAAATTTGACTGTCCCTCAACGTTTGATGGATAAGGTAACTTTGGAACATAGTTGGTTAGGACCGATTCTTTATCTTTCTTATTCCTTTTCGTTTCCTCACCCTCCTTATTCGAGTTATTATTTATATTTATATTTTTCTCACTTATATCCGGAATTTCAACAACTTCCTCTTCTCTAATAGTAGTCCTAGTTGAAACAGCATTCACGCTCTCACTCGACCCCCCCCCCCCCCCTTTTCGTATTGTCCCTTAGGGTTTTGAACAGTTTGCGCAGGCAACTTCCCCTCATTTCTACGACTCACCGTAGTAGCTATTTGTCCCATTTGGGACTCAAGCTTCGCAATGGATTGTGTATGAGAGTGCACTATTTGTGCTTGTGCTTGGACTTGAGTTTCTATGTTTTTAAGGGATGCCAACACCGTAGCCTCAAAAGCGTTATCCCTTGGAGGGTTAGGATTAGGAGTTGGGTGTGGGTATTGACTTTGTTGATATTGGGGTCGATAAGTATTAGGAAAATTGTTCGACATAGAATTATAATTATTCCGCGGGAATTGTTGCATAGAATTAATGTGTTGCTCAACAAATTCCGGATATTGAGATGCAGAAGGACATGCAAAGATATTATGTGACGATTCAGAACATAATGCACATACTTCTGAAGAATGTGGATTGGACCTAATTCCCATCCTCATAAGTTGGTCAAGTTTTCTATTTAGTTCTTGTATTTCAATTGATTGACCTGACTCAAACTTTACCTCTCACTTAGGTCGAAGGTACCCCTCAGAACGTACCGACTCAGCCTGATGCATCGAATTCTCACTCAACGTTTCAAATATTTTCCAGGCCTCGTCGGCGCTTTTGTGTAGGAAGGTACTCGCACAAACAGCATCGACGCTAGTACGGACAGAGGGAATAAGTCCCTCATAGAAAACCTGTACCAACTGCCACTTAGGAACCTGATGATGTGGACACGAACGTAACAATTCTTTAAATTTTTCCCACGTGTCGTAAAGTGATTCCCCATCTTGCATAACAAAGTTTGTTATAGACTTTCTTATTTGATTAGTTCTTGTGATTGGGAAAAACTTTTGTAAAAATGCGTTGTGTAATGCTTCCCATGTTTTTATAGTGTTTGGCTCCAAAGATTGGAGCCAATATTTAGCTTTGTCTTTTAAAGAGAATGGGAAGAGACGCAGTTTTAATTCATCATCAGTGAAATTTTGGATTTTTAACGTAGAACAAATATCTTGAAAATCTCCTGAGTGTTGATATGAATCTTCATTTAAACAGCCATGGAAAGAAGGAAGTAGCGAGATGGTAGACGACTTTATCTCTAAGTGAGATGCCGTCGCCTCCGGTAATTCGATACCAGCCTGTGGCGTGTAAGTCGTAGGAATCAATTAATCTTTAAGCGGAGGAGGTGGCGGTATATTATGATTATTCATATTATTTCCGTTGTTATTTTGGTTGTTTTCGTTATTTCCAATGTCAGCCATTGGAATAGGTTCTATGTTAAAAGTTTGAGTTTTTCTTAAACGTTTACGTGTGCTTTGAATTTCGGCCTCAAACAACGACGATGGAATCGATGTTGATTCATCGTCTTGCAACCTAGCTCTAGAAGCTTGGGTTGCGAACTTACTAACTCTTAAAGTACGTTCAAGTTCAAGATCGATAAAATGTAATTCAGGTTTATTTGAATGTGTACCAAACATAAACTTAAAAAGAAAACAAACTAAAAACAAAAACTGACTCTAAAAAAAACAAATAGCAATCACGCAACTAAGATAACAAGCACTCAACTACTGTGATGCATGAATATTATCCTGTAATGCAATGACCGCGTCAAGCCCAGCGCCCCGGGTTTCCTAGCTAATGCAGTGCAATTAACCCTAAACTAATGGAAATAGTGCGTCACAGCGCCCTGACTTACAGTGGTTTAAAGCGAGTTTCACAAGAAGCAATTTACTTGAAATTTTGTTTTTTTTTTCTTTATTTTATTGATTTACGTAAGCTCCTTTGATGTGATTAGCTAATCCACTCGGAAACGCTAGAATTTTGAGTACCTAAGAAATTACAAAATAAAAAGAAAAGTTAGTGACTCAAAATAAAACAAAAAATAAGAAAAAGAAAACCTAATCTAATATTTACGAATTAATTAAACTAAGATTATAAAACTAAAGGTAGTAATGCAATCCCCGGCAACGGCGCCAAAAATTGATGTTGTCAATATCAAGATGTAAAAAGTATACTTTACTTTTCTACACATTTGTAGCAGTGAAAGTAAAGGTCGAACCCACAGAGATTGACTTACTACGACTCTTAATTTTAAAAACTAAATCTAATTAATTATGAAAACGATATTTTGATTTGAATTTTAATTAAATTAATGAAACTAATGAAATTAAATCTAAATTATGAAAGCAATTTAAAAGTGTTTTTATAAATATGTTTAAAGGAACCTAGGATTGCACACTAGCTTCATAATAGGAATATTTATGCATTCAATTAGATTATTAAGTTGGATGATAATGGGGAATTGTAGCTACAAGCCCAATTCCTCCATCAAGAAAATAACTATGGTTCAAGCACCAACATAATCCATCTTCGGTTAGCACGAATTATCCCACACTAAACTAGGGTTGTGACATAATCCGTCTAACCTAGGCATGGACTATTCGGATACTTGATAGCACAATTCAATAAAACACCATTACATGTAAATAACCTATATAAGCACAGCAAACATAGATCATTGAGCACATCACAGTCAAAATAGATCTAAGACAAGAATAAACTTTGAAAGTGATGATTTAATCAATTAGAAGCACGATTTATTTATAAAAATCCTCGGAACATATAATCATCATCCATACATAATAAAACTAAAATAAAAACATAAATAAAACCCTATTACTTGGCTAGGGTTTCATTGAAACCCTAGATTTAGGTTTAGTTGTCCATAGAATTGATGAGCAACAAGAGGGTGATGGAGGAGGCCATGGGAATCCTTGGTCTTCTTCTTTTTCTCCTTGCTTTCCCCCCTTCAATGGCTGAAATGTTTGTTGTATATGGCTGTATCTAATGTTGTGTAATGATGTGTAACCCTTTAATTGAAGTAAAATAGGGTATATATAGATTTACAACAAGTTTTGGAAGCTTTCCTAACCTAAATTGCACTAAAACTGCTATATTTTACAGTTTGGACGCAATTAGGCAGTTTCTTTCGCGTAGGAATCATCAATATACTGAAATACGCAAGTTCCATTTTTACACATGTCGCCCGAGCGGGCCGCGCGAGCGCGATATTGGGACCTCGCGCGCGCGGATCGCGTGAGCGATATTCTGGCTTTCGCGCTAGCGGGCCGCGCGCGCGATGTGGATTTTCTTGCTTCTTTTGCTCTGCCTTTTCACCCTATTTATCCTGGTATACTTGATTTCTTCCAAATCCTGTCAGAAAATAGAAAATAAAGTAAAAATATACAAAAACAGGATAAAAAGGTATTAACAAATGCGCGTTAAGGCATATAATTAGGATTTGTTCTCTCCCGATCAGTGTCCTCATTCCACCACATGCTGGCGAATTCCAATTTCGCAACGGAATGATTCAACTCCTTCCAACCTTTCATGGAATGGAGAGAGAGAGAAGGCATATCTACACGTAAAAGATTTTGAGGATGTTTGTAGAACATTCTCACAAAATTGTCCTGTAGATGTGATGCGCCTAATGCTATTTCCTTTCACCTTGAAGGATCAAGCAAAAGCGTGGCTACTCACCCTCAAGCCAAATTCCATCTTCACCTAGCAAGTGATGAACACTGCATTTTTAAAGAAGTTCTATCGAACTCGCATGACCACTGAACTTCAACGCCAAATAAATTCTTACAAGCAAAAGAGCAATGAAACCTTCACTCAAACCTGGGACCGTTTCAAGGATTTGCTTCTCTCATGCCCACATCACGAGTATGAGAAATGGCTAACCATCAGCTTTTTTTTTATCAAGGACTAAATGGTGAAACGAAAAAACTGGTTGAAACCATGAGCTCAGGTCCATTTCTTCATAAAAGCACCGAAGACGCTGAAGCCAACTTCGAATGGTTGGCTGAATATGCTCATGAATGGTCTAACTCTGAGGATGTCCCACACGAGCAAATATCAGGTGTAGAAGAGAAGAGTATTTACCAACTAAATAGTGAAGATCACCTAATGACCAAATACGAGGAATTGGCTAAGGAAGTAGAGGAACTGGGAATGAAGGGAGAAAGTTCTAGGCAGGTTTTGCCTGAAGAAGCATGCGGTACATGCAACATGTTGGGACACACCACTCAATATTGTCCCAATGTGCCGTATTTTCAAGAACAACACCCATGGAAATGAATGCCATGCAAGGGTATAGGGGGCGGGGAATTCCTATAATAACAATAACTTTCAAAATAACAACAATCAATGGAATCACCCCGGTTTTGATTGGAAGAATGATGCTGGGACCCAAAATCAACAACATCCCTACAACAATAATCAACACCAAGGAAAATACAATAGGCAGTCTCAGCCATACAATCAAAACATATCTAATAACTACAACCAAGTTCAACCCTCTAATAACCAACAGTCAAATGTATACGTGGCACCACATAAAAAGGTACAAGAGGAAGATCCACTCTCTAATGCGAATTTGACACAGCAATTGATTCAAATGATGAGTAAAATGTCCGCAACATTAGAGAGAATGGATACATGACAAGAGGGATCGGGCGGAACATTTCCTGCCCAACCACTTCAAAACCCTAAGGGATACAACAATGGTCCCCCTAATCACGAACAGACAAAAGCCGTAACGACTCTGAGGAGCGACATGATTATAGGGCACACTATGCCTACCTCTACCCCCGAAGAGTATGAGGAGGACGAAATGGTAAATAAAGACAAACTTTCTACTCAGGAAGAGGAGCCATCTATTAATAACGAACCATTAGTAATAAACACCGAAGCTCCTAAAGAAGTGGAAAAAGTTGAGAGAAGGCCCGGAAAGGAGCCCGTTAACGACGAATTACCAAAATGCCCTTCCCCCGCACCTTACCCTCAAAGGTTAAAGAAACCCAAAAATGAGGCAAAGAATCAGGAGTTCTTGGAATTGTTTAAACAGGTTAAAATAAACCTTCCACTCCTCGATGTAATCAAACAAGTGCCGGCCTACGCTAAGTATCTCAAAGACTTATGCATGGTCAAAAGGAGGCAAAGTGTGAAGAAACACGCTTATGTCGCTTGCCAAGCAAGTGCAATTATCCAAAATGAATTGCCTCCAAAACTCAAAGACCCCGGTACTCCCATTGTCTCATGTCAAATTGGGAATCAAAAGATAGACAACGCACTCCTCGACCTAGGAGCAGGCGTAAACCTTCTGCCATATTTAGTTTATAAACAACTAGGGTTAGGTGAATACAAACCTACCCGAGTTGCATTACAATTGGTAGATAGGTCTGTTAAGTACCCAAGTGGAGTGTTGGAAGATGTCCTTGTCCAAATAGACTCATTTGTCTTCCCGGTCGATTTTGTAATCTTAGATACTGAACCTGTGTCTAACCCAGGTGCACAAATCCCGGTTAGTTTTGGACGTCCTTTCCTAAACACAATCGATGCCACAATAAAAGTGAGAAGTGGTATAATGACCATCGTATTCGGGAATATGACGTTAAATGTCAAATTTTTTCAAATCCCCGATCTGAAGAATATGATGATGAGGAGGAAGTGAATTACATCAACACGGTCATTGAAGATGAGGCTGATTTTGTTGATTATAAAGATCCTTTGGAGGTGGTTGTGTCATAATTCGACGCTATCTATCAACCTAAAGAGTCTACTCCATTGGATGCTACTTTAAATCACACTTGCCTCATGATGGATACGCTAGAGGAGGATAGAGCTGAATGCATGTGGGTAACACCATATGAACTATTTTCCGAAAAAAAAAAACACCATATGAACCACTACCTCCAAAAACAAAGTTAGTCATGCCCTCCAACTTTCAGTTTCCCGAATTGGAATTAAAGGAGCTTCCAAAAGAGCTCAAATACGCCTTTCTAGGGACTGAAAAGACTTACCTTGTCATAATTTCATCTACGTTAAATTCTAAACAAGAGGGAAAGTTAATCCAAACATTGAAACAACATAAGGGAGCATTAGGATGGACGATTGCCGACCTTAAAGGCATAAGCCCGTCTGTGTGCACCCATAAAATATAATTGGAGGAAGACGCCAAACCTTTGTGACAAATGCAAAGGCGTCTGAATCCTAACATGCAAGAGGTAGTGAAAAAGGAAGTTTTAAAACTACTTGATGTTGGGATTTTATATCCTATATCTGATAGCCCTTGGGTTAGTCCAACCCAAGTAGTGCCGAAAAAGGTAGGTATAACGGTCATTCCTAATAAAGATAGCGAATTAGTACCAACACGCGTCCCCACCAAATGGCGAATGTGTATTGATTACCGAAAACTAAATACCGTGACCCAAAAAGACCACTTTCCTTTACCATTCATGGATCATATGCTAGAACGAGTGGCGGGTCATAAGTACTATTGCTTTTTGGACAGATATAGTGGGTATAACCAAATCAAAATCGCTCCTGAAGATCAGGAGAAAACAACGTTCACGTGTCCGTTCAGTACTTTCGCTTACAGTCGTATGCCCTTTGGCTTATGCAATGCACCTGCTACTTTTCAGCGGTGCATGTTAAGCATATTCAGTGATATGGTCGAACAAATACTCGAAGTCTTTATGGAAGACTTTTCTGTGTTTGGCCATAGTTTCAAAAATTACCTAGACAATCTGGAACGTGTGTTAACAAGATGTGAGGACAAACACCTAGTACTAAACTGGGAAAAGTGTCACTTCATGGTGACCAAGGGAATTGCCCTCGGCCACATTATTTTTGATAAAGCTATCCAAGTTGATAAAGCAAAAATCGATATAATCTCAAACCTACCTGTTGATGTTGTCAAAATCAAGATATAAAAAGTGTACTTTACTTTTCTAAGGATTTGTAGTAGTGAAAGTAAAGGTCGAACCCACAGAGATTGAATTACTACAGCTCTTAATTTTAAAACCTAAATCTAATTAATTATGAAAACGAAATTTGATTTGAATTTTAATTAAACTAAGAAACAATAAAAATAAATCTAAATTATGAAAGCAATTAAAAGTGTTTGTATAAATATGTTTAAAGGAACCTAGGATTGCAAATCCACCACTAGCTTCATAATAGGAATATTTATGAATTCAATTAGCTTATTAAGTTGGATGATAATGGGGAATTGTAGCTACAAGCCCAATTCCTCCGTCAAGAAAATAACTATGGTTCAAGCACCAACATAATCCATCATCGGGTAGCACGAATTATCCCACACTAAACTAAGGTTGTGATGTGCTCAATGACATAATCCGCACAATTCAATAAAGCACCATTACATGTAAATAACCTATATAAGCACAGCAAACATAGATCATTGAGCACATCACAGTCAAAATAGATCTAAGACAAGAATAAACTTTGAAAGTAATGATTTAATCAATAGAAGTTCGATTTGTTTATAAAAATCCTCGAAACATGTAACTGTCATCCATACATAATAAAACTAAAAGAAAAACATAAATAAAACCCTATTACTTGGCTAGGGTTTCATTGAAACCCTAGATCTAGGTTTAGTTGGCCATGGAAGCGGTTGATGGCAAGAGGTTGATGGAGGAGGCCATGGAAATCCTTGGTCTTCTTCTTCTTCTCCTTGCTTCTCTCCCTTCAATGGCAGAAAGTATGGTTGTATATTGTGTGTATAATAATTGCCAACCCTATAATTGAAGTAAAATAGGGAATATATAGATTTTAGGCAAGTTTTGGAAGCTTTCCTAACCCGAATTACACTAGAACTGCTATATTTTACGGTCTGGACGCAATTAGGCAGTTTCGTTTGTACAAGAGTCTTCAGTATACTAAAATACACGCATTTGGTTTTTACACAGGTCGCATGCGTAGGCCACGCGAGCGCGTAATTGGGACCTCGCGCGCGCGGATCACGCGAGCAAATTCTGGATCTCCGCGCGAGCGGATCGCGCGCGCGAATGGTCTTTTTCTGCTTCTTTTTGCTTGCTTTTTCACCCTGTTTAGCCTGAATTACTTGATTTCTTCCAAAACCTGTCAGAAAATAGAAAACGAAGTAAAAAATACAAAAAAGGGATAAAAAGGTACTAACAAATGCGAATTAAGGCGTATAATTAGGATTTGTTCTCTCCCGATCACTTGTCCCCCGTACTGTCAAAGACATTCGATCTTTTCTGGGATACACGGGATTTTATCGTCGCTTTATCTAAAATTTTAATGCGATCTCCCAACCACTGTGCCAACTGTTAGCTAAAGACACACCATTCGAATGGTCGAAAAACTGTCAAACCTCTTTTGAGGCACTAAAAGACCACCTTACCTCCGCATCGATTATACAGGCGCCTGACTGGGGTTTGCCTTTTGAACTAATGTGCGATGCTAGCGACTATGCCATTGGGGCAGTCTTAGGACAGAGGAAGGATAATAAGCCGTATGTAATCTACTATGCCAGTCGAACACTTAACGAAGCTCAAATGAATTATATGACTACCGAAAAAGAGCTACTGGCAATAGTCTCCGCTCTGGATAAATTTAGGTCATATCTGATAGGGTCTCCAATCGTCTGTTTTACGGACCACTCGGCCCTCAAGTACCTACTATCTAAGAAGGATGCAAAACAAAGGCTTATCCGTTGGATACTCCTACTCTAAGAATTCGATATCACCATCAAGGATAAAAGGGAGTAGAAAATGTGGTCGCTGACCATTTATCTCGGTTAACATTTGTTGATAACACTGAACCCACACCGATTAAGGATGAATTCCCAGATGAGCAACTGATGACCGTTTTGGGTTTGCCCTGGTATGCAGATATAGTAAATTATCTGGTCACAGGAGAGACCCCGCGTCATTGGTCAAATCAAGACAAGAAACGATTCCTCTCATTCGCACGTCATTTCTTTTTCGATGACCCGTACTTATTCAAGTATTGTGATGATCAAGTCGTCAGACGTTGTGTTCCAAATGAGGATATAACCGTAATTTTGGCATCTTGCCACTCTGAAGTTTGCGGAGGTCACTTTGCTTCGCAAAAGACCGTACAAAAAGTTCTACATAGCAGTTTCTACTGGCCCACCGTGTTTAAAGATGCTTTTGCATTCTAAAAAACGTGCCAAAAGCTTGGTACAATTTCAAGAAGGAACTCTATTGATGAGAACATGGCGGCTAGCACAAGGTGGAATGCGGACCCGAACCACGTGCCAATTGGTCCGGTTACAAGGGCGCGAGCAAAGCGGTTCAAGGACAATCTCAATGGGCTGGTTCAACAAATTTGGGTTGAGACTAATCTGAGTGGCCCAAAGGAGGATACTAGTGATCCACAAGGCTGGGTGTCCATGATTCAAGCTCTAGAATAAATTATAGGCTTGCATGCCAACTTAGGGACTTTTTATATTCATTAGTTTCCTTTTATTTTAGTTTTTGGGGTGAATTATATTGGACCATAATATTTCGTAGGCTTAAAAGGGCCCAACTTTAAGCCTCAACTATTTAAACAGTTTTAGGGTTTGTAATATTCAGTTTTGATCATTAATAATATTGTGAGAGTTTTCTCTTTGGTTCTTTGAAGAACTATTCGAACTTATCAGAATTACTCTGTGGCGTTCATACCTGGACTTATCAATCGAGTTTTCCATCCTTGATTGTGGCGTCTTCATCCTTTATACCAAGGTTCGCATCTGTTATAGGTGTTGGGTCGCGGTTTCCATTGAATCTGACAGTAGAACGGTCCGAGACATTAATCGTGTTACGGGTTTCGTCACATTATTGGCGGGGTTCGTATCAGTTGGTATCAGAGCACAGTTCTAGTCTCAGGTTTATCATATCTTTTTCGCTTCTGTTCTTATTCGTTTCTTTTGGTTCTGTTCGTATTCGTTTTTGTTTCTCTTCGTTTTCTTATTCGTTCTCGTTTTTGAACCGTATCAAAAAAAAAAAAAAAAAAAGGGTGTTCGATTACGATCTGGAATTTCGTGATCTGATCTGTGATTTGCTCTTGTTATTTCGTGTTTGTTCATTCTCGTGATCGTTGTTATTGTGGGGTTTTTCCTTCTGAGAATTAGGGTTTCCGAATCAGATACGTGAACTGTGAAGTCTGCCTGATTATTCAAAAAAAAAAAAAATAAATAATACAAAAAAAAAAAAAAAAAAATTTTGATTGGTCTAGTTTGGGATATTTGGGGTCTAAGGAGTCCGAATCTGACCTTACTCCATAGTGTGAAAAAAAAATTTCCGAAAATTCCATTTTTTTTGTGCTTTTGGAAACCTATCCATCCGCGTTCGTTTTTTTTCGTCGTGCTTTCAGCTTCCAAATTTGATTGGTCTAGTTTGGGTGTGGATTGTTACTGAGAAATTCTGGTCATTGTTTGAACAGTTTCATAAGAACCGAGTGAGAATTACTACGAGTGGAAAAAGGCAAGAGTGGTGAGCACGTAAGAGGGTAAAAGCCAAATCGATTTTCAGTTTAAACACGAGTGAACTTGAGTGATACATCCTAGTTGAGTGAAACACGTGAGCGAGAGTTGTGAGGTCCTATATATATATTTTTTATCTAATCTTTGTTTTGCAGCGAAATATGGCCCATAAAGACAAAAACATTGCCGGGGAGGTTTCGGGAGAGACTGATCAGAAACTACTATTGGAGGCATTAATGGGTGAAATGAGGAGGGTATTGAGGACAGAGATGGATCAAGTCCATGAACGGTTAGATAGAGTAGAGAATGCACGTGTGGAGCAGCCACAAAACAATGCTCCTCATGGACGTAGAAGAGAGAGAGTTCAACCGAGGGGAGTGAGAGTTGAAGAAGAGGAGTATTTTTGGGAAGACTTTGACGAAGAAAATGATCAGGAGTCAATAGATAATCATAGGAGATATGGTGGTCGGGGTAGAGAAGTTAGGTTTAGAGAAGCTAGGAACCGGGAAGATAATAATTTGGGTAGTATTAAGATGAAGATTCCTTCGTTTCAAGGGAAGAATGATCCGGAAGCCTATCTAGAATGGGAGAAGAAGGTAGAATTAGTATTTGATTGCCACCATTACTCTGAGGCTAAGAAGGTAAAACTTGCTGCCATTGAATTTTCTGATTATGCTATCATTTGGTGGGATCAATTGGTGTTGAATAGGAGAAGAAATAGGGAGCGTCCAATAGAGACGTGGGAGGATATGAAAACTGTGATGAGGAAGCGGTTCGTTCCAAGCTATTATTACCGAGAGTTGTACAACAAGTTGCAAAGTTTGAGGCAAGGTAATAGGAGTGTGGAAGAATATTATAAGGAGATGGAAGTAGCTATGATTCGAGCGAATGTAGAGGAAGATCGAGAGGCTACAATGGCTAGATTCTTAGTTGGGTTGAATCGGAAAATTGCCAATGCAGTGGAATTGCAACATTATGTTGAATTGGAGGATATGGTACACATTGCTATTAAAATTGAGAATCAACTCAAGCGGAGGGGCAGCAGCACACGTCCAAGCCAAAATCCAAGCCAAAATTCCAATACATCCGCTTGGAAACCAAATAATTGGAAAAGAGATGAGAAGCAGCCTTTGGTGAAGCCAAAAACTAAGCAAAAACAAGAAGTGACCAGCCATGGAAATCAAGGTAAATCTGATTCTTCTACTTCTAGAAATCGTGACATTAAGTGTTTTAAATGCCAAGGCAGGGGACATATAGCAAGTCAATGTCCAAATAAGCGGGTTATGGTGATGCGAGACAATGGTGAGATTGAAACCGAAGATGAAGATGACAATGAATCTGTGCCACCATTGGAGGATGCCGATGATGAAGAGTACGCTGCCCAAGGGGATTTGTTAGTGGCAAGGAGAGCTCTAAATATGCAGGTTAAGGAAGATGATGAGGCACAACGGGAGAACATCTTTCATACGAGATGTCATGTCAAAGATAAGGTGTGTAGTGTGATCATAGATGGGGGGAGTTGTACTAACGTTGCTAGCACAACTTTGGTGGAAAAATTAGGGCTGCCAACAATCAAGCATCCACGACCTTATAAATTGCAATGGCTCAATGATAGTGGTGAAGTAAGGGTAACTAAACAGGTGTTAGTTTCTTTTCGTATTGGGAAATATGAAGATGAAGTTTTGAGTGATGTGGTTCCGATGCAAGCTGGACACTTGTTGTTAGGGAGGCCATGGCAATTTGATCGACGTGTTAAGCATGATGGTTTCACAAATAAATACTCGTTCGTGCTTAATCAAAGGACAATCACCTTAGTGCCTTTGACACCGAAGCAAGTTTATGAAGATCAAGTGAGGTTGCAAAGGGAGAGTGATCAAAAGAAAGAGAGTGAACAAAAGAGAAAGAGTGAAAAAAATGAGAGAGAAAAAGAAAAGAAAAATGCAGCCATTGAGGGAAAATTAGAGGGAAACCAAAAAAAGAATTTTTATGCAAAAGCGAGTGAGATCAAACGAGCGTTGTTTTCAAATCAGCCTATGATTGTACTTTTGTACAAAGAGGCATTTTTAAACACTAACCAAATTGACTCATCTTTGCCTAGTTCTGTTGTTTCTCTTTTGCAGGAGTTTGGTGATATCTTTCCCGAGGAGGTTCCACATGGTTTACCCCCTATTCGAGGGATTGAACATCAAATTGATTTCGTGCCCGGTGCTACCATTCCAAACCGACCAGCCTATAGAAGCAATCCTGAGGAGACAAAGGAGCTACAAAAGCAGGTTAATGAGTTGATGGAAAAGGGGTACGTAAGAGAAAGTATGAGTCCATGCGCCGTTCCGGTGATTTTGGTTCCTAAGAAGGATGGGACGTGGAGAATGTGCGTTGATTGCCGAGCCGTCAACAACATAACGGTAAAGTATCGACACCCTATTCCTCGCTTAGATGATATGTTAGATGAGTTGCATGGTTCTTGTATATTTTCTAAGATTGATTTGAAAAGTGGGTATCATCAAATTAGAATGAAAGAAGGTGATGAATGGAAAACTGCATTTAAAACAAAATATGGTTTGTATGAATGGTTAGTTATGCCTTTTGGATTAACTAATGCTCCTAGTACTTTTATGAGATTGATGAACCATGTTTTGCGTGCTTTCATTGGAAAATTTGTAGTTGTTTATTTTGATGATATCCTGATTTATAGCAAAAACTTGGAAGAGCATTTGAAGCATTTAAAACTTGTGTTAGATGTGCTTAGAAATGAAAAGTTGTTTGCTAACCTAAAGAAGTGCACTTTTTGCACCGATAAGCTTGTGTTTCTTGGTTTTGTTGTGTGTGCACAAGGAATACAGGTTGATGAAGAAAAGATTCGTGCTATCCAAGAATGGCCAAGCCCATCTAGTGTAAGTAATGTGCGAAGTTTTCATGGACTTGCTAGTTTTTACAGGAGGTTCGTGAAAGACTTCAGTAATATAGCTGCACCGATAACCGAAGTCATCAAGAAAAATGTTGGGTTCAAATGGGGGGAAGAGCAAGAAAAGGCATTTCAATTACTTAAGGAGAAGTTAACTCATGCACCTTTACTTGCTTTACCTAACTTTACAAAAACTTTTGAAATTGAATGTGATGCTTCAGGTTTAGGTATTGGCGCCGTGCTTATGCAAGAAGGAAGACCGATTGCATACTTTAGTGAGAAGTTAAGTGGGGCTGCCTTAAACTATCCTACGTATGACAAAGAGATGTATGCATTGGTTCGAGCTTTGGAGACATGGCAGCATTACTTGTGGCCTAAAGAGTTCGTGATTCACACCGATCATGAGTCTTTAAAGCACCTTAAAGTCCAACACAAGCTGAACAAGAGGCATGCACGATGGGTTGAATTCATTGAGACGTTTCCATACGTCATTCGATATAAACAAGGTAAGGAGAACATCGTTGCCGATGCACTTTCTCGAAGGTACATTATAATCTCTACTCTTGATGCTAAGATTCTTGGTTTTGAGCATATTAAGGAATTGTATCCTTTAGATCTCGATTTTAGTGAAGAATTTGAATCTTGTGAAAAAACAGCCCATAATAAATTCTATAGGCATGAGGGGTTTTTATTTCGAGAAAATAAATTGTGCATTCCAACTTGTTCAGTGAGAGAGTTGCTTGTGCGAGAGTCACATGGGGGAGGGTTAATGGGACATTTTGGGGTAGTAAAAACATTAGCCGTTTTACAAGAACACTTCTATTGGCCACGCATGAAACAAGATGTTGAGAGAATTTGTGGTAGATGTGTCACATGTAGGCGAGCGAAATCTAGAGTACAACCCCATGGCTTATACACACCTCTTCCAATTCCTAGTGAACCATGGATTGATATTTCAATGGATTTTGTGTTAGGTTTACCTAGGACTAAACACGGTCGAGACTCAATTTTTGTGGTTGTGGATAGATTTTCCAAGATGGCACATTTTATTCCATGTCACAAAACTGATGATGCTTCACATGTTGCTAATTTGTTCTTTAAGGAGATTGTGAGATTACATGGTATGCCTAGAACCATTGTTTCGGATAGAGATGCTAAATTCTTGAGTTACTTTTGGAAGACCTTGTGGTGTAAGTTGGGGACTAAGTTATTATTTTCTACTACTTGTCATCCACAAACTGATGGTCAAACTGAAGTAGTAAATAGGACTTTATCTACTTTGTTAAGGGCTATTATTAAAAAGAACATCAAAACATGGGAAGAATGTTTACCACATGTTGAGTTTGCTTATAATCGTACTATCCATTCTGCTACTAAATTTTCACCCTTTGAAATTGTGTATGGTTTTAATCCTTTAACTCCTTTGGATTTATCTCCTTTACCTGTGACTGAGCGTGTTAATTTAGATGGAAAAAAGAAAGCAGATTTTGTTAAGCAGATTCATGAGAAAGCAAGGCTCAATATTGAGCGAAGAACGGAGCAATATGCAACGCAAGCTAACAAAGGGCGACGCAATATCATCTTTGAACCCGGAGATTGGGTTTGGGTACATATGCGAAAAGAAAGATTTCCTGCACAAAGGCGTTCTAAATTGCTTCCCCGAGGCGATGGTCCTTTTCAAGTTCTTGAGCGCATCAATGACAATGCCTACAAGCTAGAGTTGCCTGGTGAGTATAATGTTAGTACTACTTTTAATGTTGCTGATTTATCTCCTTTTGATGTAGGTGATGATTTGAGGACAAATCCTTTTCAAGAGGAGGGGAATGATGAGAACATGGCGGCTAGCACAAGGTGGAATGCGGACCCGAACCACGTGCCAATTGGTCCGGTTACAAGGGCACGAGCAAAGCGGTTCAAGGACAATCTCAATGGGCTGGTTCAACAAATTTGGGTTGAGACTAATCTGAGTGGCCCAAAGGAGGATACTAGTGATCCACAAGGCTGGGTGTCCATGATTCAAGCTCTAGAATAAATTATAGGCTTGCATGCCAACTTAGGGACTTTTTATATTCATTAGTTTCCTTTTATTTTAGTTTTTGGGGTGAATTATATTGGACCATAATATTTCGTAGGCTTAAAAGGGCCCAACTTTAAGCCTCAGCTATTTAAACAGTTTTAGGGTTTGTAATATTCAGTTTTGATCATTAATAATATTGTGAGAGTTTTCTCTTTGGTTCTTTGAAGAACTATTCGAACTTATCAGAATTACTCTGTGGCGTTCATACCTGGACTTATCAATCGAGTTTTCCATCCTTGATTGTGGCGTCTTCATCCTTTATACCAAGGTTCGCATCTGTTATAGGTGTTGGGTCGCGGTTTCCATTGAATCTGACAGTAGAACGGTCCGAGACATTAATCGTGTTACGGGTTTCGTCACATTATTGGCGGGGTTCGTATCATCTATGCCCTTAACTCCCATTATCACAATTGAAATATTCGATTGTTGGGGCATAGACTTTATGGGCCCGTTTCCTAAACCAAACAACTGTGAATACATACTCCTAGCTGTGGAATATGTATCAAAATGGGTAGAAGCGATACCAACAAGACGCAATGACCATAAAACGGTAATGTCCTTTCTTAAGAAGCACATTCTGTCGCGTTTTGGAACCCCGAAAGCACTAATAAGTGACCAAGGCAAGTACTTTTGCAATAGGCCTTTGGAGTCACTCCTCAAGAAATATCGGTCAACCACAAGATCGCTCTAGCCTACCACCCACAAACAAACGGGAAAGCAGAGTTGGCTAACTGAGAAATCAAAGCATATTCTCGAAAAGACGGTTAGTTTCAACAGGAAAGACTGGGCATATAAACTGACTGATGCTTTATGAGCATACCGTACTGCTTATAAGACAAATCTGGGGATGTCCCCGTTTAGGCTAGTGTATGGAAAAGCATGCCACCTCCCTGTCAAAATTGAGCACAAAGCGTATTGGGTGACACGCTCATTGAACTTCGACATTAAAGAGGGAGGTCATCTTCGAAAACTCCAGTTGGCTGAACTGGAAGAAATACGTCGAGATGCATACGATAAGGCTAAATTACACAAGGAAAGGTTGAAGGCTCGTCACGATAGAATGATCTTTCGAAAATCATTCGAGCCGGGGCAGAAAGTCTTGCTGTACGACTCTCGCCTCCACCTTTTTCCAGAAAGCTCCGATCCCGGTGGACAGGTCCATTCATTGTTAAATCTGTCTTTCCACATGGGGCCGTTGAGCTCATAAACCCCAAGAACGATGAATGTTTCAAGGTTAATGGCAAAAGGTTAAAACCGTTCTTGGAGAACTTCCAACCCAAAGCTGAGCACATCCAGCTGGATGAGCCCAGCTATTCCTCAACCTAGAACACTAAAGAGTGTTCACACACTGTTGTTCTATACCTTTACTTTTACTGCTCTTTGTTTTTGTTTCTTTTTATCTTTTTCTGTGTTATTTCTCTTTTTGAGTGTGACTTCGATTCTAATCTGCTATTCCATCTTATCTCTCCCCTATAGGCTGTTCAATATGAGGGATGATGATGTCCACTCGATTGGGCTGATTCGGAATGTCCTAACCCCCCTTGGACTGCCGATGAGATAGCTTTCTACTTTTCTCCTTATCAAGGACCAGGGGCGGATGACGTAGTTGACCTGACCCAAGGGTACATCCCTTACAACCCTGCTCTCCTCCATATCAATCCCTTTGAGCACATGGAACTTCCTGAAGAGGAGGGAGAACCTGAAGGGTATTTTGTTGAGGAAGTGAATGATGCACTATTGGCACAATGGGAAAACGACTCAACGTGGGAACCATGGGAAGAAAGAGATTTACAGGATGTGGTGCCAGAACGCCATAATGTTGTATTCACATATGTTGATGACTTCCTTGTCATCGAATTGGTTCCCTACATTTATGTGCACATGAGTTATTTGTTGTTCCGGCTTCAATGCCCTCTACCTGCTAGTGCACATGGTTGTTTCACGCCAATAGTGAGGTTAATTCTTGGTCACATTCTTTCTCTTTTCATCTTGTTTTGTTTAATCCTTTCTATTAGTTCTTTCGTTTGTTTTATTTAATTTCTTTCTTTCTTTTTGTTCTCTTTTTTTTTTTCCTTTGTCAGGATTGTCACTATGAATCCAATGTTACAGCCTTTGTTCGTTCCACATCAACTGTTTCATGGCTTTGGACCAGACATAGGGTCCCCAGGTACTCCGCCGCAAGAGGAAAGTCCGTTGAGAATTCACACTTCGTTGTCTTTGTCTCCCTCCGGCTCACCTCTTTCATGTGCAATCAATTCCTTAGCGATTTCAGACCCACTTGATGATGTTCTTGCTGCCTTCCGACTATTCTGGAAAAGGGAATCATCATGTTTGGAATCCACATTCAAGGTTTCGGCGGAGAAAGAAGCAATGGTGGAAGAAGAAATCTTCATGCTTGAAGAGTAGTGCTTTACTTCAATTGCTTGCTGTCATTTGCTTTTTCTTTTATCAATTGAAGTGTAATCCTAGACAAAGTTTTATTAGTTTTAGTTTATTTTAGTTTTTCTTTTTTAATAAGGTCTTAAGTACCATGTTGGGGGCAACAATTTTGCAATATGGATGCTATTACAAAGTTTTATTTATATAAATTGCAATTTTCTACTATGATGATGACTTTTGGCTTACATATCCTGTCAATGAATTGTTTTTATCAATTTCTTGTATGTCCAGAACAATGTTGGTTAGTTGGGGGTGTGTAATTTTTCCATTCAGTGTGATTGTAGAATTTCCAGGTTCGATCGATCGAACTAACTTCGATCGATCGAATGCGTCACATCCTCAAGCGCTTCCACAGGTCTCAATCGATCGAACTTTCTCAATCGATCAAAACTTGTATTTAAACAAGGCGTCTTTCATACACTTCCTTAGTTTCTCTCTCTCCCTCATTTCTCGAGCACTTGGAGATAGAGAGAAGCTCCGGCGATTTTTTTTGCCCCCCTCATCAATCTCCTCGTCTGAGGAAGCACTGGTCCCTCTGATCATCATCACCATCACCCTCGTCCTTACTCTGTGTCTCTAACCGAGGTAAGGCCCCGAGACCCCCCTCGTTTTTCTTTTCACTTTCATTCGAATTCTTAAGGGGGAGCCCCCCATTTGTCCTTAAACCAATTTGGGTTAGTTTTTGTGTTCTATTTTGTGTTTGCGGTTCATTTCTATGTTTGCTTCTTGTCGCTGCCATTTTATTGTGTTCAATCGATCAAACAGGGCTCGAGCGATCGAACCCATCTCTTTTCAATCGATCGACCATTCTGCTATCGATCGAACCTTTGCAGTGACAGTTTTTGTCTTTTGCTTTGCTTTCCCATTTTCATTTGTCTTTTCTTTTCTTTTTCAATTTCAGGTCGCCCACCATGAATCCCGCGACTGGCTATCATCGGGAGAAACCCTTTGACCTAGCTATACCAGATCCGATACCCGATCATGGGTTCCGGAATATTTTTGCTCAATCATGGTACACACAGTTCTTCAATCACCGCAAGGTCATGATAGAGAGACCTCTCGAGACGACTTGGCTTTCAGCTCCATGGTTCCTAGCCAGAATCAAGGATATGCCACGATGGTACGAGATGTTGACCCAGCCCAAACAGGTCAATGTTTCTTGGGTGCGCGAGGTCTGTGCAACGATGATTAAGGACCTGGCTGCACCATTCACTTATCGTTCATTCTTCCGCGGCCGGAAGATCATCATCAGTCCTGCCACTTTATCTGCTGCTCTAGGAGTCCCCAAGGAGCCGGAGTGTGATTGTCCTCACCATGTGGGCACTCCGAAGATTCCTCATGTCACGATTGAGAGAGAGATTACCGGCGGTGCCGTGTAGTTCTGGAATGGCTCATCTCATATAGAAGATCAGTTCTTGACTGACAGGTACCACATGCTCCATCTAGTACTATGCAATTGTATCTTCCTGACCTGTTATCATGAGAAGCTAGTAGCTTGGTACGTGAGGGCATTGTTTTGTGGGGGGACTGGGAAACGGGTCTGCCTTCCGCGATTATATAGAGAGTTTTTGGTGCAGCCCACATGCTACATTTTGATCAAGAAGCACCTGAAAGGTACGTGGGGCATTCACCGCATCGTGACCCAAAGCAGATTACTCCCTCTCGCTGCCGATGTTCCTCAGGTTTCCTTGAGCCGATTTGGTGAGACAGCCGGTCGCCGTTTTGATGCCCAGAAGAGAAAGAGGAAAGGGAAGGGCAAAGCCAAAGTCGGACCAAAAAGGAGACGAGGAGGGACAGATACTGAGGATATCGCTTCTGGGACGCCGACTGAGGCCGAGGAGCATGATTCAGAGGAGGAGGTTGACCCTGTTGAGGAGGTTGCACATTTTGAGTTGAGACAGCGCTCTCAGTCTCAGGCCTAGGGAGAGTCATCTTCTATGTCTCTCCAGACTCTCCAGACATTGTTTCTTGAGGAGAGGGAGGCACGGATACGGCTCGAGGGCAAGTTGGATCATATGACGACCTTATTGGAGGCGATCTTGATACAGATCGGGGTCGACCAGTCTTTGCATACACCTCCACCACCCACTATTGGTCCTTCATCATTTACTGCCCCCTCTGCACCACCTACCACCGTCCCATCTTCTTCTACTCTGGCCCCACCTACTGATCTCTCTGCCCTATCTACATCAGTGGCACCACCTTCTACGGAGACATCACTTCCACCACCTCCAGTCGTGACTGATCCTTTTTTATCTACAGTTGCTGCCCTGACTGTGAGTGACCCGACGACAGATACTACTGTTGTTGAGGGTAGAGATGTGGATGCTCGAGACATGCTGATTGAGATCTTATCTGATGTCGCCGATGATGCCTAGGTTATGCTCGTTGTGAGTTTGGGGTTGTTTTGTTTTTATTGTTTTTAGTTGTATTTTGTAGTTTTTCTTGTGGGTATTGGGATATTTTGGACTGTTTGGCTGGATTGGACATTATGGAAATCTTTATCACTGCTCTGTTACTTTCATTATTTTTATCATTTCAGTGATTGGTTCTGTTTTATGTATGGATCTCATGCTCTGTAATTTCATATATTATCTCTTTTGATCTTGGCTGCTTGGAGTTTGTATGCCTTATTTACAGGTTGCTATGCTTGCGGTAATTGCGATGCTTTATCAGGTGATATCTCTCTATCTTTATTTGAAAATCAACTTCTGAGGACATCGCAATTTTCAGTTGGGGGTGGGATATAGATAGATAATCACCTGCACATGTCTATACTTTGCAATCTGGATAACTTAATTGCACATATCATACAATCTCTATTAGAATTGGTTTAATTTAAAAAAAATATATAAATAAATAAATATTTTAACATATTAATTCATTCTGAACTGTTTGGTAGAACAACTTTGAATATTCATTCCTGTTTTGCTGTTATCAAGCAATGATACATTCATATTATTCTCATCCTTTTATGAATTAAGTTCATGCGTTTTTCTAAGTTTCACTAGGACGATTGCATATGTTGATCATTCTTGTATCCAAAATCCATATGCACATGTTAATAGCTATGTAGAAAACCTAAAATAAGAGTTAATACGACTTTTGTGCCTTAAGGAATAAGTAGTGGAAACTAGTTACCCTTAGTGAACTTTTGAGTCCGATCTTCAATTCTGAGGGAAGTATCACATTAAATTCGAATTGTTTTCTTGCATAAGCATTTTAAATTCATTGAATAGTCTCTAATTCTTTATTTTGGCTACATATTAGAGGAGAACGTTCAGGATTTACCAATTAAACTCAATAAACACTGAAGTGCTAAAATTAAGAAGTTAAGAAAATGATTTAAGCCATCGTTTTTCGCTCCTTACCTTTCCATATACCTTATCAACATTCCAAAATCTGCTTTGTTCTCAACCCCACACCGATTAAATACTGCCCAGTCTATTATGAAAATCTAAATCCCTAATCTTATACTTTGACCTAAATGAACCCCATTGCACATCTAATGTGATTAAATTGTTAAAGTATGTGACGAGAAGGGAGTAAACATGGAAGGGACCACATAAAAGAGAAAAGGAAAGAAGGAGGAGTCCAGGTTAAATATATATATATATATATGAGAATAGAAGATGGTTGGAATGAAGTGAAGAAAAAAGATGTGCGATTTCTTACCCCTCTCATTTCTGTCCTCCTATATAAAAACCAAAAAGTCAAAGCCTTAATGATTTTTAACAACTTGGTTTGAATATGAACGTGTAATTTGAGTTATCCACGGTATTTCGCTCCTCTAGTATGTAGTATCCCTTTCTTGAGACTATACACTCTAAATGTTCGTCCTTTATTGAGTCATGTGTGAAAGCACTAGTAACCAAAATATCATTCTTATTAAAGCTTTTACACCATGTGCGATCATTATTAAACAAGTTTCTGTGAGATGTTCATTTTTGAGTGTAAACCCATGTGAGAATTGAGTTGAAACTACAAGTTCTGAGGGTATGATAGTCTAAACAACTCTAAATCAGGTTCTATGCATAGCTGTTAGCTTCACACACACACGGATTCATGGATGTGATGCATATGTTTTATTTATCTTGGTGACATGAGGAACATGTGCATTTCTTTCATGATTTGAATGAGGATGATATGTTTTGTAGAGTTCAGTTTACAGTTGTATGAGAAGAGAGTGTTTACAAGTTAGTCTATATTTTTTAAGCTTAAAAATTGAGAATTTTGTGGGTATATTCACTGCAAATCCTCACAAGACAACACTCGTCCACTAGGGGAACCTAGGGGTTTAACGGCTTGCTGCATTTGCTAAATGCAACCGCGATTCCTGCGAAAGTGAGTTATGTAGTTTCTCTCTCGAGTTAGATTAGTTTGCTGTAGTTTATTTTATTTTATTTTAGCCGTTGTAGTAATAGCTGAGCTTGTTTTAATTTTCGCTTTATTGCTAGGGACTAGCAAATCGCTAATTGGGGGTTGTGACAAGCGGGGGTATTTGTAAAATACAACCGCGCTAAAAGAAAAAAATACACTGATTTAGTCTACAATTCCCATGTATATCTGTAATTTGAATTACAACGCCAGTTTTCGCACAATATGATTAATCTATGATAAGTTGTGTGTTTTAGTGGTTATTTGTGCAGATTACTATTTTTTTTTCGGATAAAAGGTTAATTTAAACGAAAAAAGCCAAACGGCACTGTACAAAGTACAAGGGGCATACCCCAGGATAAACAATGAGCACAAAACAAATGCATCCAAAGAATGCAACAAAGGATGGGGAATTATCTACAACAACACCAGAGAATAACCCATCCTAACAAATCAAGGCACCAACCAAAACCAACAACAGCAAAAGAGCACGAATTACTTCAAGCCAACTTCATCAAGACAAAAACAAGGCCAAGGCAGTGTCCCCCTTATGGGGTAATGGTCCATCTTTCAATGTACTGAGGGAGATGGGGGTTGTTCTTCCATGTAGCTTGTATCTGTAAGGAAACCTGAAGGCAAATGTCTTGTAAAACTCTTTCCTTAGTCTTCCCTTCAAATTTAAAACTTCGCGCATTTCTTTCTTTCCAAATGTGATACACAACCAAACTAAGGTACATTTTAGGACAACATGCCAAGGAGTCTTGCCTTTCCATTTGTTCGCTGCCCAATCCACAAGCACATCCCATGAGGGGGTGGAATGAGAGACGTCCAACCTATTAAGCACTCCCTGCCACACGTAAGAAGTATATGAGCAATTAAAGAATAAATGGTCATGAGATTCCAAATTTGTGCAGATTACTGTTGCTGTGTGAAGAATTGAATAAGCAAGATAAAAGGAACTGCTTGGTTTTAATGAAGATAATTCAAACATGAAAAGTGAAGTTCGAGTAATCGAAGAGTATTCAAGCGATCGAGGTTTCGATTGATCGATCGAGACAGGTTCAAGCGCTCAAAAATCCCAGAAGTTCAATTGATCAAGAGATGTTCGATCGATCGAACATGGCTTTTATCGGAAATTACGCGCACGCAGCAGAAACCGAGTTTTTAACCCTAGCCTTTAGTTTTAGTATATATATTCATTTTGTAAACGTCCATAAGGACGCCCACTTTTAGTTTTTATCATTTTTTCATAGAGAGAAGAGAGTTTGTTCTTGTTTTGTAGGTTTTTCAAGGATTTCCATTATTTTGCTTTAGATTCTCTTAAGTTTAATATAAGTTCTTCATTCCAGGTTACTTAGTATTGTTTTATTTACATTTTGTCCGTAGTTTATCGTAGTTTAATGTACTAGAATCATAGCTTTGAATGTTAGGTAGTGTTAAATCATTAGTTTTCAAAGATTACATGCTTAAATTACAACCAAACAAAACCTTAATGAATATTTACGTTAAAAACGAATCTGAGACACTCCAGACCATGTCTGAGTAGTCCCCAGGTTGGGAAATCGTGATGAAACCGTGATTTCAAGCCTCTGCCATGCATCAGAATAATTCCTGTGTTCGATCAATCGGAGTTAGTTCGATCGATCGAGGCAGCGATACAGTCAATCGATCGAAGACATTTCGATCGATTGAAAGATGAAGATTTTTGATCGATCAAAAGCGCGTCGATCGATCGAACTCTCTGATTCTTGAGAACATTCTATGCAGTATTCTTAGACTTTCTGTTTTAAAGATTTGTTATCAAACTGTCCCCAAATGCTCAGTTTGTCAAAACAGTCTCTGAACTTAAAGCCTTAAGGCATTTTTCTTCAATATCTTTTGCAAACCACCCTCAATGCTAACACCATTGTAGGTGCGAGTCTTAACTATTGTTTTCAACTGCTTCATGTGTTTCAAACTTAATTGTGATGATATAGTCCCGGTCATGAAAGGGCTATGGATTCTTTATTTTTAGAGAAATACGGAATACTGTAGAAAATGTACTCCATTGAGCTTTAATGCAATTGCATGGTAGATGGCTAGGTCACCGTGGATTCGTGAGATCCCAACATTTCCCTTTAATTAAGAAAAATCGTTTTAGAATACCGCTTTAGTTAATTAGTTAATCATTAGTTTAATTTAATTTAGCTGCTTTATATTTATTAGTTGATAATTGTGGAACTCCATGTTCTACACTTCCCTTAAACATTGAATTTTCTTTTTTTTTTTTAGAGTTCAATCTAAGTAATTAATTTTCAACCTTCCCTGTGGGTTTGACTTGGTCTTAACCAGAATACTACTTGCACGATTACCTACACTTGGGTATAGCACACAAGCGCACACAAATAATTTTTGTGTCACTAATCTTCGAACATGAATATTTCATCTTCCACAATTGCTTCTTTCTTCGTCAAATCTTTGAGTGTGGAGTCCAAACTTGATGATTCCCTTTCCCAAAACAGTCGAAAAGCAGCACGGATATCATCGAGCGAGTTTGAAATCTCTAAGGAATTAATTGTACAGGTAAGAGGTGATCAGAAAGGAGACATGGATAAAGGAGTGTAATTTCTCAACGGCTTTCCTCTTGCGACAGAGTACCAAGGGACCTTATGGGAGGCCCATGAAATAATAGGTGCGAAAGGAATACCAGTGGTAGCATTTGATTCATAGTGATATCCCTGAACAAAGACAACAACAGAGAACAGAAAAGGAAAAAAGATTAAATTAAAATAAAACAAACGAACGGATTAAAACTGAAAGGCAGACCATGAAAAACAAGAATTAAATGAGTTGTGACAAGAAGTTAACCTCACTATTGGCGTGATAGAACATGTGCACTAGCAGGTAGGGGGCATTGAAGCCTGAACAATAGATAGCTCAAGTGCACATAAAAATGTATGGAACTGATTCGATGACAAGGAAGTCATCCACATATGTGAAGAGATCATTGTGGCGTTCGGGCACCACATCTTGTAAATCGTCTTCAACCCATGGTTCCCACATTGAATCATTCTTCCACTACTCCAAGAGTGCGTCATCGACTTCACCAACGTAATACCCCTCCGGTTATCCTTCTTCATAAGGAAATTCCATAAAGTATTCCTCGTTAGGGAATTCCATATTCTCAAAAGGGTTAATGTTGAGGAGGGCTAGATCGTAAGGGATGTATCCTTGGGTTAAGTCGATTACATCATCGGCATCCAGCCCTTGGTAAGGAGAAAAGCATAATGCAATCTCGTCGGCGGTCCATGCGGGTTTTGATCTTCCAAATCAGCCCATGAGCCAATTGAAAACATGGACCATGTACCATCATGATTTCTCATTTTAAACAGCTTGCGGGGGAGAGATAAGGAATAGCATGTTAAATGCAAAGTCACACTCAAAAAGAAGAACCAAAGTAGAAATAGATGAAAAGAAACAAAAACAAAGAGCAGTAAAAGTAAAGAATACAACAACAGTTTGAGGATACGCTTTAGCGTTTAGATTAAGAGTAGTTGGGCTCACCAATTAGATGTGCTCAGCCTCTGTTTGGAAGTTTTCCAAGAACAATTTTAAGCTTTGGCCATTGACCTTGAAACTTTCGTCGTTCTTGGGGTTTATAAGCTGAATAGCCCCATGTGGAAAGATAGATTTAACGATAAATGGGCCTGTCCATCGGGATCGAAGCTTTCCTGGGAAAAGGTGAAGGCGAGAGTCATATAGCATGACTTTCTGCCCCGGCTCGAATGTCTTTCGAAGAATCATTTGATCATAGCGAGCCTTCATCCTTTCCTTATGTAACTTAGCAGAGTCATACGCATCTTGGCGTATTTCCTCTAGCTCTGTGAGTTGTAGTTTTCATAGTTGGCCTCCTTCTTTAATGTCGAAGTTTAATGAGCGTGTCGCCCAGTATGCTTTATGTTCAATCTCGACAGGGAGGTGACATGCCTTTTCGTACACTAACCTATACGGAGGACATTCCCAGGTTTGTTTTGTAAGCGGTACGGTGTGCCCAGAGAGCGTTGGTCAGTTTGTATGCCCAGTCTTTTCTGTTGGAACTAACCGTCTTTTTGAGAATATATTTGACTTCTCAGTTATCCAACTCTGCCTGCCCATTAGTTTGTGGCTGGTAGGCTAAAGCGATCTTGTGATTGACCCCATATTTCTTGAGGAGTGACTCCAAGGGCTTATTGCAAAATTGCTTGCCTTGGTCACTTATTAATGCCCTCGGGGTTCCGAAACACAACAGGATATGTTCTTTTAGGAAGGACATAACTGTTTTGTGATCGTTGCGTCTTGTCGGTATCACTTCTACCCATTTTGATACATATTCCACAGCTAAGAGTATGTATTCACAGTTGTTTGATCTTGGGAACAGGCCCATGAAATCTATGCCCCAATAATTGAATATTTCGATTGTGATAATAGGAGTTAGAGGCATAGCAATCCTTTTTGAAATCGTACCGAGCTTTTGACAGTGTTGGCATGATTTGCAAAAGGAATAGGCATCTTTGAATACAGTGGGCTAGTAAAAACCACTATGTAAGACTTTTTGTGTGGTCTTTATCGAAGCGAAGTGGCCACCGCAAGCTTCAGAATGGCATGATGCTAGGATTACAGTTACATCCTCGTTCGGAACGCAACGTCTGATGACCTGGTCCGCGCAATATTTGAAGAGGTACGGGTTATCAAAGAAGAAGTGACGTGCGAATGAGAGGAACTATTTCTTATCTTGATTTGACCTAGTGTTCTAAAAATCCCTAGGCGATAGGCGGGCCACGAGGGGGGGCCTAGGGCCTAGGGGCCTAGGCGGGGCCTAAGCAGAGGCCTAGTATTTTAAAGCAAAATTAATAATACAAAAACAATTCTAATAGACCAGTATGAAAAAAAGTCACATTATCAAATATCAACAATGTAATTTAAATTGATGCTTACCAACAAACTAAGCATCCAATTCTTCTTCTCCATATTGCTCCAACGCTCTCTCTCCATCAGACTCAAACTCATACTCCTCATCACCCCTTCTTCTGTATCCTCATCAGATACAAAATCGACTTCATGAAGTTCTCGTGAGTCGTGAGTCGTCCTCTCTCTCTCTCTCTCTCTCTCTCTCTCTCTCTTAATCTTGGTAGTCAATTGAATGAACAACTGTGGTGTGGTGGTTTAAGGGATTATTAGGGTTATGCCCTTGTTATTATTTCAAGAAAATGACAATTCCACCCCTAGGCCTCCTGGGCTGCCTAGGCCTAGACGGCCTCCTGGGCTGACCTAGGAGGCCTAGGCCAGGCCTAGACCAGGCTTAAATCCCTGTGGGATTTTTGCAAGGATTAGGTGAAAATCCAGGCGGTTGGACAAGGCCTAGGGCTTAGGAGGATTTTTAGAACACTGATTTGACAAATGCTCGGGGGTTTCTCCCATTACCAGATAGTTAACAATATCTGCGAACTAAGGTAGAGCAGACACAGTCATTAATTGCTTATCTGGGAATTCATCTTTAATTGGTAGTGGCTCGGTGTTGTCAATAAAAGTTTTTTTTTTTTTTCGAAAAAACGGTAAATAGATTCCAAAAAAGGGATGTACACATGTACAAGGGGCCTACCCCAGGATAAGCAATAGGCGCAAAGCATAAGGACAAGTGGCAACACAAACCACAAAATGCCTCAAGAGGCCAAAAAAAACCAAACCAGGATCCAGAAAGGATCAACTTAAAGAATCAAAACAAGGAGAAAGCCAAGCCAACACCAAGAAGAAAAACATTAAGAATCAAAGACCACCAAAGAATTAATCCCAATTTCTAAGTAAGGCTTCAAGTTGGTTGTGCCTCTTCCATTTGATCCTAATTTGAGCATTGATTTGTGAGGCAAAAATCTTCAATAAATGCTCTTTAGGAGTGGGGGTATTTTGAAAAGTTCGTCTATTTCTCTCTTTCCATAAGCCATATATGGTAACTCCCAAGCAAATTCTGGGTATCAAAATATGAGGAGTCTTCCCTTTCCAATGTTGGATCATCCAAGTAACCGTGTTCTCCCAAGGGGTTCCATTCCACACCAAGTTACACCTCATCATCAAATCCTGCCATATGAAATTGGAATAATTACAATCAAAGTAAAGATGCTCATGAGAGTCCATATTTTGAAGGCATAAAGCACAAGCTAAAGGTCCAGGAATAAAAGTGCAAATTCTATCCTGGGTGGCAAGTCTACTCTGAATGGCAAGCCATAATATAAAGTTCTGTCTAGGGGAACACACAGAGTTCCAGACAAAAGCATGCCATAGAACATTAGGAGTAGAAGGCCTAAGGTGGTTCCAGACATGGGAGAAGTTAAACTTGCCATTAGGAGAAGTAGTCCAAACAATTTTATCTTGCATAACAGAAGGCTTATAAAAATTGGTCAAAGAAGTCCGAACTTCATTAAGGCCAATAGAAATTGTAGATGGCCAATTCCAATTCAAATGAGAAACAATGGTTGCCACTTTAGCATTGGGAGCTATGGCAGCATCATAGGCAATTCTTGGTGTGTAAACTTCAAATAAAGGCTCACAAGGGAGCCAATTGTCATGCCAAAGGGAGGTATGTACGCCATTTCCAATTTTATGTCTAATTAAAGGCCTGGCAATATTCCTGAGTTTTAAGAGCTTATGCCAATACCAAGAGCATTTACCAGGGGCTTTCACCTCCCAAATGCTTTTGGTTTTGAGCATGTACATGTGGACCCATTGCTTCCATATGGAATTATTAGCAGGATCAAGAAGGTTTCCTAAATGTTTAAGATTAAGCACAATATTAGTAATGAAAATATCCTTGAAACCGAGGCCGCCTTCTTTTTTGGGTTTACAAACTTTCGCCCAAGATATTTTTGCACCATGGGCTTTATCCGTCGTTCCACTCCAAAGAAATCTGCTTAAACATTGTTCCACCTGTTTTAGGACACTTTTAGGTAAGATAAACATGCCAAACCAATACAAATGAATACCAGCTAAAACAGAATGGATAAGCTGAGTCCTACCCGCATAAGACAGGAATTTGGACTTCCAAGAATTAATACGGGAGCAAATCTTAGAAATAAGCTCTTCACAATGAATTTTCTTTAACTTAGTTGTTATCAGAGGAACACCTAAATACTTTAAAGGAAGACAACCTTTAGAAAATTGGAGTTCATTAAGCAACTCAGTTGCCAAATCATCATCCATCCCAGATAAGAAGAGACAACTTTTAGAATTGTTAGCTTGCAAGCCAGAGATATCATAAAATTGGTTCAAAGTACGTCTAATAAGCTTAGCAGATTCCAAGTCTCCATTTAAAAGAATAATTACATCATCAGCAAAGCAAAGGTGTGAAATTTTCAATTTATCGTATTGCCAGTGAAAGGGAAAGAAATTATTTTGGATATTGAAATGGAGAAGTTGGCTAAGGGAGTCCATAATAATCACAAATAAGTAGGGAGAAATAGGATCTCCCTGCCTAAGCCCTTTGGCTCCATCAAAGTATCCCACAGATTCACCATTAAAACTAATGGAATACCTGGGAGTAGAGATACAAGCTTGGATCCATTTTCTAATCAAAGGTGGAAAACCCAAAACATTAAGAAGGTCAAAAAGGAAAGTCCAGTTAACATGATCATATGCTTTCATAAGGTCCACTTTGGCGGCAGCCCTAGGTCTACCACCAATTTTATGGTAATCTCTTAAGAGGTCATGAGCAAGCAAAACATTATCACTAATTTTTCTCCCTTTAACAAAAGCAGATTGTGATTGATTTATAAGATTGGGGAGGACCAGTTGGATTCTATTGGCAATAATTTTGGAGATGCATTTGTAGATAGTATTACAGCAGGATATAGGCCTAAAATCGCCCATCTTAGAAGGATTAGGGACTTTAGGGATCAAGGCAATAATAGTAGCATTAGATTTTCTAAGCATTTCTCCCGTAGTAAAAAATTCAGTAATAGCATAAATGATATCAGGCCCCACAATAGGCCAAGATTGTTTGAAAAAATAAGCATTAAACCCATCAGGGCCTGGAGCTTTATTATCATGTAAGGAGAAGAAAACTTCTTTAATCTCTTCCGAGGTAGGAATTCTATCAAGATTCGGTAAAAGGTTTTCAGGGATCCTTTTATGGATAAAAGTTCTTAAAAACCCAATTCCAGGATATTGATTCACTGCGGGGGTACCCAGCAAATCTTGAAAATATCTAATAGCTTCAACTTTGGCTTCTTCCATGTTACAGGTAAACTGGCCATTCGGTTTTTCCAATTTAAAAATTCTTTTTCTATTTCTTCTATCTTTGATATAATTAAAGAAATATCTAGAGTTTTTGTCACCTCCCTCCAACCATTGCAATCTGGATTTCTGTTTTAGAGTTTCCTCCTCAATCCAAATGGAATCGTAAAAAGTTTTCATGCACAATTTTTGCTTGGCTATTAGAGCAATATCATGAGGCTGTTTAAGGAGCTCAGATTGAACATCTTCCAACTCTTCTCTGGCTTTATCAGCATGAAGTTTCTCTCTCCCAAAGAAAGGTTTGGTGAATCGTTTTAGGCCATGTTTGACATTCCTAAGCTTATGACAAACCTGGTATTGGAGAGTACCTCTCACATTAGAGTTCCAGGCTTGGGAAACAACCTCAGAGTAATTATCCATCTGAGGCCAAAAATTGTAAAATTTAAAGGCTCTACCCTTCCTTCTAGTAACTTTATCAACACAAGTAATAATAGAGGAGTGGTCAGAAATACCTGGCTTGTGAAAGTGTGTATAGGAATCAGAGAAGTTGTCCAGCCAGGCTTGATTAACTAAAACTCTATCCAATTTTCTTTCAGTAAAATCAGGCTTACCATATCTTCTATTACACCAAGTAAAGAACTCCCCAGAAAATCTCAAATCAGAAAGACAAAGTTGATTAAGAAGATCTTCAATCCCCCGAGCATTCTCCTTGGAGTGACTGTCTATGGGTTATGGAAAGAGAGAAACACCAGAACGTTTAAGAAGATCTTCAATCCCCCGAGCATTCTCCTGAAGCAAATTGTCTCTCAAATCACAGCACAAATCAGGGTGAAGTGGAAAAATCATATTAACATTGATAGATATCTTTGTAACTGGTATTAATGGCCTCTTGTGGCAGTTTCTTTGGTTTGTTGTTGTTTGGTTTTGGTGGTTTTGAGATGATGAGGCTTGATTAGGTTGTTGATTGTGCCTCTTAGGTTGACGTTTGTACCCGTTGGCCATGGTTGGTGTGAGGTTGCTTTTGCTTTTTGTGCTCCTATTTTGTGGTCTTTCATGTTGATTACCACATGTTTCCTGTGCTCATTGTATATCCTGGGGTATGCCCCTTGTACATTTGTACATTCTTTTTTCGTTTAATTTACCAATTTTCCGAAAAAAAAAAAAGTTGATTAACAAGAGTAATGAAATCATTGATATCAGAGTTCAAACAAGCATTAGCATCTGATATCTCAGAGGTATTTAAAACAACATTGAAGTCCCCCAAGACAATATGGCTAGGATTGTTAGTCCCAATAGAGTTAGAAATAGAAGTCAAAGTATCCCAGAGAATAAGTCTCTCGGAGCCAGTATTAGCCCCATAAACAAAAGAGGCTTCAAAAGAGATACTAAGATCATCACTTTCAATATGCATATGAATAACTTGGGGATGAATCCTTAGAATAGAGAGGTTAACTTTGTCTGGATTCCAACCAACCCATATCCTTCCAACTGAAGTGGTAGAACTATTGGTAACGAGGTTCCAATTATTAAAAATGTTATGTTTGATCAAATCTTCATTTAATTTCTTAACTTTAGTTTCAACAATACCAATTACGTCCAGATTATTTTCATTAATGAACTTAGCAACCTCGAATTGTTTAGAGGGTTGGTTGAGACCCCTTACATTCCAGCAGCTTAATATCATTAAGAACGTTTATGTGTATTCTTCCGCCTTCCAGAGGAGTTATTCTTACTCTTATTTCCTTTTCCTTGAGACAAGGACTACGTATTAGTATGAGCGGGAGAGGTAAAAGGAGATTTCTGACCTGTTTCCATGTTGGGAATATGAGCAGAGTTACTTGAGCTGGGAAGAGAATTTGGGAGGAGTCGGAATTAGAAGAACCTTCAACCACATCTGATGTCTTCGTGTGAGGGCCTGCTGATCCATCAGTAGAGTATGGACTTGGGTTAGCAACACAATTTTGGGTATTAGAAACAATCTTCTCTGTCGAAATTTGAAAACCTTCGGCATCCATAGAAGCATTTTGGTCAGTGTGAGACATAAGAATATTCTTATCTGCCACATTGTCTTCCACAATTGGAATAGGGATGGTTATTGGACTTCGTATTTCCTCTACACTGGCTTTACTATTCCTTGAAGTGTGAGTATGGGTGGTTTCATCTCTCATCAAAGTAATAGGAAGACTACTGGGGCGCTCTTCCTTGGCAGTATAATCTGCTAGGGAAGAGAATTTGTTGCATTGTAGGCTCAAAGAAATAGCATCTGAAGGCACAGAAGCATTAGGAGTAATATTAGAAAGGATCTCGGTGCTGGCTAAACAAATAATATCCGGGACCGGTTCAACATGCGTGACAGAGGCAGATGGGTTATCACAATTCTCTGTTGTAACAAATTTCCCTTTTTCCTTGGTCTTCCAATTGCCATCACTTTGAGTCTGAGAAGTAGGAGGGCCAGATTGGATAGGTTTATGAGCTTTTGGTATCTTGGCACAGTCGTGGCCAAACTTTTTTTTTTTCGGAAAAAATGGTTAATTTACGAAAAAAAAGGGCCTTGCCCTAGGATATTACAATAGGCTCAAAAAACCAGCTAAAGAAAAGAAAGAAGACGGAGTCAACCTCTAATCAAGCAACAATGCCCAACGGGGCTAAACAAGGCCAAAACAACAAAAGCAGGCACAACAAAAGCAGTCAACAGACGCTGAACACATTCAGTTTCTATGCCGGCCTTTAGGACGGCTCCCACTGAATTTTATCTTTGCCTCCTGTTTCTTCTGTCTGTTGGAGGCAACTTTCTTTGATAAACGGGAGACCTTCCTCATAATCAGAATTACAAACATCACATCCCTCTTCAGGGGGAGAGCTGGAAGCCTCTCGGCCTGTATCAAACCCAGTAGAGGGGCGGTGAGACGGATTAGCTATACCCAAATCTATCCCAAGAGGAGAGACTACAACTTCACTTTGACCCTGATCAACATCAGGGGAAAGCACAGAAAACATATTGCCCTC
Source organism: Hydrangea macrophylla (assembly GCA_033977485.1). NCBI lineage: Eukaryota > Viridiplantae > Streptophyta > Magnoliopsida > Cornales > Hydrangeaceae > Hydrangea > Hydrangea macrophylla. The sequence continues at coordinate 1,433,962 of JASDAS010000019.1, forward strand.
GCCTTGGGGCGCATCCACAGATTCAACCAACTTGCCTTTACCTTTGCCTTTCACAACTATCCATTCCCCAATCTCTGGATTCTTGCTATAGGAAGAGGGACGGGGAGGATGGCGACGGGAAATGCGACGAGCCGGGGCAAGTTTCGGGGTCACATCTTTAGAACAATCATGACCAAATGCGGAGCATTTAGCACACCTGGGAGGGGTCCACTGGTATTCCACAGTAATGTCAGTTAAAACGATCCCGCCCATCTCATCCTCAGTCTCAAGAGCAAACTTGGTGAGTAGATCATGCGCTCCACTCACTTCCACACAGACCCTGGCAAAGGACACACGCCTGCGACTAGCAGTCACTCTGTCCATCCGCAGAGGTTTGCCAAGGTAGCTAGCAATGAAACTAATGCCCTTACGGTTCCAAAGCTCCAAGGGGATACCAAATAAATTGACCCAGATAGGAATAGAGTGTACCTCCTCCTTACTTAACTTCATATTTGGTTTCCACGGACTTAGAATGAGAGGTTGACCCAAGATATACCATGGGCCACCTTCCAACACAGCATCCCTTTCCTCTAAACTAGAGAATGTGAAGAAATAAAAACCAGAGTTGCCAATGGTATCAATAAGACCTTTATTGTCCCATAGCCGTTTTGTGGTGTTGTAAACAATATTAAATGGAGGATTCCTCTTCTTACCCACAAAGTGTCCAACTAATGTGGACTGCCACTCCTTTTTCCCTTCTTCAATCAGCTCAGATGGAATTTTAAGGTGAAAGTTTTCATGTCGTGGCCAAACTTCTTACACTTAGTGCAGTGGATGGGAGTCCACTGGTAATCAATAGGAAGATGAATCGGATCAATATCACCAGTAACAGGGTCCTCAAAGTCAATCACGAGTTCTTTGAGTAATTCATGTTTGGCATTAAGTTCGATGCAAATGCGGGCATAGGAAATTCTCCTACCCTCAGCAGTAACTTTGGCCACATGCAGAGGCTTACCTATAGCACTAGCTATGTGGCTGAGACCCAAAGGATTCCATAGCTCAAGAGGTATATTTTGAATGTGTACCCAAACTGGGACGGTTGAAATAGATTCCTTAGAAAGGATGAGTCCAGACTGCCATTTTCTCAAGATGATAGGTTGACCACTTACATGCCATGGACCTCCTTCAAGAATTGCCAAACTTTCGTCTTCACTATTGAATTTGAAAAAGAAAAATCCTGAGTCAGTGGCCACCATATCATTTAGCCCATGTTTTCCCCAAAGTCTGTTGGTGGCATTCTTAACAAAAGAATAGGGGAGTTTCTTTCCAAGAAAGTAGCCAACCAAAGTATTATGCCAAGCACTACAACCCTCAATGAAGACTTCCTTAGGGATATTTAGGTGCTGTCCATGAGTTCCTTCCCGAGGCTTAATGTAGTCAAGCTTAAAACCCAAGGAGCTCTTCTGAGTAACCAAAGATGCCCAGGATTTAGCCTAGTTAGGACCACTATCTTGGATAGGTATGTCTGGCTTTGAAGGGCCTTGAGTGGGGAAATTTGTGCCAGTGGTGTTAAGACCAGCTGGGGGTCTCAGCTTGTGACCACCTACATTATTAGGCATTGTGTTCAAGGTGCCAGATGTGGCTGTGTTTGCTGGTATATGCGCAGAACCTCTGCCTTGTGAAGTGTTGTCACTAGTATAAGCAACCACCCGGCTGAAATGTTCACGTGGGAGCCTAGCTTGGAAGTCAACACGTGGGGCCGAGCCGCTAGGAACCAAGGAATTATCATCCTTTGATTCAACTTCAGAGTCACCAAAGGAAGGCTGGCCATTAAACCCAGCCGTATGGGACCCACTATCAGACGCAATGAGGGATTGAAAGTCAACTTGTGGGGCCAAACCGCAAGGCACCAAAGAAGTAACATCCTTATAACCATTATTTAAATCACCGAATGACATTTGGCTACTAACCCCATTAACAGCTAAATTTTTAAAATTATCAAAACATGGGGCACTATGGGACATCCCACCAGATTTTAAGGGAAAAGATGTTACACCCATGTGCTGCGTACCAGCCTTAAGCACGTAAATCTGCTGGGTATCAGCCTTTGGCATGTGGGTCTGCTGGACTTTATAGCCGTTGGTGACAAAAACCGAGGGAGCGTGGGCTATGCTTGGAGCGTGAGAATCACTTGCTGCAAACACTTTGGGAACTTGAATCGCGGTACTTTTTGGATCTAATTGCGAATAATAATCATCCACCAGACCACTACAAGATGAAGAAGTATTCATTTTGGATTTCATTTCAGCCAATAGGTGCCGTAACTGAGTGTTCTCGTCCACCAATTTTGAATTAATTCTTAAGGATGCCTCATAACCAACCTTAAGAGGGTGATCCAAAAGCAGATCTTCCTCTTCATTTTCATTTCCAGAGCAAACTTCATTGTAAACATTAACCTTACCAAATGTTCCCTCAGCAGCATTAATAGCTTCAACCTCCTTTAGAGCACTGTCAGTGGCAATGAAGGCGATTGAATCTGTATTAGCAGTGGAAGACTCCATAAATGGCTCAGCACTCGAATGTGGGATCAGAGCCTCACTGGCCATGGAAGTAGGTGAGGCAGCAGGTTCAAAAGTAGTGCCATTCATAGTTGAAATTGCATTCCGCACCTTAGGATTGTCAGTACCCTTCACAGCTTGTTTCTTTCTCTTTAAGATTTCATTAGAATCCTGAAGAGATTTGAAAACACCTTGATCAGATCTTTCATTCACATACTCCTCTTGAACTACCCAATCTTCATCAAGTTCAAGCTCCTCATCAGAGAAGCCATGAGCCTTAGGCAAGATAGCAGAAACAGGTTCCATGGAAGCAGGAGAGGGTGATGTAGCAACATTAAACACATGAGCATCCAGATTTGAATCTCCTGACACTGCAGTTTTTGAAGGATTTGAAATGATGAAACCCATTCCATTTCCTTCTTTCAACTGCTGGGTAGTGGTTGAGATTGCTTTAGCTACATTGAGCACTCGAACCTTGCCTTCAGATTGGGTACCACCCCTTTCTGACCCATCTCTAAGCAACACAGAACCATCACCTTTGAATATGTATTTCTTCTCCAACTCTGGATCTATAACGGACTGAACACCTTAAGATTTGTACATTTTGTTAGAGATACCCACCTCATCCAATACCCACTTGACCAATGGCTCTTCAAGAAAAGAAGTTGGAGTGGCACCATTGCTCTTCTTTAGATCCCCTTTACTTTTAGTCTGATTCTTCATTATAACCACCAGAAAGAAGAGAGAGGAAAGGAGATAGAAAAAGAGAAGAAGAAAAAAATGGATGGAGAAATAGAGAGAGATGAAGGAGAGGAAAACCAGGAGGATGGATATGATGGAATCAGACCTTAACCTTAACCAAATTCTAGAGAGAGGTGGGAGCTTCTCTCTCTAACCATTGTAAAATTCAACAAAAGTTAACCGAGATAAATGATCCGCAACCACATTTTCTACTCCCTTCTTATCTTTGATTGTTAGATCAAATTCTTGGAGTAGCAGTATCCAATGAATGAACCGTTGTTTCGCATCTTTCTTGGACAACAGGTATTTAAGGGCCGAGTGGTCTGTAAAATAGACAATTGGAGACCCTATCAGATATGACCTGAATTTATCCAAGGCAAAAACTATAGCCAGTAGCTCTTTTTCGGTAGTTGTGTAGTTCATTTAAGCTTCGTTAAGCGTTCGATTGGCATAGTAAATCACATACGGCTTATTGTCCTTCCTCTGTCCTAGAACTACGCCAATAGCATAGTCACTTGCATCGCACATTAGTTCAAAAGGCAAACTCCAGTCAGGTGCCTGTATTATTGGTGCGGAGGTAAGGTAATCTTTTAGTGCTTCAAAAGATGTTTGGCAGCTCTCTGACCACTCGAATGGTGTGTCTTTAACGAGTAGCTGACAGAGTGGTTGGGATATTGCACTAAAATTCTGGATAAATCGATGATAAAATCCTACATGCCCCAGAAAAGAACGAATGTCTTTGACTGTACGGGGGATAGGTAGATTCGAGATTATGTCGATTTTTGCTTTATCCACTTGGATACCTTCGTTGAAGATAATGTGGCCGAGGACTATTCCTTTGGTCACCTGAAATGACACTTTTCCCAGTTTAACACCAGGTGTTTGTCCTCGCATCGTGCTAGCACACGTTCAAGATTTTCAACACAATTTTCAAAAGTATGGCCAACATCGAAAAATCGTCCATGAAGACTTCGAGTATTTGCTCGACCATATCACTGATTGTACTTAACATGCACCGCTGAAATGTAGCAGGTGCATTATAAAGGCCGAAAGGCATGCGACGGTAGGCGAAAGTACCGAACAGACACGTAAAAGTGGTTTTCTCCTGATCTTCAGGAACGATTTCGATTTGATTGTATCCACTATATCCGTCTAGAAAGCAATAGTACTTGTGACCCGCCACTCGTTCTAGCATTTGATCCATGAATGGCAAAGGTAAGTGGTCCTTTCGGGTCACAGTGTTTAATTTTCGATAATCAATCCACATCCCCCATCCGATGGGGATGCGTATCTGTACTAACTCACCTTCTTTGTTTTGAATGACTGTTATGCCTGCCTTTTTGGGTACTACTTGGGTCGGACTAACCCAAGGATCGTCAGAGATTGGATAAATGATCCCAATGTCAAGTAGTTTCAAACTTCTTGCATGTTGGGATTCAGACGCCTTTGCATTTGACGTGAAGGTTTGGCATCTTCCTCCAAATATATTTTATGGGTGCAAACAAACAAACTTATGCCTTTGAGGTCAGCGATAGTCCATCCCAATGCTCTCTTATGTTGTTTTAGCATTTGAATTAGTTTGCCCTCTTGTTCCCGATTCAAATTGGATGATATAATTACGGGGTAAGTTTTCTCAATTCCTACAAAGCGTATTTGAGCTCCTTAGGAAGCTCCTTTAATTCCAATTCAGGGAATTGGAAATTTGAAGGCATGGTTTTGTTTTTGGAGGCAATGGTTCATATGGTGTTACCCACATGCATTCAGCCCTGTCCTCCTCTCTTGTGTCCATCATGAGGCAGAATTGATTCAAGTCAGCATCTAGTGGAGTAGAGTTTTTAGGTTGATATATAGCATCAAGTTGTGACACTACTATCTCCAAAGGATCTTTGTAGTCAACGAAATCAGCCTCATCTTTGATGACCGTCTCGATGTAGTTAACTTCTTCCTCATCCTCGTATTTTTTAGGTCGGGGATTTGAAAAGATTTTGATGTTTGTGGTCATGTTCCCAAATACGATGGTCATTGTACCACTTCTAATTTTAATTATGGCATCGATTGTGTTGAGGAACGGACGTTCAAATATCATCGGGACTTGTGTACATGGGGTTGGACACAAGTTCAGTGTCTAAGATTACAAAATCAACCGGGAAGACAAATGAGTCTATTTGCACTAGGACGTCCTCCAATACCCCTCTAGGGTATTTGACTAACCTATCTGCCAATTGTAATGCAACTCGGGTAGGCTTGTATTCACCTAACCCTAGTTGTTTATAGACTGAGTAGGGCAGAAGGTTTACACTCGCTCCTAGATCGAGGAGTGTGATGTCTATCCTTTGATTTCCAATTTGGCACGAGACAGTAGGAGTGCCGGGGTCTTTGAGTTTTGGAGGCAGTTCATTTTGGATAATTATGCTTGCTTGGCAAGCAACATAGGCGTGTTTCTTTATACTCTGCTACCTATTGACCGTGCATAAGTCTTTCAAATACTTAGCATAGGCCGGTACTTGTTTGATTGCATCAAGGAGTGGAAGGTTTATTTTAACTTCTTTAAATAGTTCCAAGAACTCCTGATTTTAACCTCATTTTTGGGTTTCTTTAGCCTTTGAGGGTAAGGTGCAGGGAAAGGGCATTTCGGTAATTCGTAATTCGTTAACATGTTCGTTTCCGGACCTTCTCTCAACCTCTTCTACTTCTTTAGGAGCTTCATCATTTGATTCTAATGGTTCGTTATTAGTAGATGGCTCCTTATTCTGAGTAGATGATTCATTTTTATTTACCACTTCATCCTCTTCATACTCTTCAGGTGTAGAGAGAGGCATGTTGTACCCTATAATCTTGCCGCTTCTCAGAGTAGTCACGGCTTTAGCATGTTCTTGATTATTGGGACCATTGTTGTATCCCTTAGGGTTTTGAAGTAGCTGGGCAGGAAATGTTCCACTCGATCCCTCTTGTCATGCATACATTCTCCCTAACGTCGTAGACATCTTGCTCATCATTTGGATTAACTGCTGCGTTAAGTTTACGTTAGAGAGTGGGTCTTCCTCTTGTACCTTTTATTATTCGATCTGTTTTGATTGAAATGCTGGGACTGCCTATTGTATTGCCCTTGATATTGGTTGTTGTTGTAGGGTTGTTGTTGATATTGATTTTGTGTTCCAGCGTCATTTTTTCAATTAAAACCGGGGTGATTCCATCTATTGTTATTATTTTGAAAATTGTTATTATTATTATAGGAATTCCCACCCCTCTGTATCCTTGTATGACATTCATCTCCATAGGGGCTTGTTCTTGAAAGTACGGCACATTGGGACAGTACTGAGTAGCGTGTCCCAACATATTGCATGTGCCGCAGGGTTCTTCAGGCATAATCTGCTTAGAACTCTCTACTTTCATATCTAACTCCTCTACTTTCTTTGCTAGTTCTTCGTATTTGGTCATTAGGTGATCTTCACTTTTTAGGATATATACTTTTCTCCTCTACACCTGATAGCTGTGCGCGTGGGACATCCTCAGAGTTAGACCATTCATGAGCATGTTCGGCTAGCCACTCGAAGTGAGTTTCAGCCTCTTCGGTTTTCTTTTTAAGGAATGCACCGGAGCTCATAGTCTCAACCAATTTTTTTGTTTCCCCATTAAGTCCCTCATAAAAGAAGCTGATGGTTTACCACTTCTCATACCCGTGATGTGGGCATGAGAGAAGCAAATCATTGAAACGCTCCCAAGTTTGAGTGAAGGTTTCATTGCTCTTTTGTTTATAGGAGTTTATTTGACGTTTAAGTTCAGTGGTCATGCGAGGTGGGTAAAATTTCTTTAAGAATGCAGTGTTCATCGCATGCCCTGAAGATAGAATTTGGTTTGAGGGTGAGTAGCCATGCTTTTGCTTTATCCTTCAAGGTGAAGGGAAATAGCATTAGGCAAGTCACGTCTACCGGACAATTCTGAGAGAATGTTTTACACACGTCCTCGAAGTCCTTGACATGTAGATCTACCTTCTCGATCTCCATTCCGTGAAAGGTGGGAAGAAGTTGGATCATCCCATTGCGAAATTGGAATTGGCCCACATGTGGTGGGATTAGAATGCAAGAAGGGGTAGGTGCGTGTTCTGGTTGCATGAGATCGCACAATGGACATAGCGAATCATCAAGAGGCACAACCACATTGTCACCATTTTCACTTTGATTATCACCCATTGAATCAGTAGGTGTGGCTACGGGATTAATAGAATCAGATAAGTAGAATGGAATTTCGAGATTTCCTTCATTGGAATTATCGGACATGAAAAGGAAGATTCTAAAAAGATTTTTCACCTAAATGGAAAGAAAAATAAAAATAGAAATAGATGAAGAAAGAGCGAGGTAATCTAAATAAAAGCTGGGCACCTTCCCCGGCAACGGCGCCAAAAACTTGACATGGAATTATTTTGTGTGCGCTTGTGTGCTATACCCAAGTGTAGGTAGACGTGAAAGTAGTATCTGGTAAGACCTGGTCGATCCCACAGGGAAGGTTCTAAACTAATTACTTAGATTAAACTCTAAGAAGTAAATGAAAATTCAATAATCAAGAGAGGTGTAGAACACGAAGTTCTACGATTAACAACTAATGAATGTAAAGCAACTAATTTAAACTAATACTTAACTGATTAACTAAAGCGATATTTTAAAATGATTTTTCTTTATGAAAAGGGAACGTTGGGATCACACGAATCCGCAGTGACCTAGTGATACGAACCCCGCCAATACTGTGACAAAACCCGTAACACGATTAATGTCTCGGACCGTTCTACTGTCAGATTCAATGGAAACCGCGACCCAACACCTATAACAGATGCGAACCTTGGTATAAAGGATGAAGACGCCACAATCAATGATGGAAAACTCGATTGATAAGTCAAGGTATGAACGCCACAGAGTAAATCTGATAAGTTCAAATAGTTCTTCAAAGAACCAAAGAGAAAACTCTCACCATATTATTAATGATCAAAACTGAATATTACAAACCCTAAAACTGTTAAAATAGCTGAGCCTTAAAGTTGGGCCCTTTTAAGCCTACGGAATATTATAGCCCAATATAATTCACCCCAAACTAAAATAAAAGGAAACTAATGAATATAAAAAGTCCCTAAGTTGGCATGCAAGCCTATAATTTATTCTATAGCTTGAATCATGGACACCCAGCCTTGTGGATCACTAGTATCCTCCTTTGGGCCACTCAGATTAGTCTCAACCCAAATTTGTTGAACCAGCCCAATGAGATTGTCCTTGAACCGCTTTGCTCGCGCCCTTGTAACCGGACCAATTGGCACGTGGTTCGGGTCCGCATTCCACCTTGTGCTAGCCGCCATGTTCTCATCATTCCCCTCCTCTTGAAAAGGATTTGTCCTCAAATCGTCACCTACATCAAAAGGAGATAAATCAGTAACATTGAAAGTAGTACTAACATTATACTCACCAGGCAACTCTAGCTTGTAGGCATTATCATTGATGCGCTCAAGAACTTGAAAAGGACCATCGCCTCGGGGAAGCAATTTAGAACGTCTTTGTGCAGGAAATCTTTCTTTTCGCATATGTACCCAAACCCAATCTCCGGGTTCAAAGATGATATTGCGTCGCCCTTTGTTAGCTTGCGTTGCATATTGCTCTGTTCTTCGCTCAATATTGAGCCTTGCTTTCTCATGAATCTGCTTAACAAAATCTGCTTTCTTTTTGCCATCTAAATTAACACGCTCAGTAACAGGTAAAGGAGATAAATCCAAAGGAGTTAAAGGATTAAAACCATACACAATTTCAAAGGGTGAAAATTTAGTAGCAGAATGAATGGTACGATTATAAGCAAACTCAACATGTGGTAAACATTCTTCCCATGTTTTGATGTTCTTTTTAATAATAGCCCTTAACAAAGTAGATAAAGTCCTATTTACTACTTCGGTTTGACCATCAGTTTGTGGATGACAAGTAGTAGAAAATAATAACTTAGTTCCCAACTTACACCACAAGGTCTTCCAAAAGTAACTCAAGAACTTAACATCTCTATCTGAAACAATGGTTCTCTGTCTGAAGAGTTGGTCAGTATTATCCCCGGTTCTAAACCAAATGGTCAAATGGTGGAGGAGAATGACAAAGCTAACTGTTTGCACATGGGCCATCCAGCAATATCCGGCGCCCTGTCCACTCATACTCAGTGCCTATTGGTCAATGATACAGGAGTTGCTGACCAACTTTCCCTTGGTTCACGCAATAGTCCAGGTGCCCCACCCACTTGCCCTTTGTCTAATCCTACACGCTTGAATACAGCTTCCAAGCATTTGAATAACCAAAACTCTACCTTCTCGGCTTTACCCATTGGGCCCACGCACCAAACTTTGAAGGCAGCTTGCTCCACTGCTGACTTAGCTGCGGTCCCACAGTCGTTTAACCCGGGCAGTTCTAATACCCATGTGAATACTCCCCTCAAGGCAGGGCTCAAGCATGTCTCACAACATCCTATTTTAAACCAAACTTCACCACAGTCTCACCACGCAGCAACTGGGATTCATGCTCCCACTCCTTCCCAAAACCAACCTCAAAGTTGGGCTTCTATTCTACAGCCTAAAATTTCAGAGTTTAAGGTTAACTACATCCAACCGAATAGAGATTCTACACGTATTAAAATTCGTCTACCCAAAGTTGTTGCTGAAGAAGGGAGTCGAGCCTGGGATAATACTTTGGTGGGGTATTTCATTGGGAAGAAACTCCCATACTCATTGGTTAAGAATTCCACCTCCAGACTCTGGGGTAAACTTGGTCTACATGATATGTTAGCCACAGAATCTGGTTACTTCTTTTTCAAATTCAACTCAAAAGATGAAAGTGATGCAATACTAGAAGGGGGTCCCTGGCATGTGGCTGGACAGCCCATTATATTGAGTAACTGGCAAAATGGGCTGGAGTTAGCAAAGGAGGCTCAAACCACCATTCCAATATGGGTCAACATATATAACATTCCACTTGAATATTGGAATGCAGAGGGATTTAGCTACATTGCCAGTGCAGTGGGGAAACCGCTACATGTCCATAGAATGACAGCTTCTTGTCGAAGGATCTCGTATGCAAGAATTTGTGTTGAGGTGAACGCTGAATTTGAGTTGGTAAAAGACTTTGATATTGAGATTGAAGACCCAGCCAGTGGGGAATTCAAAACAATTACTTTGAAAGTTGAGTACCAATGGAGCCCTATTAGATGTGCAAAATGTAAGAAGTTTGGGCATGATTGCAGCAAAATCAAATTAGCACACCCTACTCACAAGCCAGCTCCTGTCAGTGCAGACCAACATATTGCAGGCAATTCTGATGATCTTTGGAGGTTGAAAAGTAAAGGAAAGTTTGTCATACATCATGACCCACACTCTAACCCCTCTTCATCTAATGTGCATATGGATGACCAAATTGATAGCACTGAAACTAAACAGAGTCCAATCCTCTCAAATTCGAAAGGTGGAACTACTGTTACTACAGCTCAAATAGAGAACATACTACAACCAGCATTAGAAGTCCCTTGTGCTCTAGCTACATCCTGTACCAACCAGTTTTTGGCCCTGGAGACACTCCCTGCTGAACAAGGGATTATAGTGGAGCAGCAAAGCACAGACACAATCCATACAATCATAAAGCCGATAGTCCAGGGTGCTGTGAATGTTTCCCCCCAAGTTGAAGACAAAGCTCAGACGCCTGCAATAGAAGATAAAGCTAGGTCTTTGGACCAAGGTGAAGACTCAGTGTTGGAAATTTCGAATTCTCCAGATCAAGGGTCTAAACCTCTCCTCTTTATTGGTAACCCTGCATCTAACTTGGGGGAGGTTGAGCCAACAACCCATTCGGATTTGGATATTCCCAATACTCCATTACAGGTATCTCTGTCCCCTTCCTTCTCTAAATCTCAATCCCCTCAAAAGAATACTAAACAAGGTAAGAAGAATATGAGTAGGAGTTCTTCAGGTAAAAGACGACACCCCTTTAGACGTACTTAATGATTATTGGATGTTGGAATATAAGGGGCCTCAATCAGATTTCAAAACAAATGGAAATTTCCAAATTTGTTAATTCTAACCACATTAATGTATTGGGGATCACTGAATCCAAAGTTAGAATACCTAACCAAGAGAGCATACAAAAAAGAATGCTCCCTAGTTGGAATTTTGTCACTAATAGCCTACCTAATTCTGTGGATAGAATTTGGGTTGGCTGGAACCCTAACATTGTAAATTTAACGGTTTTGAAGAACACTAGGCAACTTATTCATGTTTCTATTCAAGATGTTAATTTGTCTGTTTCTTTTGAAGCTTCTTTTGTCTACGGCTTTAATACCATCCAAGAAAGGAGAAGTCTTTGGACTGACATCAAGTCCATCTCAGTTTCGCTTGGTCACATTCCCTGGATTACTCTTGGTGATTTTAACGCGGTACTTAATTCTAAAGAGAAGTTTGGGGGTAATCCTGGGAAAGACCAAGGGACTGAGGAATTTAATGCGTGTGTGCATGCCTCTTGCCTTGTAGATCTTCGGTTCACAGGGATTTATTTCACTTGGAGCACTACCAGGTACAAGGAAAAACTGGACAGAGCTCTAGTCAATCAAGATTGGCTAGCCACATTTCCCTCAGCCTATGCTCAATTTCTCCCAGCTGGTATCTCTGATCATTCTCCTATTCTTTTTTTTTTCGGAAAACTGGTTAATTAATCCAAAAAGAAGTACAAAAGTACAAGGGGCATACCCCAGGATATACAATAAGAGCAAAAGGATGTGGTAAAAACCACCAACAAACTAACAAACAGGGGATGAAAACCTATCAACATGGTGAACCAAGAAAAAAAGGACATCCCATGAGTACTGAGAAAGCAACCAAGTACTCAACACACCAAAATGACACAACAGTGGGTAAACAAAAGGAAAACCCCTCACTTAACAATCAACAACCAAATCAACTGTTATCTGTTCATCTGTTGCTGCCAAAATCAAAACAAGGGAGAAATCAGGTCCATATGGATAAGTAGTCGCGGATTTTAGGATCCTTGTGCCACCTAACCTGAACTTGATCCCGTATGCTACATATAATGTCCTTGATGATTTTTTCTTTAGGTTTGCTCAGTAGTTGGAAAATGCGAGTATTCCTTTCTCTCCAAATGGTGTAGACCATGGTACTGACGCACATCCGTGGCATGATATGTTTGGGCTTTTTTGATTTCCATCTTGTAGCAGCCCAATTGATGATGGATCTCCAATCAAGTGGGCATCCAGACAAATTGAACCTACTCATGAGCACCTGCCAAATATGAGAAGAAAAAACACAAGTAAAAAAAAGGTGGTCATGAGAGTCCATGTCTTTGTTGCAAAAAACACAAGCTAGGGGGCCTTGAGTAAAGGTCCATATCCTATCTTGGGTTGAAAGTTTCTGATGAGCAGCAGCCCAGACGATGAGACTATGACTAGGTATGCTTCCAGGGAACCAAACAAGATGTGCCCATGGGACCTTAGGACGTGCCTCTCTAAGGAAATTCCAAGTGTGAGAGGTAACATAGGCTCCATTTGGAGAAGGGATCCAAATCACCACATCATTAGTATTGGAAGGACTAGGGGAGGACAAAGTAGCATTTTTTATTTCAATCAAATCCCAAGAGGTTGCAATGGGCCAATTCCATTCATTTCCTTCAACAATAACCTGCACTTTAGAGTTAGTAGGAATAGCAGAATCATAAATGACCCGTTGCCCATACTTAGCAAAAAGAGAACCACAGGGTAGCCAAGGGTCATGCCATAGAAAAGTATTAGAACCATTGCCAATCTTATAGTGCACCAAGGAAATAGCAGTAGGTCTAAGTTTTAGTAGTTTCCTCCAATACCAAGAACACTGTGAGGGAGGTTTAACATACCAAAAACTTTGACCCTTTAACATATAAGTTTGTATCCATCTCTTCCAATTTGAGTTGTTTGAAGTGGAAAGGAGATTCCAAATATGTTTGAGGTTAAGAACATGATTCATTTCAACTAAAGGCTTGATGCCCAATCCACCTTCATTTTTTGGTAAACAGACAATGTCCCATGAAACCTTAGAGCCATAAGAATTTTCTGTACCACCAGACCATAAGAATCTTCTTAAAATCTTCTCGACATCTTTAAGAAGACCTTTTGGTAGAATAAACATTCCAGCCCAGTAGTTGTGGATGCCCATAATGACTGAGTTTATCAATTGGGTCCTACCAGCATAGGATAAAAATTTAGAGGTCCAAGATTGTATTCTATTAGTGATTTTCTTAAGAAGTTCATTACAATCATTCTTTCTCAGTCTGGTAGTAATTAGGGGGACCCCCAAGTATTTAATTGGGAGAGCCCCCATAGAGAATTGGAAAGTTGCCCTAATAGCCTCAGCCACATCTGTCTCAATTCCAGACACAAACAGACAACTCTTAGCGTTATTACCCTTCAACCCAGTGAATTCAGAGAATTGGTCGAGAGTGGTCTTAATGAACTTAGCAGATATTACATCTCCATGGAACAAAATCATCAGGTCATCCGCAAAACATAAGTGGGATATTTTAAGTTTATCACACTTCCAATGATATTTAAAACTCTCAGCTTTAGATATGTTATAATAAAGCAGTTGACTAAGAGCTTCCATTATGAGGACAAAAAGATAAGGCGACATAGGATCCCCTTGTCTTAGGCCTCTGGCCCCCTCAAAATACCCCACAGATTCACCGTTAAAGTTAATGGAGTATTTTGGGGATGTCACACAAGCTTTGATCCATATGAGCATTTTGGGAGGGAAACCCAAAATCTTAAGGAGATCAAATAAAAACACCCAACTGACACTATCATAAGCCTTCATTAAGTCAATTTTAACAGTGGCTCTGGGAGGCCCATTAGGAGAGTGATAACCTTTCATGAGGTCTTGAGCAAGCAAAATATTGTCACTAATCTTTCTTCCTTTTACAAAAGCAGATTGCGATTGATCAATAAGACTAGGGAGAACTTTTTGAATTCTCTGAGCAATAATTTTGGAAATGCATTTGTAAACGGTATTGCAACAAGAAATAGGTCTGAATTCCCCCATGGATGAAGGATTCGGAACTTTGGGAATTAAGGCTAAGAGAGTCGCATTAGATTCAATTAGTATCTCTCCGGAGGTAAAAAATTCTCTAATAGCCGCAAGAACGGAAGGCCCTGTTATATCCCAAGTTTCTTTAAAGAAAAAAGCATTAAATCCGTCAGGACCCGGGGCTTTATTACTATGAAGACTAAAAAGAGTTTTCTTAATTTCCTCATCCGTTGGAATAGCATCCAAGGTATTACTTTGTTCCGGGCGTAAAGATTTTGAAATAAATTTTTTGAGTTCCTCCGGACCAGGATAATTATGATTAGCAGTAGTTCCGAGCATATCATGGAAATATCTAACAGCCTCCACCTTAGCTTCTCCCTCATCATTGGTCGTGGTATTATCAGGCCTAACAAGAGAAAGAATGCGTTTCTTGTTTCTCCTTATTTTAATAGAATTGTGGAAATATTTAGAGTTCCTATCTCCACCTTCCAACCATTGAATCCTAGATTTTTGTCTAACAATTTCCTCTTCAATTCTAGCGGCTTCTAGAAAATTTTTCATAGCCTTTTGTTCCACCTTGATTAGATCATTATCCATGGGATTAGCCTCCAATTTAGTTTGACTCTGAAAAAGATCTTCTCTAGCCTTATCCAATCGAAATCTTTCTTTGCCAATGATATCTTTTGAAAGAATTTTAAGATCATTTTTAACACGCCGAAGTTTATGACAGAGTTGAAATTGGGCAGTGCCTTCTATTCTATAGTCCCAAGACTTTTGAACAGTAGGAGAAAAGCTTTCAAAGGAAGTCAGAAAATTATAGAATTTAAAAGGTCTTCCTTTTCTTTTCCTGGTGTTATCAATGTTAACAATGATAGGAGAGTGGTCAGACATACCTGCTTGCTTGAAATTAGCAAGAGACAAAGGGAAGGTATCGAGCCATTCCTGGTTAATAATTGCCCTGTCCAGCTTTCTCTGTGTAAAGTCCGGTTTTCCAAATCTTCTATTACACCAAGAGAAAAAAACTCCAATATATCTAAGATCCACGAGACAAGTATCATTAATACATTTAGAGAAATCTTCCCTCTCAAGTTCACTTCCCTTATCAGTGCCTTGAATTTCATTGGAATGAAGAGTCACATTGAAATCTCCCAAAGCAATCCAGGGATTAGGGCCTATATCATTAGCAATGGTCCTGAGAGAATTCCATAAGCTAATCCTTTGGGTTCCAGTATTAAACGCATAAACAAAAGATGCCTCAAAGTTAATTTTATTATCATCACTAGTAATCCTCGTATGGATAACCTGAGGATTAGAGATCAAAATGTCCACATGGACAACGTCTGGATTCCAAGCAATCCATATTCTTCCATGAAAGTCAGTTTGGGTATTAGTAAAAAAACACCAGTGAGGAAGGATGGAATTTTGGATGAAGACCTCATTAGTTTGTTTAACTTTGGTTTCGGTGATACCCATAATAGAAATATCATTTTCAAAAATGAATTTTTTTAACTCTTTTTGTTTATAGGACTTGTTGAGCCCCCTAACATTCCAATTACAAATAATCATTGATTACGAGTATAGGAATTATTTTTCATACCTGAGGGAATTCCCTTCCTCTGATTATTACCTTTACCTGGAGATAGCTTGAGAGCTAACCCGGACCTTATGCTGGTAGTGAGTCCTCCGCCTCCTTCCAAACTATCAAAGGCCCCTTTGTTTGTGGTTAGTGGAAATCCACCTTGATGTTGTTGGGGCTGTTCCATGTCTGCATCAATCGTGTCATCAGAAAGGATGCCAAAAGGGTTTGAAGCTTTGATTTCCAGATGCTTTGGAGAGGCATTATGAAGGTTGTGGACTGCTTTGGGGTTTATAGAATATATAACATGCTCATAACTCCTTGTCGGGGATTCTTGATCCGGGGTTTTTTCCCCATTATCTCTTCCATCAGAAGCTTCCATAGGAGTAAAGGAAGAAATAATTTTCTCGGGGCTTTGAGGCCGAGGGATCGTCTGAGGGGTTTTGGTAGGAGGAGGATTTGCACCTTTAACCGGATAGTCTGTGGTAGGTTCCCTAGCTTCCCTTTCGTTACATTGAAAAACTGAGAGATGACCCTGAACAAGATCTGGGGCATTAGGAATAGCAGAAGTGGAAGGTGCTTGGTTAGGATCTTCCGTAGAAACCATTTTCCCTTTTTCCTTGGTCATCCATTGTCCTTCTTCTATGCCTTTCTTGGATCTATGCTCCTTCTGATGATTATAATTATTCTGGGTTTTTTCACAATTGTGGCCAAATTTCTTGCACTTTTTACAAAGGGTAGGTGTCCACTGGTATTCAACATGAATTCTAATAATTTCTGGTTCTCCACTAATAGGATCTTCAACTTGGATATCAAAGGCATTAAGTAATTCACGTTCAGCGCTAACATCAATACAAATTCTGGCACATGAGATTCTGCGACATGTGGCTGTCGTCCTATCAACGTGTAAGGGTTTTCCGATAATACTTGCAATATGGCTCAATCCGTTGGGATTCCAGTATTCTAAGGGAATATTATATATATTTACCCAAATGGGAACAGATGATGGGGCTTCTTTAGACAATCGCAAGCCCGGTAACCAACTACGAAGAATAATGGGTTGCCCTGCAAAGTGCCAGGGACCCCCTTCAAGAACCGCTTCGCTAGCCTCTTTGCTGTCAAACTTGAAAAAGAAAAACCCAGAATCCGTTGCTATCATGTCAATAAGACCAACTTTGGACCACAGCCTGGCAGTGCTGGTCTTAACAAAGGAGTAAGGTAGCTTCTTCCCAATGAAATACCCAACAAGGGTGTTGTCCCATGGTTTACTGCCTTCTGTAGCTAGCTCTTTAGGTAGAATATAGCAATTGTTTTCTCCATTAGCCGAAGGTTTAACGTAGCGAAGTTTAAAAGTAGGTGCAACTTTTTGTTTAACAAGGGAGACCCAAGAAGGGTTGTTGGCCTGTGGGTGTACAGATGAAGTTTTTGGGTCTATTTGAGTAGGCGTGTAAATATTAGTAGGACAGCCCATATGCTTGTCATCCACATTTGAATAATGAGGACTAATGTTGGCTACCAAGGATTCTTGTGGACCCGAGACCTTTTGACTAATGGGTTCAATTTTTAAAATTGAATTTTGGTCTTGCAGATTTGGAAAAGCTGGAGCAAGAGTGTTCAAATTAATGGGGGAACAACTTTCGGCAACCAAGTTCAAAGGTGGGGCCGAAACCTTTTGACAAATGGGACTAGTGACTTGAATCTTATGAGGGGAAATAATTTTGGCTGCCAAATTCAAAGGTGGGCCCGTCTTCATTTGACTAAAGGAACTAGAGAGTAAGTGTACCTTGTGATTATGTGATGCATAAGATTGTTGAGCAGTGGAAAATGAAGGAATTTCAACACTTGGCCCATCCGTTTCACATGGCCCATCCGTAGCACCATGTGCTAAACTTTGATCACTAACATGAGTTGTCTCCTTAGGGGGCCCATTTGGGATGACTTGTAAATCATAATCTGTAACACTCAAAAGACTTTGTCCACAAGAGGACGCATGGGAGCCTTGGAAGTCAACTTGTGGGCCCGAATGATTAACAAGTGTAGTCTTCATAATATTTGTGGAAGCATTAGGAGACATAGATCCTGATTTTCGGGAAAAGGCTTCACCACCCATGTGCTTGCTACTCATTTGACCGGGGATTAAAGGAGTGTTCATAACACACGTGGCATTAGGGTTATTCATCTTATTCGGACCATTGGATACTTTAGGGCTGTCAATCGCATGCGGATCCATGTGATTAACAATCCTAAATTTTGGAGACAAATCACCGGAATTCTCGGGAAAGTTACTGGTAAGCACATGGGCACTGCCAGCTTTATGCGGGTTTTGAGGCTCAATAAAGCCGTTGGAATTAACTTGAATAGGCGCGTGGCTTTTACTCTCGGCAAACAAGGCAGATTGGGTATTTGTGGGACTTTTTGGATCAAAGCATGTACCAACTGTGTCTTTACCCGAGAGAACTGGTTGAAGTTGACTCTGAATTTCTTGAATACCTTCATCGTTAATAGAATACACTTCAGTCCGAGAAGGATTTGTAAGGATAAATTTACCAGACAATGTTTTGTTTCCAGTAACTCCTTTTTTCTTCTTAAGGATTTCATTAGAGTCTTGGACTGACTTAAATGAGCTCCCTTCCAAAGTTCTTCCATCCTCATTTTCTTCTTGGCAAGATAGACTGTCCTCCCAATCTTCATGTAATTCGAGATCTTCATCAGAGTAGCCATGAGGGTCTTCTCTTTTGAGAGCATTCCTTCCTAACTGAGAATACAAGGATCTAGTAGGACCAGCATCTATGGGACCTTTAATTTCATTTGAGAGCTGGTTTGGAATAGAAATAGATTTAGCCACATTGAGTACTCGGATTTGTCCTTCTGATTGGGTACTGTTGATTGTGGATCCATCTCTAAGAAGCACAGAACCATCTCCCTTGAGGACATATTTATTCCCCAACTCTGGATCAAAAACAGAAAGGTCACCCATGGTTGTGGGACTAGTGGATGGTTCAGAGACACCCTTTGGATTATTAGACATATTCTTGATAGGATAAGCCACTTCATTGGATATTGGATTAGATGAAGGAGAGCCAGCTTTCCCATGACTAGCAATTTGATTTTTTTTCTTCTTATTTGACCCCATTGAAATGGAGAAAAGAAGAGAATCAGAATAAGAATTCTAGAGAGAAGGTGGACATTCTCTCACTTAGCTTCTATTCTCCTATTCTTGTTAAAATGGATAACTCTATTAGGCTTAGTTTGGCCCCCACGTGGTGCTTCTCCTTTTTTAAAGCTCAATTTCATGTTAATTCATTTGGTAACTAGTTTATGAGCTTTGCAAAAATTGAACTTAGGGCTTTTTTGGAGGGAGCTTTTAAAAGCTCTAGAATGGAGCTTTTAAAAGCTCAAGGTTGCTTTTTGGTTTCATGATGTCTTTTTGAAGAGTAGTGTGTCACTTGTATAAAATTATCAAAGAACTTAGTAATAAATTTCATAAGCTCCTTTTAAAAAGCCACATGGGGGCCAAACTAAGCCTTAGAAAGAAAGGTCATACGTTTAAATTCTATAACTATTGGACCTCTTTGGATAAGTTCGAGGACTTGGTTAGAAACTCATGGGTCAATAATGTTGAAGGTAATTACCAATTCCAATTATGCAAGAAACTTAAGAATCTTAAAATTGCACTTAAAAAATTCTCTAAAGATTCTATAGGTAGAGAAAAGTTGCTTGCTGACGAGTCTAGAGAAAACCTTATGCAATGCCAGAAATTACTAGATGTGCACCCACATGACCCAACTATCAAAGCACAGGAACGTAGCCTCATGGGAATTTTCCTAGAAGCTATACGTGTGGAGGAAGAGGTGATGAGGCAAAAATCTAGAGTCCAATGGCTTGAAGCAGGAGATAAGAACACCACCTTCTTCCACCAATCCATTAAAAATCGAAGGAATAGGAATAGAATAGTGTCTCTCCTCTTACCTAATGGGGAATATACAAAAAATGAAGCGGAATCCCAACAGGAAGCCTTTAGATATTTTAAATCCATGATTGGTACCCCTGCGGCCAATATCTATCCTGGTTCTAATGTACTCAGGGATATTATCCATAAAAGAATCCCATCGGAAGCCTTTTCTAGTATGGATAATATTCCTAGTGATATAGAGATCAAGGACGCCATGTTTAGCATTCACAGCAACAAAGCACCGGGTCCGGATGGTTACAATGCACATTTCTTTAAAGAAACCTGGAACTTAACCGGTGCTTTAGTAACTCAAGCTATCAAAGAATTCTTTATCCATGGTGAACTTCTGGGAGAAACCAATGCAACCATAATTGCTCTTATTCCTAAAAATCCTAATCCCTCTAAAATGGGTGACTTTCGTCCTATTTCGTGTTGCAACACCATTTATAAATGTATATCCAAAATTATTGCAAAACGAATCCAACTTGTCCTTCCCAATCTTGTTGACAATGCCCAATCTGCCTTTATCAAAGGTCGCAAGATAAGTGATAACATTTTGTTAGCTCAGGATCTCATGAGGGACTACCATAAGCCTTCAGGTCAACCCCGCGTAGCTGCCAAGGTTGACCTTATGAAAGCCTATGATAGTGTTAGCTGGCAGTTTCTTTTGGACTTAATTGATATTCTAGGGTTTCCTCCCAAGATGCAAAATTGGATTAAAAAATGTGTTACTAGCACCAAATACTCCATTAACTTTAATGGTGAATTAATTGGCTACTTTGAAGGTGCTAAAGGCCTCAGACAGGGTGACCCGCTTTCCCCCTACCTTTTTGTTCTTGTTATGGACACTTTGAGTCAATTGCTAAAACACAATATTACTGCTTCAACCCACTTTAAATTTCATTGGAAATGCGATAAGTTGAGTATATCCCACCTGTGCTTTGCTGACGACCTACTGTTATTGTTTCATGGGGATAAAGAATCTGCTCAACTTATGAAAAACACTCTTACTCAATTTTATGATTTCACAGGCTTGCTTGCTAATATTAGTAAGAGTTGTTTATTTACTTCTAGCATTGAGGATACTGTTGTTAATTCCATGTGTCATATATTCCAATTTCCTATTGGATCCCTTCCTCTTAAGTACCTAGGCGTTCCTCTCATAACCTCTAGACTAAAGAAGGGCGATTGTCAAGAACTTGTTTATAAGATTAGCTCTAGAATTACATCTTGGACATCTAAATGCCTATCTTATGCTGGATGGCTTCAATTAATTCATTCTGTTTTGTCAGGAATTCAAAATTACTGGTCTGGTATGTTTATCCTACCCAAAAGTATCTTAAAAGAGGTTGAAAAGTTGTTGAGGAGATTTCTTTGGTCTGGTGGCATTGAGAAAGCTTATGGGGCTAAAGTTGCATGGGACCTTGTATGTAAGCCTAAAAAAGAAGGGGGCTTGGGGTTAAAAAATCTTGTCCAACTCAATAAAACAATGAATTTAAAACATATTTGGTCTCTTTTCTCTTCTGGACCAAAATCTCTGTGGGTGGATTGGGTTAAAACTTATCTTTTAAAAAACAATAGCTTTTGGGTTACCAAAGCCCCATCCCAGAGTTCTTGGTATTGGAGGAAACTTCTTAAACTCCGAGAGATGGTGAGGCCCTTATTGAAGCACAAAATTGGTAATGGGTGTGGTACCTTCCTTTGGTATGATAATTGGCACCCCTTAGGACCCCTCTTGGATAAATTTAGTCCTAGAGTTGCTTATGACGCAGCGATACCATTGAATGCGCAAGTTAAGGATATCATAGTGGATGGGGAATGGCATTGGCCGCATACTAACACGTTAGAACTCATGGAAATTCGGAGCCACATGCTTGAGCTTCCCCTTCCGTCTGATAATCTTGATAGTGTCGTGTGGGTTCCTTCTCCTAATGGGAAATTTAATCTTGCATATACTTGGGAACACCTTAGAGTTGTTTGCCCTAAGGTCCCATGGCATCGGCTCATTTGGTTCCCAGGGAATATACCAAGGCATAGTTTCATTTCTTGGTTGGCAATTCTTAATCGATTATCTACTCATGACAGGATCTTCCACTTCACACCTGGACCTTTGGGATGTGTTCTATGTCATCAAGGTATGGAAACTCATGATCATTTGTATTTTGGTTGTTCATTCTCTTCTTTTATTTGGCAGGCAGTTCTGCAACGATTGGAGATTACTCCTCAAGCTTCCTCTTGGAGCGCAACTGTGGAATGGGCAGCTAGGACTTGGACAAAGAAAACTCCCCAACACATCATTCCTAAAATGTGCCTTGGGTTGGTGGTGTATAGCATCTGGAGAGAAAGAAATGCCCGAACATTTAACTCCAAAGTCACAACAAAGGAAAGACTTCTTCAAGAGATCGTCCTCCAAATCTCTATCCAAATCCAAATCAAGTGGAGAAACGACCCACTTCTACCTATTTACATTACTAGATGGACGTAATTGTAATTGTTTTGTTAATCTCATTTTGCTCCATTGGAGTATTTTGCTAGTTCAGTGAGAGGGGCCTTTGGGCATTATTGCTTGTTTTGTTTCTGTTTTGTTTAGGGTTCCCCCATCTCCGTTTTCATAGCTCATTGATACTTGGTTAGGGAAGGTCTTTTCTTTGGTTGCTGGCCTTGGAAGTTGTCCTCCCTATTTTGCATCATTTGGATGCTTCTTGCGCTTGTTGTATATCCTGGGGTATGCCCCTTGTATTTTGTATAGTGCCGTTTGGCTTTTTTTTATTCATTCACCAATTCCCAAAAAAAAAAAAAATCTCACAATCTCCTTAAAGAACAAATCAGCAACATGTGAAGCATCATCAGTTTTGTGACATGGAATAAAATGTGCCATCTTGGAAAATCTATCCACAACCACAAAAATTGAGTCTCGACCGTGTTTAGTCCTAGGTAAACCTAACACAAAATCCATTGAAATATCAATCCATGGTTCACTAGGAATTGGAAGAGGTGTGTATAAGCCATGGGGTTGTACTCTAGATTTCGCCCGCCTACATGTGACACATCTACCACAAATCCTCTCAACATCTTGTTTCATGCGTGGCCAATAGAAGTGTTCTTGCAGAACGGCTAATGTTTTAACTACCCCAAAATGTCCCATTAACCCTCCCCCATGTGACTCTCTCACAAGCAACTCTCTCACAGAACAATTTGGAATGCACAATTTATTTTCTCGAAATCAAAACCCCTCATGCCTATAGAATTTATTATGGGCAATTTTTTCACAAGATTCAAACTCTTCACTAAAATCTAGGTCTAAAGGATATAATTCTTTAATATGCTCAAAACCAAGAATCTTAGCATCAAGAGTGGAGATTAGAATGTACCTTCGAGAAAGTGCATCGGCAACGATGTTCTCCTTACCTTGTTTATATCGAATGACGTATGGAAATGTCTCAATGAATTCAACCCATCGTGCATGTCTCTTGTTCAGCTTGTGTTGGACTTTAAGGTGCTTTAAAGACTCATGATCAGTGTGAATCACGAACTCTTTAGGCCACAAGTAATGCTGCCATGTCTCCAAAGCTCGAACCAATGCGTACATCTCTTTGTCATAAGTGGGATAGTTTAAGGCAGCCCCACTTAACTTCTCACTAAAATATGCAATTGGTCTTCCTTCTTGCATAAGCACGGCGCCAATACCTAAACCTGAAGCATCACATTCAATTTCGAAAGTTTTTGTAAAGTTAGGTAAAGCAAGTAAAGGTGCATGAGTTAACTTCTCCTTGAGTAATTGAAATGCCTTCTCTTGCTCTTTCCCCCATTTGAACCCAACATTTTTCTTGATGACTTCGGTTATCGGTGCAGCTATATTACTGAAGTCTTTCACGAACCTCCTGTAAAAACTAGCAAGTCCATGAAAACTTCGCACATTACTTACACTAGATGGGCTTGGCCATTCTTGGATGGCACGAATCTTTTCTTCATCAACCTGTATTCCTTGTGCACACACAACAAAACCAAGAAACACAAGCTTATCGGTGCAAAAAGTGCACTTCTTTAGGTTAGCAAACAACTTTTCATTTCTAAGCACATCTAACACAAGTTTTAAATGCTTCAAATGCTCTTCCAAGTTTTTGCTATAAATCAGGATATCATCAAAATAAACAACTACAAATTTTCCAATGAAAGCACGCAAAACATGGTTCATCAATCTCATAAAAGTACTAGGAGCATTAGTTAATCCAAAAGGCATAACTAACCATTCATACAAACCATATTTTGTTTTAAATGCAGTTTTCCATTCATCACCTTCTTTCATTCTAATTTGATGATACCCACTTTTCAAATCAATCTTAGAAAATATACAAGAACCATGCAACTCATCTAACATATCATCTGAGCGAGGAATAGGGTGTCGATACTTTACCGTTATGTTGTTGACGGCTCGGCAATCAACGCACATTCTCCACGTCCCATCCATCTTAGGAACCAAAATCACCGGAACGGCGCATGGACTCATACTTTCTCTTACGTACCCCTTTTCCATTAACTCACTAACCTGCTTTTGTAGCTCCTTTGTCTCCTCAGGATTGCTTCTATAGGCTGGTCGATTTGGAATGGTAGCACCGGGCACGAAATCAATTTGATGTTCAATCCCTCGAATAGGGGGTAAACCATGTGGAACCTCCTCGGGAAAGATATCACCAAACTCCTGCAAAAGAGAAACAACAGAACTAGGCAAAGATGAGTCAATTTGGTTAGTGTTTAAAAATGCCTCTTTGTACAAAAGTACAATCATAGGCTGATTTGAAAACAACGCTCGTTTGATCTCACTCGCTTTTGCATAAAAATTCTTTTTTTGGTTTCCCTCTAATTTTCCCTCAATGGCTGCATTTTTCTTTTCTTTTTCCCTCTCATTTTTCTCACTCCTTTTCTTTTGTTCACTCTCTTTCTTTTGATCACTCTCCCTTTGCAACCTCACTTGATCTTCATAAACTTGCTTCGGTGTCAAAGGCACTAAGGTGATTGTCCTTTGATTAAGCACGAACGAGTATTTATTTGTGAAACCATCATGCTTAACACGTCGATCAAATTGCCATGGCCTCCCTAACAACAAGTGTCCAGCTTGCATCGGAACCACATCACTCAAAACTTCATCTTCATATCTCCCAATACGAAAAGGAACTATTACTTGTTTAGTCACCCTTACTTCTCCACTATCATTGAGCCATTGCAATTTATAAGGCCGTGGATGCTTGATTGTTGGCAGCCCTAATTTCTCCACCAAAGTTGTGCTAGCAACGTTAGTGCAACTCCCCCCATCGATGATCATACTACACACCTTATCTTTGACATGACATCTCGTATGAAAAATGTTCTCCCGTTGCACCTCATCATCTTCTTTAACTTGCATATTTAGAGCTCTCCTTGCCACTAACAAATCCCCTTGGGCAGCGTACTCTTCATCATCGGCATCCTCCAATGGTGGCACAGATTCATTGTCATCTTCATCTTCGGTTTCAATCTCACCATTGTCTCGCATCACCATAACCCGCTTATTTGGACATTGACTTGCTATATGTCCCCTGCCTTGGCATTTAAAACACTTAATGTCACGATTTCTAGAAGTAGAAGAATCAGATTTACCTTGATTTCCATGGCTGGTCACTTCTTGTTTTTGGTCAGTTTTTGGCTTCACCAAAGGCTGCTTCTCATCTCTTTTCCAATTATTTGGTTTCCAAGCGGATGTATTGGAATTTTGGCTTGGATTTTGGCTTGGACGTGTGCTGCTGCCCCTCCGCTTAAGTTGATTCTCAATTTTAATAGCCATGTGTACCATATCCTCCAATTCAACATAGTGTTGCAATTCCACTGCATTGGCAATTTCCCGATTCAACCCAACTAAGAATCTAGCCATTGTAGCCTCTCGATCTTCCTCTACATTCGCTCGAATCATAGCTACTTCCATCTCCTTATAATATTCTTCCACACTCCTATTACCTTGCCTCAAACTTTGCAACTTGTTGTACAACTCTCGGTAATAATAGCTTGGAACGAACCGCTTCCTCATCACAGTTTTCATATCCCCCCACGTCTCTATTGGACGCTCCCTATTTCTTCTCCTATTCAACACCAATTGATCCCACCAAATGATAGCATAATCAGAAAATTCAATGGCAGCAAGTTTTACCTTCTTAGCCTCAGAGTAATGGTGGCAATCAAATACTAATTCTACCTTCTTCTCCCATTCTAGATAGGCTTCCGGATCATTCTTCCCTTGAAACGAAGGAATCTTCATCTTAATACTACCCAAATTATTATCTCCCGGTTCCTAGCTTCTCTAAACCTAACTTCTCTACCCCGACCACCATATCTCCTATGATTATCTATTGACTCCTGATCATTTTCTTCGTCAAAGTCTTCCCAAAAATACTCCTCTTCTTCAACTCTCACTCCCCTCGGTTGAACTCTCTCTCTTCTACGTCCATGAGGAGCATTGTTTTGTGGCTGCTCCACACGTGCATTCTCTACTCTATCTAACCGTTCATGGACTTGATCCATCTCTGTCCTCAATACCCTCCTCATTTCACCCATTAATGCCTCCAATAGTAGTTTCTGATCAGTCTCTCCCGAAACCTCCCCGGCAATGTTTTTGTCTTTATGGGCCATATTTCGCTGCAAAACAAAGATTAGATAAAAAAATATATAGGACCTCACAACTCTCGCTCACGTGTTTCACTCAACTAGGATGTATCACTCAAGTTCACTCGTGTTTAAACTGAAAATCAATTTGGCTTTTACCCTCTTACGTGCTCACCACTCTTGCCTTTTTCCACTCGTAGTAATTCTCACTCGGTTCTTATGAAACTGTTCAAACAATGACCAGAATTTCTCAGTAACAATCCACACCCAAACTAGACCAATCAAATTTGGAAGCTGAAAGCACGACGAAAAAAACGAACGCGGATGGCTAGGTTTCCAAAAGCACAAAAAATGGAATTTTCGGAAATTTTTTTTTTTTCACACTATGGAGTAAGGTCAGATTCGGACTCCTTAGACCCCAAATATCGCAAAACAAAAATAAAATTTTAAGCCAAGTTTTTGTATTTTTTTTTTCTACGGCTTACCGATCTCTTTTTTTTTTTTTTTTTTTTTTTTTTTTTCTACGGCTTACCGATCTCTTCTCTTCTTTTTCTCTTCTTTTCTTCTCTTTTTTTTTTTCAATAATCAGGCAGACTTCACAGTTCACGTATCTGATTCAGAAACCCTAATTCTCGAGAAGGAAAAAACCCCACAATAACAACGATCACGAGAATGAACAAACACGAAATAACAAGAGCAAATCACAGATCAGATTCGCAAACCCTAAACACGAAATTCCAGATCGTAATCGAACACCCTTCCTTTTTTTTTTTTTTTTGATACGGTTCAAAAACGAGAACGAATAAGAAAACGAAGAGAAACAAAAAAACGAATACGAACAGAACCAGAAGAAACGAATAAGAACAGAAACGAAAAAGATATGATAAACCTGAGACTAGAACCTGGCTTTGATACCAACTGATACGAACCCCGCCAATACTGTGACAAAACCCGTAACACGATTAATGTCTCGGACCGTTCTACTGTCAGATTCAATGGAAACCGTGACCCAACACCTATAACAGATGCGAACCTTGGTATAAAGGATGAAGACGCCACAATCAAGGATGGAAAACTCGATTGATAAGTCAAGGTATGAACGCCACAGAGTAAATCTGATAAGTTCAAATAGTTCTTCAAAGAACCAAAGAGAAAACTCTCACCATATTATTAATGATCAAAACTGAATATTACAAACCCTAAAACTGTTAAAATAGCTGAGCCTTAAAGTTTGGCCCTTTTAAGCCTACGGAATATTATAGCCCAATATAATTCACCCCAAACTAAAATAAAAGGAAACTAATGAATATAAAAAGTCCCTAAGTTGGCATGCAAGCCTATAATTTATTCTATAGCTTGAATCATGGACACCCAGCCTTGTGGATCACTAGTATCCTCCTTTGGGCCACTCAGATTAGTCTCAACCCAAATTTGTTGAACCAGCCCAATGAGATTGTCCTTGAACCGCTTTGCTCGCGCCCTTGTAACCGGACCAATTGGCACGTGGTTCGGGTCCGCATTCCACCTTGTGCTAGCCGCCATGTTCTCATCACCTAGCCATCTACCATGCAAGTACATTAAAGTTCAATGGGGTACAACCACTCACAGTATTCCGTATTTCTTCTAAAAATAAAGAATCAATAGCCATTTCATGACCGGGAATATTTTTATTTTTTTTTCGGAAAGTAATGACCGGGAATATATCATCACAGTTAATTTGAAAAACATGAAGGTGGTTCAAAACAATAGTTAAGTCTCGCACTCTGAATGGTGTAAGCATTCAAAGTGGTTTGCAAAAGGTATTGAAGAAAAATGCCTTAAGGCTTAAAGTTTAGAAACTATTTTGACAAACTGAGCATTTGGGGACAGTTTGATAACAAATCTCTAAAACAGAAAGTCAAGGAATACTATGAAGGACCTTCTCAAGAGTCAGAATTCTTGATCGATCGATGCGCTTTCGATCGATCAAAAATCATCATCTCTCAATCGATCGAAATGTCTTCGATCGATTGACTGTATCTATGTTCCGATCGATCGAATTCAATTCGATCGATCAAACACAGGAATTACTCTAGTGCATGGCAGAGCCTGAAGATCACTATTTCATCGTGATCCCCCAACTCGAGGACTACTCAGACATGGTCTAGAGTGTCACAGATTTGTTTTTACCTTGAAAGTTCATTAAAGTCTTGTTTGGTTGTGATTTAAACATGCAAACTACGAAAACTATGGGTTTAACAATAACTAACATTATTCCCGAAAAAAAAAAAAACAATAACTAACATGAAAGACTATGATTATAACAGGTTAAACTACGAGATTAAACTAGCAGAATATAAATAAACTGATATAACAAAACCTGGAATATAGAACTTTAATCAAACTTAAGAGAATCCAAGACAAAGCAATCTTAAACCTTGAGAAACCTACAAAACAAAGATAAAAACTCTCTCTCTATCTCTCTCTCTCTCTCTCTCTCTCTCTCTCTCTCTCTCTCTCTCTCTCTCTCTCTAAAACTGATGAAAAATAAGTTGGGCATCCTTATGGATGTAAAAATAATGAGTATTTATACAAAAACCTAATGCTTGGGTTGATTACAACTATTCTACTGCGTGCGCGTAAGTTCTGATAAAAACCATGTTCGATCGATCGATCATTGTTCGATGGCTTAAACTGTTGGAATACTCGAGCGCTTGAACGAACTGTGATCGATCGAAACCTCGATTGCTTGAAGCTTCTTCGATCGCTCGAACTCCATTTTTCATCTTTGAATTGTCTTCCTTATAATCAGGCTCTCCTTTTATCCTGTTATTCATTCCAGAACAACTGCTGGATGTAGAAGGATAACTTATGCTCGAATATGTATCGAATTAAATGCTTCGGATGAACTTCTAAAGGAACTTGTTGTTGAGTATACAGATCCGATTAGTGGAGAAAGGGAACAAATCCTTCTCCAAGTTGAGTACCAATGGACACCACTTCGATGTGCTAAGTGTGCAAGATTTGGGCACGATTGCTCCAAATTTATTAAGAATCAAAATATTACTAAAGAAGTTGATCCTGTGCCGATTGGAAATGATGGAGACTGGAAAATTCAAGGGAAAGGAAAAGACTACCCTTGCTGCAGCTGAACCTGCTAATCCCCATCTCCCCGAGGGAAGTGAAATTCCAATCAGTCCTGTGCCAGTTGTTAAGGATAAGGGTAAGCTTGTGGCTGCAACTACTAATAGCAATGTCTTTGTGATTTTGGGTAAAATAGATGAGATTGATGAAACTGACTCAATTAAGGCCCTTATTAAGCCTAATACAAGTCCTCCTATTGATGATAACAATACAGACAGTGATGTTCCACCCTTCCCAGATTTGTTGAGTTTCAGTCATGAGAATGTTGCCAAGTCACATGTTAATACTTGTCTGCTGAGGAAAGATTTAAATGGTCCTAAATTTGACAATGTATTGCAACAAGCCATTACTGATGAACCCACCGTCCAAACCATAAAGATTATGGTCCCTAGCCAGGAAGTTAATTCTGAGGAAGAGTCTGGATCACATTTATCAGTTGAAGCAGTTTCTTTGAAGCCTCCTGAAGATGAAACAACTCAATACAAACACGGGGATCCCCATCCGACCCCCCCTACTACTCTGCATAATATCATGGTAAGGTACAATATAAGAAGAATAAAACCTCCAGTTCTTCAGGTAAAAAGAAAACATCCCTCAATAGTTGTTAATGATATTAAGCAATTGGAATATAACCCTCAACCAGCCCTCTAAACAAACTGAGGTTGCTAAGTTTATTTACGATAATAATATCGATGTTCTTGGTCTAGTTGAAACTAGAGTCAGACAAGTTAATGAGGATAAAATCCAAAGGAAATTTTTAAAAAATTGGAAAGTTTTTACTAATAGTACTAATGAATCAATGGGGAGAATTTGGCTTGGATGGAATTCTGACAGGGTGAACCTTAAGGTCAATAAAGTCTCTTCCTAGCTTATTCATACTACCATTGAAAATGATGAGCAAACGGTCCAATTTGAAGCTACTTTTATCTATGGTCCATACGGGCCAAGATAGAAAGGCTTTATGGAGGGACTTGCTTGCCCTTTTCAACCCTAACATAACCCAGATTTTACTTAGAGATTTTAACGTGACTTTAAATACCAATGAAATAACTGACACAGACTGTGCAATTAACTCTGATATTGTTGATTTTAATGATATTGTAACTTCCTTATGTCTCACTGATCTAAGATATTTGGGAGAATTTTTTACATGGAGTAATCGTAGGTATGGTAGATCAGACTATACTCAACGAAAGTTGGATAGAGCTCTTGTGAACCAAGCTTGGCTGACTACATTTACTGAATCGTATGTACAATTTCAGGAACCAGGTATTTCAGACCACTCCTCTCTGATCCTTTACCTTGATAAGAATGTTAAACGAAAAGGAAGGGCCTTTAAATTTTTTAATTTTTGGACCCAACTTGATTCGTACCATGCTACAGTTAATAATGCTTGGAATAATATTATTCAAGGAACAGCACAATATCAGGTTTGTCACAAACTGAGGTTACTAAAACAAGATTTGAAAAGCTTTAGTAAAAAGTTTGTTGGTAAAGAAAAGATATCTACGGATAGAGCTAGAGAAGCTATTAAGAGTGTGCAATCTAAACTTCTTATAGATCCTGATAATCCTTCCCTTATCGCCGAACAAAAACTTTGCATGCAAGATTTTCTAAACTCTATTTGGATTAAGGAAGAGACTCTAAAACAAAAATCGAGGGTACAATGGCTTGAGGTTGGGGATAAGAATTCTCGTTATTTCTTCCACCACATTCAAAGTAGAGGGAATAGGAAAAGAAATTTTAAACTTGAAAAACCTGACGGTACATTTACAAATAATATTGAGGAAGCTAAATCTGAAGCTGTTAGATATTTCACATCTTTACTTGGCACCAATGCTCAAAATCCTTATCCCGGGAAGGAAAACTTAAGTAGTGTTATAAATAAAAGAATCCCTGTGGATCTTCTTGAGGAATTGGACAAAATTCCCACAGTAGATGATATTAAAAATACCTTCTTTAGTATGCATGAGAACAAAGCCCCAGGGCCAGATGGGTATAATGCTCACTTCTTTAAAAAATCTTGGGCTACTGTGGGGCCTTCTGTAATTGCAGCTGTACTAGAATTTTTTCATTCCAGGGAATTGCTTAGAGAGTCTAACACAACCATTATAGCTCTAATCCCAAAAGTCCAAAACCCCTCGAGGATAGGGGAATTTAGGCCTATCTCTTGTTGCAATATTGTGTATAAATGCATCTCTAAAATCATCGCTAATAGACTTCAAGTTATTCTTCCCAAGATTATAGATCAGGCTCAATCTGCTTTTGTTAAAGGGAGGAAAATTAATGACAATGTATTATTGGCCCAAGATTTGCTTAGGGACTACCATAAGTTAGGAGGGAAACCTCGAGCTGCTACAAAGGTCGATATTATGAAAGCTTATGATAGTGTAAATTGGTCTTTCCTTCTTGATTTACTGGATTGTTTTGGATTCCCTCCTAAATTAAGACAATGGATCAGGGCCTGTATTACTACACCGAGATACTCGATCAACTTTAGTGGTGAATTTGTGGGTTATTTTGATGGAGCCAAGGGCCTTAGACAAGGAGATCCCATCTCCCCATATCTCTTTGTGCTTGTCATGGAGGCCCTTAACCAATTACTAAAAAAAAATATTCAAACTGGTCCTTTTACATTTCATTGGAGATGTGATAAATTAAAGATATCTTACCTCTGTTTTGCGGATGATCTTCTTATATTTCTCCATGGTGATATAGAATCTGCTAAAATCTTTAGAAATACCTTAAATCAATTTTACGAATTTTTTGGACTCCAAGCAAATAATGAAAAAAGCTGTGTCTTTTTCTCTGGTATTGAAGACCAATTGGCAAATGACATACAGAGAGAACTCCAATTCTCTAAAGGAACCCTTCCTATGAGGTATCTTGGAGTTCCCCTCATCACTACTAAGTTGAAAAAGGTGCATTGTGAAAATCTTGTTACTAAAATTTGCTCCCGAATTGACTCTTGGAAATCTAAGTTTTTATCTTATGCTGGCAGGGCTCAACTTATCCAATCTGTTCTTTCAGGAATCCAACAATATTGGTCTGGAATGTTTATTCTTCCAAAAAGTGTCCTTAAACAAGTGGATTAGGCTCTGAGGAGGTTTTTTTGGACTGGCACCACTGAGATGGGACATGGTGCAAAAATCGCCTGGAACAAAGTTTGCCAACCAAAAAAAGAGGGAGGTTTGGGGTTCAAGGCTATTTTCCTTACTAATACTGTTCTGAACTTAAAATATATTGGGAACCTACTTGACCCTAACAATAAATCCCTTTGGAAATGTTGGGTGAATTTATATATGATTAAAACTAAAAGTTTTTGGGAAGTTAAAGCCCCTGGCCAGTGCTCTTGGTATTAGAGGAAATTGTTAAAACTTAGGGAAATTGTTAGACCATTACTTTCCCATAAGATTGGTAATGGTCAACATGCCTCCCTTTGGTTTGATAACTGGCTTCCCTGTGGACCACTCTTTGAGAAGTATACTAATAGAATTGCTTATGATGCTGCTATTGATGCTAATGCAAAAGTGGAAGTAATCATAAGGAATAATGATTGGGTTTGGCCAAGTTCCAATTCTATAGGTTTAAATGAAGTTTGAGTTTTATTATCCCAGATGTATAAGCCTAATGGTATGACTGATTGTGTATTATGGTCCACCTCCCCTAATGGGAAATATCATTTTGCACATATATGGAACCACATACGTGAGGAATCCCCTAAGGTTCCTTGGCATAAACTAGTTTGGTTCTCAGGTTGTACACCAAGGCAAAATGTAATTTTATGGATTGCTGTCCAAGAAAGACTTGCAACTCAGGATAGAATCTATACATTTACTCATGGACCTTTAGCTTGTGTTTTTTGTCATTGTCAAATGGAATCTCATAAAATGTTTGATTTTGATAAAGGAGAGCTCCCCATTAAATATCTTGGTGTTCCATTAATCACTTCTAAACTCAAGAAAGTTGACTGTGATGGGTTGGTTAATAAAATTTGTGCTAGGGTTAACTCTTGGAAATCTAAATTTTTATCCTATGCAGGTAGAGCCCAACTTGTTAGCTCTATTTTGACAGGGATACAACTCTACTGGTCTGGTATGTTTATGCTTCCTAAAGGTGTCCTCAAGCAGGTGTCCCAAGCTATGGCTAGATTTCTTTGGACTGGCGCGACTGATAAAATGTTTGGAGCTAAAGTTGCTTGGGAAACAGTGTGTAGGCCAAAAAAGGAAGGGGGGTTGGGTTTTAAAGATATTTTTTTAATTAACTCTATTTTGAATCTCAAACACATTGGAAATTTATTAGACCCTTCCAATATGTCTCTTTGGCATAAATGGATCCACCAGTATATGCTGAAAGGTAAGAGCTTTTGGCAAGCCAACACTCCCTCCCAATGCTCATGGTATTGGAGGAAGTTGTTAGAACTCAGAGAAGTTGCTAAACCCTTACTGATTCATCGGATTGGTAATGGTGAGCACACCTCTCTTTGGTTTGATAATTGGCTCCCCGTGGGTCCCTTATTGGATAAATATTCTAATAGAATTGTTTATGATGCTGCTATTAATATTGATGCCAAGGTTAGTAGCATCATTAGAGGGATGGATTGGAATTGGCCTGGCTCCAACTCTATTGAGCTTAATGAAGTTAGAAAGATTTTGTCTACTTTTCATAAACCTAGTAGTTGTATTGCTACTGTTGATGAGAATCAACATGGGCCATTACAAGATCCATTGCATGTTCCAAATGGGCCAATTACAAGAGCAAGGTCCAAAAAGATCAAAGAAGCTTTCAATGGGCTGATTCAAGAAATTTGGGCTGATTTTAGCATTCCTAAGAGTGGCCCAAAGGGAAATGAAGACTATGTCAATTTAATTCATGCATGTGAAGATGTGGACTGAATATATATTTTTTTTTTTTTTTTTTTTTTTTTTTTCGGTGCAGGCGGGAACCCGCGCGCCTTTATGAGCCAGGTCAACCCCAGCTGTAGGGCCCACGGTAAACCCTCCTGGCCCCCGCTGACAGCCCTCACCAACCGTCACGGGAGCGCGTAAATCCAAGCTTACGCTTGGGGTGAGTGGCCGGGGAATCGAACACAAGCACGCTGGGGCTGAATCGCTGATCCAGGTCGGCTTGCCATCCGAGCTAGGGCCCCCGGTTTGTGGACTGAATATAACCTCTAAGATATAGCTATATATGTTTTATAGATAGTAGTTGAGAGTTGGTTCATGTTTTAAAGTGCATTTAATGAGTTAAACTACTCTTTTGTACTAGCCTTTGCTAAAAAACGTGAATGCATTATTTCTTATGGTTGGAGGGTTGTTCCAACTACTTGCATTTATTCCTATGGTTGGAGGGATGTTCCAAGCCTATATATATCCTTGCTTATCTTTTGTAATGGACAGATTTGATTAATTGATAAAAGTGAGTTTTTACTCCTTCTTCTTGGTTCTTCATTGAACTTCCAGAACTTATCAAGGTTTTCACCTTGTGGCGTTCAAAACTAAGAATACCTGTGGTTTGCATCTCTTTATAGACGTTGGGTCTCAGGTTCACTAATTGGAATACCTGTGGTTTGCGTCTCTTTATAGGCGTTGGGTCACAGGTTCACTTTTACAACAATCTGATTTTTAGCTTTCTTGGGAAGATATTTAATCTTTGTTATTGGGTCTCATTGCTAGTCTATTGAGGTTCGCATCATTTGGTATCAAAGCAAGGTTTCTAAAATCAGGTTATCTATCCTTTTAATTTTTCGTCTATTCTCTGTTTGTTCTTCGTATTTTCTTCGTGATTCTTTGTGTTCTTTTGTTCATCAAATTCTGTTTTATATTGTGTTCTTCTTTGTTTTTTTGTTTTTGTGCCTCTAGTTATACAAAAAAAAAAAAAGAAAAGAAAAGAAGAGATCTGAAAAAAAAAAAAAAAAAAAAAAAAAGAAGAAAAGAAAAGAAAAGATATCCAAAAGAAAGAAGGGAGGCATTGATATCAAAGAAAGGCCAAATCTGATTTTTGTTTCATCTTCTTCCTTTGAGGTATACTACTAATCTTGGTTTCTAGTTCTCTCATAAAAATATAACTATATCTCTGATTTCTTCTCTCTTTAAATCTGATTGTGAGTTTCAATTCTCTCAATTCTGATTGTGTTTGTCCTTCTCCTTTGATTCGTCATTTCTAAAATATTTTCGCCATTGGTATAAGTTTTGAAACACTACTCGTTGAGATCTCTTGATTCAAGTTCATTTAGTTCATTAAAGAACTGAAAAGGGGAGTTAAGAGTAGAAAAAAGGCAAGAGAGTGTGAGATTAATTTCGAAAAAAAAGCCAATTAAGAGTGAAACACGAGTGTGAGTGACATAATTTTGAGTGCATACACGTGAGGGAGTGCTGTGAGGATTTATCTCTAACATTTATTCACAGATTTCAAA